>JAUIMM010000230.1:0-440000 GCA_031769625.1 Taudactylus pleione | reverse complement strand
GTCCATAGCGCGCATCACATACAGCTGGCGTCTGCCTCACATGATGCTCGCAGGCGGTAACGAGAGACCACACCTCTCACTGCGGAACCCACGGACCTCCTTTTAGTTAAGACCACAACTGAACTTGGGACAAATTGACCCTTTACGAAGATGTCACCAACCCTCATCATCGTTCCAATGTCAACGGTTTCCTCTAGATCAGGGGTGGGGGACCTTTTTTCTGCCGAGGGCCATTTTGATATATATAACATTATTTGCAGGTCTGGGACAGGCCATGCCTCCTCCATGGGACGTCTCACGGGGGGGGGGGGGGGGGAATCGACGGTGATTACAGCAAAGCTCGGAGCAGCCTGAGGAGCTGTAAGGGTGGCTGTGTGACCGTCTGGAGCGTCCGAAGGCGGCACTGCTGCATAGATTCTGGCTGCAGCGTGCCATTCTAGGCGGGTGAGGCTAGCAGAAAAAGCTCCGAGGGCCAGACCAAATAATTCCGGGGGCCTTATATGGCCTGAGGTTCCCCATCCCTGCTCTAGATTATGTATCAGCATCCTATGTTGTGGAACTACAAGTCCCAGCATACCATGACAGTCTGGGGCTTTCGGTTCCACAGCAGCTGGATAACTGGTTGCCTAACCTTGTTTTAGGTGAGTGTGTTTTTCTATTTAAATGTGTTTAATGTATTTGAGGGGTCTATTTTCTAAGCCTACTCTAACGTCTCGGGGAGATTGTATCTAGGACATTGGTTCTCATCTCCAATCCTCAAGTGCCCCCAACAGGTCATGTTTTGGGGGTTTCTGTCGGTGGAAGCAGGTGGGGTAATAACTGGCCCAGCAAAATTATATAAACTGTGCTTGATTAAAATAATCCCTAAAACATGACCTGTTGGTGGTACCGGAGGACTGGGGTTGAGAACCACTGATGCAGAACCATCTTCAGGATCCAGGTGTACAAAGTCCTCGGCTATAGATTGTAAACCAATGACATCCGGCAGCTGGCGGCCAGCTGTGTGTAGATGACGGAATTCGCCCATCGCCCTGAAGGAGAGCCTGAAACGGGAGGCACCAGTTAGATGCTCCATATTACAGTGTATCTAACCACCAATTAAATCTAGTTTAACCATTCCCCCTACAAAACAGACCTTAACTAAAAAAAAAACAGAAAGGTGGATTTAAGTTTGAAAACAATAAAGAGGACACTTTTGACCTTTCAAAGTTAGAGGTGCAAACTTTCTTCTTACCACCAGGGGGCATCCCTGTTTTTATCTGCAACCAATAAATGACCAACATCCCCAATAATTATTCTTCATGTTTTAACCCTTCAGACCATAGCACCCAGCACAGTGACAGCATCCTGGCTCGTATTGTGTAATGATGATCCTTATGTCACACTTTGTAGATATGACATCACTGCGTTCCTGGCTCCTAGTGTGGTGGTAATCAGCGGCATCCATCAGTGTATATTGGATGGGCTCACACGTGTCTGATATTGCCGGCTGTAGGCGAAGGCTCCGTTCTGAGAGAGCCGCTCCCAGCAGCCAGGGCTTCACCCAGTGGTGTAAATGATATTTTGTGTTCAGTGGGACTATAATTGGTGAATGTGCAATATTCAGGCCTTTCCCACTGTCATTGTCTATAATCCCAGAGGTATAACGTGATGATGTTATTGGTATTTTCACAGACTGGACCACTTGTTATAGACACAGGAGACCATACCATAGGATACCGCCCCTCCATCGATCATATACGGCAGGTGGCGCTGCACCCTGTTATTGATCTATGGACGTCGCTGGCGTGCAGGGAGAGCCGGGTTACAGTAGATCTGTTTCCATCAATGTCATTTCTGATCCGGCATCGCACGCGGTAATTGTAAATCGTGTATAGGGCTCGTGTGAGATCCGTGCGGAATCAGCATTAATACTGCATGAAAATATCGCCCAGTCTTGAGCCGTGTTGTACACTGGCGTTATAAAGGGGCAGCACGCTACTAAGTATATAGACTTCTACATAAAGAAGCCGTATTGTCACCGATGCATAACACAGCCCTGTACAGATAACTCCCTACTAGGGATCAGTAGGCATAGGATCTTTTATGGTAATATAATATAATGACTTTAGTATGTGCAGAGTGCCTCAGTAATGCGTCCTGATCACCCGTTGCGTGCGGACGCTCCGTGTAACTCACACATTTATATTGGGCAAGTATTACAGACGTTATAGAGGGAGCTGCTTCTATAACAGGTAGGGAAGGGTTATGCGTACAGCGGATGGGTCTCTGCTGCCTCTCTCAGTGTGTGCGTCTTGGTCACATAAAACAACTGGAAGTCACAAAACTCATTTGCTAGATTACACTGATCAATGTGATGTACAATCATTGTATATCTATGTGCGACTGAGTCTATATATGAAGCGCTACCATGCATCGGCTTTTCCTCGCGCCAAGTTACGATGTCTTTCATCTGCAACCTTGCACAAATAGGTCATTCCATGGCAAATCTTCACAAAAAAAGGAACGCTACGCCCCAACCGTGTCAGATTTTCATTTCATTTGGTAGCATGATAGACGGCATAAAGTCACTTCCATATGTAACATTGTAGCCCTCAGTGATACACGGTGCTCATACTACAGGCCTGCACACAGGACACACTATGTAACATTGTAGCCCTCAGTGATACACGGTGCTCATGCTACAGAGCTGCACACAGGACACAATATGTAACATTGTAGCCCTCAGTGATACACGATGCTCATGCTACAGGACTGCAAACAGGAGAAATATGTAACATTGTAGCCCTCAGTGATACACGGTGCTCATGCTACAGGGCTGCAAACAGGACAAAATATGTAACAATGTAGCCCTCAGTGATACACGGAGCTCATGCTACAGGGCTGCACACAGGACAAAATATGTAACATTGTAGCCCTCAGTGATACACGGTTGTCATGCTACAGAGCTGCACACAGGACACAATATGTAACATTGTAGCCCTCAGTGATACACGATGCTCATGCTACAGAGCTGCACACAGGACACAATATGTAAAATTGTAGCCCTCAGTGATACACGATGCTCATGCTACAGGGCTGCAAACAGGAGAAATATGTAACATTGTAGCCCTCAGTGATACACGGTGCTCATGCTACAGGACTGCAAACAGGACAACATATGTAACAATGTAGCCCTCAGTTTTACACGATGCTCATGCTACAGGGCTGCACACAGGATACAATATGTAACATTGTAGCTCTCAGTGATACATGGTGCTCATGCTACAGGGCTGCAAACAGGACAAAATATGTAACATTGTAGCCCTCAGTGATACACGGTGCTCATGCTACAGGGCTGCAAACAGGAGAAATATGTAACATTGTAGCCCTCAGTGATACACAGTGCTCATGCTACAGGGCTGCAAACAGGAGAAATATGTAACATTGTAGCCCTCAGTGATACACGGTGCTCATGCTACAGGGCTGCAAACAGGAGAAATATGTAACATTGTAGCCCTCAGTGATACACGGTGCTCATGCTACAGGGCTGCAAACAGGACAACATATGTAACATTGTAGCCCTCAGTGATACACGGTGCTCATACTACAGGGCTGCAAACAGGACAAAATATGTAACATTGTAGCCCTCAGTGATACACGGTGCTCATGCTACAGGGCTGCAAACAGGACAAAGTATGTAACATTGTAGCCCTCAGTGATACGCGGTGCTCATGCTACAGGGCTGCAAACAGGACAACATATGTAACATTGTAGCCCGCAGTGATACACAGTGCTCATGCTACAGGGCTGCAAACAGGACACAATATATAACATTGTAGCCCTCAGAGATACACGGTGCTCATGCTACAGGGCTGGAAACAGGACAAAATATGTAACATTGTAGCCCGCAGTGATACACGGTGCTCATGCTACAGGGCTGCAAACAGGACACAATATATAACATTGTAGCCCTCAGAGATACACGGTGCTCATGCTACAGGGCTGCAAACAGGAGAAAACATGTAACATTGTAGCTCTCAGTGATACACGGTGTTCATGCTACAGGGCTGCAAACAGGAGAAAGTATGTAACATTGTAGCCCTCAGTGATACACGGTTCTCATGCTACAGGGCTGCAAACAGGACACAATATGTAACATTGTAGCCCTCAGTGATACACAGTGCTCAAGCTACAGGGCTGCAAACAGGACACAATATGTAACATTGTAGCCCTCAGTGATACACGGTGCTCATGCTACAGGGCTGCAAACAGGACAACATATGTAACATTGTAGCCCTCAGTGATACACAGTGCTCATGCTACAGGGCTGCAAACAGGACAAAATATGTAACATTGTAGCCCTCAGTGATACACGGTGCTCATGCTACAGGGCTGCAAACAGGACACAATCTGTAACATTGTAGCCCTCAGTGATACACGGTGATCATGCTACAGGGCTGCAAACAGGACAAAATATGTAACATTGTAGCCCTCAGTGATACACGGTGTTCATGCTACAGGGCTGCAAACAGGACAAAATATGTAACATTGTAGCCCTCAGTGATAGACAGTGCTCATGCTACAGGGCTGCAAACAGTACAAAATATGTAACATTGTAGCCCTCAGTGATACACGGTGCTCATGCTACAGGGCTGCAAACAGGAGAAATATGTAACATTGTAGCTCTCAGTGATACACGGTGTTCATGCTAAAGGGCTGCACACAGGACAACATATGTAACATTGTAGCCCTCAGTGATACACGGTGCTCATACTACAGGGCAGCAAACAGGAAAACATATGTAACATTGTAGCTCTCAGAGATACACGGTGTTCATGCTACAGGGCTGCACACAGGACAAAGTATGTAACATTGTAGCCCTCAGTGATACGCGGTGCTCATGCTACAGGGCTGCAAACGGGAGAAAATATGTAACATTGTAGCCCTCAGTGATACACGGTGCTCATGCTACAGGGCTGCACACAGGACACAATATGTAACATTGTAACTCTCAGTGATACACGGTGCTCATGCTACAGGGCTGGAAACAGGACAAAATATGTAACATTGTAGCCCTCAGTGATACACGGTGCTCATGCTACAGGGCTGCAGACAGGACAAAGTATGTAACATTGTAGCCCTCAGTGATACGCGGTGCTCATGCTACAGGGCTGCAAACGGGAGAAAATATGTAACATTGTAGCCCTCAGTGATACACGGTGCTCATGCTACAGGGCTGCACACAGGACACAATATGTAACATTGTAACTCTCAGTGATACACGGTGCTCATGCTACAGGGCTGGAAACAGGACAAAATATGTAACATTGTAGCCCTCAGTGATACACAGTGCTCATGCTACAGGGCTGCAAACAGGACACAATATATAACATTGTAGCCCTCAGAGATACACGGTGCTCATGCTACAGGGCTGCAAACAGGAGAAAACATGTAACATTGTAGCTCTCAGTGATACACCGTGTTCATGCTACAGGGCTGCAAACAGGAGAAAGTATGTAACATTGTAGACCTCAGTGATAGACGGTGCTCATGCTACAGGGCTGCAAACAGGACACAATATGTAACATTGTAGCCCTCAGTGATACACAGTGCTCAAGCTACAGGGCTGCAAACAGGACACAATATATAACATTGTAGCCCTCAGTGATACACGATGCTCATGCTACAGGGCTGCAAACAGGACACAATATGTAACATTGTAGCCCTCAGTGATACACGGTGCTCATGCTACAGGGCTGCACACAGGATACAATATGTAACATTGTAGCTCTCAGTGATACACGGTGCTCATGCTACAGGGCTGCAAACAGGACAAAATATGTAACATTGTAGCCCTCAGTGATACACGGTGCTCATGCTACAGGGCTGCAAACAGGAGAAATATGTAACATTGTAGCCCTCAGTGATACACAGTGCTCATGCTACAGGGCTGCAAACAGGAGAAATATGTAACATTGTAGCCCTCAGTGATACACGGTGCTCATGCTACAGGGCTGCAAACAGGAGAAATATGTAACATTGTAGCCCTCAGTGATACACGGTGCTCATGCTACAGGGCTGCAAACAGGACAACATATGTAACATTGTAGCCCTCAGTGATACACGGTGCTCATACTACAGGGCTGCAAACAGGACAAAATATGTAACATTGTAGCCCTCAGTGATACACGGTGCTCATGCTACAGGGCTGCAAACAGGACAAAGTATGTAACATTGTAGCCCGCAGTGATACACAGTGCTCATGCTACAGGGCTGCAAACAGGACACAATATATAACATTGTAGCCCTCAGAGATACACGGTGCTCATGCTACAGGGCTGGAAACAGGACAAAATATGTAACATTGTAGCCCGCAGTGATACACGGTGCTCATGCTACAGGGCTGCAAACAGGACACAATATATAACATTGTAGCCCTCAGAGATACACGGTGCTCATGCTACAGGGCTGCAAACAGGAGAAAACATGTAACATTGTAGCTCTCAGTGATACACGGTGTTCATGCTACAGGGCTGCAAACAGGAGAAAGTATGTAACATTGTAGCCCTCAGTGATACACGGTTCTCATGCTACAGGGCTGCAAACAGGACACAATATGTAACATTGTAGCCCTCAGTGATACACAGTGCTCAAGCTACAGGGCTGCAAACAGGACACAATATATAACATTGTAGCCCTCAGTGATACACGATGCTCATGCTACAGGGCTGCAAACAGGACACAATATGTAACATTGTAGCCCTCAGTGATACACGGTGCTCATGCTACAGGGCTGCAAACAGGACAACATATGTAACATTGTAGCCCTCAGTGATACACAGTGCTCATGCTACAGGGCTGCAAACAGGACAAAATATGTAACATTGTAGCCCTCAGTGATACACGGTGCTCATGCTACAGGGCTGCAAACAGGACACAATCTGTAACATTGTAGCCCTCAGTGATACACGGTGATCATGCTACAGGGCTGCAAACAGGACAAAATATGTAACATTGTAGCCCTCAGTGATACACGGTGTTCATGCTACAGGGCTGCAAACAGGACAAAATATGTAACATTGTAGCCCTCAGTGATAGACAGTGCTCATGCTACAGGGCTGCAAACAGTACAAAATATGTAACATTGTAGCCCTCAGTGATACACGGTGCTCATGCTACAGGGCTGCAAACAGGAGAAATATGTAACATTGTAGCTCTCAGTGATACACGGTGTTCATGCTAAAGGGCTGCACACAGGACAACATATGTAACATTGTAGCCCTCAGTGATACACGGTGCTCATACTACAGGGCAGCAAACAGGAAAACATATGTAACATTGTAGCTCTCAGAGATACACGGTGTTCATGCTACAGGGCTGCAAACAGGACAAAATATGTAACATTGTAGCCCTCAGTGATACACGGTGCTCATGCTACAGGGCTGCAGACAGGACAAAGTATGTAACATTGTAGCCCTCAGTGATACGCGGTGCTCATGCTACAGGGCTGCAAACGGGAGAAAATATGTAACATTGTAGCCCTCAGTGATACACGGTGCTCATGCTACAGGGCTGCACACAGGACACAATATGTAACATTGTAGCTCTCAGTGATACACGGTGCTCATGCTACAGGGCTGGAAACAGGACAAAATATGTAACATTGTAGCCCTCAGTGATACACAGTGCTCATGCTACAGGGCTGCAAACAGGACACAATATATAACATTGTAGCCCTCAGAGATACACGGTGCTCATGCTACAGGGCTGCAAACAGGAGAAAACATGTAACATTGTAGCTCTCAGTGATACACCGTGTTCATGCTACAGGGCTGCAAACAGGAGAAAGTATGTAACATTGTAGACCTCAGTGATAGACGGTGCTCATGCTACAGGGCTGCAAACAGGACACAATATGTAACATTGTAGCCCTCAGTGATACACAGTGCTCAAGCTACAGGGCTGCAAACAGGACACAATATATAACATTGTAGCCCTCAGTGATACACGATGCTCATGCTACAGGGCTGCAAACAGGACACAATATGTAACATTGTAGCCCTCAGTGATACACGATGCTCATGCTACAGGGCTGCAAACAGGACACAATATGTAACATTGTAGCCCTCAGTGATACACGGTGCTCATACTACAGGGCTGCAAACAGGACACAATATGTAACATTGTAGCCCTCAGTGATAAGACGGTGCTCATGCTACAGGGCTGCAAACAGGACAAAATATGTAACATTGTAGCCCTCAGTGATACACGGTGCTCATACTACAGGGCTGCAAACAGGAGAAAATATGTAACATTGTAGCTCTCAGTGATACACGGTGCTCATGCTACAGGGCTGCAAACAGGACACAATATGTAACATTGTAGCCCTCAGTGATACACGGTGCTCATGCTACAGGGCTGCACTCAGGACAACATATGTAACATTGTAGCCCTCAGTGATACACGGTGCTCATGCTACAGGGCTGCAAACAGGACAAAATATGTAACATTGTAGCCCTCAGTGATACACGGTGCTCATGCTACAGGGCTGCACACAGGACAAAATATGTAACATTGTAGCCCTCAGTGATACACGGTGCTCATGCTACAGGGCTGCACACAGGAGAAATATGTAACATTGTAGCTCTCAGTGATACACGGTGCTCACGCTACAGGGCTGCACACAGGACAAAATATGTAACATTGTAGCCCTCAATGATACACGGTGCTCATGCTACAGGGCTGCACACAGGACACAATATGTAACATTGTAGCCCTCAGTGATACACGGTGTTCATGCTACAGGGCTGCAAACAGGACACAATATGTAACATTGTATCCCTCAGTGATACACGGTGCTCATGCTACAGGGCTGCAAACAGGAGAAAATATGTAACATTGTAGCTCTCAGTGATACACGGTGCTCATGCTACAGGGCTGCAAACAGGACAACATATGTAACATTGTAGCCCTCAGTGATACACGATGCTCATACTGCAGGGCTGCACACAGGACAACATATGTAACATTGTAGCCCTCAGTGATACACCGTGCTCATGCTACAGGGCTGCAAACAGGAAAACATATGTAACATTGTAGCTCTCAGAGATACACGGTGTTCATGCTACAGGGCTGCAAACAGGACAAAATATGTAACATTGTAGCCCTCAGTGATACACGGTGCTCATGCTACAGGGCTGCAGACAGGACACAATATGTAACATTGTAGCCCTCAGTGATACACGGTGTTCATGCTACAGGGCTGCAAACAGGACACAATATGTAACATTGTATCCCTCAGTGATACACGGTGCTCATGCTACAGGGCTGCAAACAGGAGAAAATATGTAACATTGTAGCTCTCAGTGATACACGGTGCTCATGCTACAGGGCTGCAAACAGGACAACATATGTAACATTGTAGCCCTCAGTGATACACGATGCTCATACTACAGGGCTGCACACAGGACAACATATGTAACATTGTAGCCCTCAGTGATACACCGTGCTCATGCTACAGGGCTGCAAACAGGAAAACATATGTAACATTGTAGCTCTCAGAGATACACGGTGTTCATGCTACAGGGCTGCAAACAGGACAAAGTATGTAACATTGTAGCCCTCAGTGATACGCGGTGCTCATGCTACAGGGCTGCAAACGGGAGAAAATATTTAACATTGTAGCCCTCAGTGATACACGGTGCTCATGCTACAGGGCTGCAAGCGGGACAAAATATGTAACATTGTAGCCCGCAGTGATACACGGTGCTCATGCTACAGGGCTGGAAACAGGACAAAATATGTAACATTGTAGCCCGCAGTGATACACAGTGCTCATGCTACAGGGCTGCACACAGGACAAAATATGTAACATTGTAGCCCGCAGTGATACACGGTGCTCATGCTACAGGGCTGCAAACAGGACACAATATATAACATTGTAGCCCTCAGAGATACACGGTGCTCATGCTACAGGGCTGCAAACAGGAGAAAACATGTAACATTGTAGCTCTCAGTGATACACGGTGTTCATGCTACAGGGCTGCAAACAGGAGAAAGTATGTAACATTGTAGACCTCAGTGATAGACGGTGTTCATGCTACAGGGCTGCAAACAGGACACAATATATAACATTGTAGCCCTCAGTGATACACGATGCTCATGCTACAGGGCTGCAAACAGGACACAATATGTAACATTGTAGCCCTCAGTGATACACGGTGCTCATGCTACAGGGCTGCAAACAGGACAACATATGTAACATTGTAGCCCTCAGATACACAGTGCTCATAATACAGGGCTGCAAACAGGACACAATATGTAACATTGTAGCCCTCAGTGATACACGGTGCTCATACTACAGGGCTGCAAACAGGACACAATATGTAACATTGTAGCCCTCAGTGATACACGGTGATCATGCTACAGGGCTGCAAACAGGACAACATATGTAACATTGTAGCCCTCAGTGATACACGGTGTTCATGCTACAGGGCTGCAAACAGGACAAAATATGTAACATTGTAGCCCTCAGTGATAGACAGTGCTCATGCTACAGGGCTGCAAACAGGAGAAATATGTAACATTGTAGCCCTCAGTGATACACGGTGCTCATGCTACAGGGCTGCAAAGAGGAGAAATATGTAACATTGTAGCTCTCAGTGATACTCGGTGTTCATGCTAAAGGGCTGCACACAGGACAACATATGTAACATTGTAGCCCTCAGTTATACACGGTGCTCATACTACAGGGCAGCAAACAGGACACAATATGTAACATTGTAGCCCTCAGTGATACACGGTGCTCATACTACAGGGCTGCACACAGGACAAAATATGTAACATTGTAGCCCTCAGTGATACACGGTGATCATGCTACAGGGCTGCACACAGGAGAAATATGTAACATTGTAGCTCTCAGTGATACACGGTGCTCACGCTACAGGGCTGCACACAGGACAAAATATGTAACATTGTAGCCCTCAGTGATAGACGGTGTTCATGCTACAGGGCTGCAAACAGGACAAAATATGTAACATTGTAGCCCTCAGTGATACACAGTGTTCATGCTACAGGGCTGCAAACAGAGCAAACTATGTAACATTGTAGCCCTCAGTGATACACGGTGCTCATGCTACAGGGCTGCAAACAGGACAAAATATGTAACATTGTAGCCCTCAGTGATACACGGTGCTCATGCTACAGGGCTGCAAACAGGACAAAATATGTAACATTGTAGCCCTCGGTGATACACGGTGCTCATGCTACAGGGCTGCAAACAGGACACAATATGTAACATTGTATCCCTCAGTGATACACGGTGCTCATGCTACAGGGCTGCAAACAGGAGAAAATATGTAACATTGTAGCTCTCGGTGATACACGGTGCTCATACTACAGGGCTGCACACAGGACAACATATGTAACATTGTAGCCCTCAGTGATACACGATGCTCATACTACAGGGCTGCACACAGGACAACATATGTAACATTGTAGCTCTCAGTGATACACGGTGCTCATGCTACAGGGCTGCAAACAGGACAACATATGTAACATTGTAGCCCTCAGTGATACACAGAGCTCATGCTACAGGGCTGCAAACGGGACACAATATGTAACATTGTAGCCCTCAGTGATACACGGTGCTCATGCTACAGGGCTGCAAATAGGAGAAAACATGTAACATTGTAGCCCTTAGTGATACACGGTGCTCATGTTACAGGGCTGCAAATAGGACACAATATGTAACATTGTAGCCCTCAGTGATACACGGTGCTCATGCTACAGGGCTGCAAACAGGAGAAAATATGTAACATTGTAGCCCTCAGTGATACACGGTGCTCATGCTACAGGGCTGCACACAGGTCAAAATATGTAACATTGTAGCCCTCAGTGATACACGATGCTCATGCTACAGGGCTACACACAGGACACAATATGTAACATTGTAGCCCTCAGTGATACACGGTGCTCATACTACAGGGCTGCACACAGGACACAATATGTAACATTGTAGCCCTCAGTGATACACGGTGCTCATGCTACAGGGCTGCAAACAGGAGAAAATATGTAACATTGTAGCCCTCAGTGATACACGGTGCTCATGCTACAGGGCTGCACACAGGTCAAAATATGTAACATTGTAGCCCTCAGTGATACACGATGCTCATGCTACAGGGCTACACACAGGACACAATATGTAACATTGTAGCCCTCAGTGATACACGGTGCTCATACTACAGGGCTGCACACAGGACAACATATGTAACATTGTAGATCTCAGTGATACACGGTGCTCATGCTACAGGGCTGCAAACAGGACAACATATGTAACATTGTAGCCCTCAGTGATACACGGTGCTCATGCTACAGGCCTGCACACAGGAGAAATATGTAACATTGTAGCCCTCAGTGATACACGGTGCTCATGCTACAGGGCTGCACACAGGACAAAATATGTAACATTGTAGCTCTCAGTGATACACGGTGCTCATACTATAGGGCTGCACACTGGACAAAATATGTAACATTGTAGTCCTCAGTGATTCACGGTGCTCATGCTACAGGGCTGCACACAGGACACAATATGTAACATTGTAGCCCTCAGTGATACACGGTGCTCATGCTACAGGGCTGCAAACAGGAAAACATGTAACATTGTAGCCCTCTCTGATACACGGTGCTCATGCTACAGGGCTGCACACAGGACAAAATATGTAACATTGTAGCTCTCAGTGATACACGGTGCTCATACTACAGGGCTGCACACTGGACAAAATATGTAACATTGTAGCTCTCAGTGATACACGGTGCTCATGCTACAGGGCTGCACACAGGACAAAATATGTAACATTGTAGCTCTCAGTGATACACGGTGTTCATGCTACAGGGCTGCAAACAGGACAAAATATGTAACATTTTAGCCCTCAGTGATACACGGTGATCATGCTACAGGGCTGCACACAGGACAAAATATGTAACATTGTAGCCCTCAGTGATACAGGATGCTCATGCTACAGGGCTGCACACAGGACACAATATGTAACATTGTAGCCCTCAGTGATACACGGTGTTCATGCTACAGGGCTGCAAACAGGAGAAAATATGTAACATTGTAGCTCCCAGAGATACACGGTGTTCATGCTACAGGGCTGCAAACAGGACAAAATATGTAACATTTTAGCCCTCAGTGATACACGGTGATCATGCTACAGGGCTGCACACAGGACAAAATATGTAACATTGTAGCCCTCAGTGATACAGGATGCTCATGCTACAGGGCTGCACACAGGACACAATATGTAACATTGTAGCCCTCAGTGATACACGGTGATCATGCTACAGGGCTGCAAACAGGACAACATATGTAACATTGTAGCCCTCAGTGATACACGGTGCTCATGCTACAGGGCTGCAAACAGGACAAAATATGTAACTTTGTAGCCCTCAGTGATACACGGTGCTCATGCTACAGGGCTGCACACAGGACAAAATATGTAACATTGTAGCCCTCAGTGATACAGGATGCTCATGCTACAGGGCTGCACACAGGACACAATATGTAACATTGTAGCTCTCAGTGATACACGATGCTCATGATACAGGGCTGCACACAGGACACAATATGTAACATTGTAGCCCTCAGTGATACACGGTGATCATGCTACAGGGCTGCAAACAGGACAACATATGTAACATTGTAACCCTCAGTGATACACGGTGTTCATGCTATAGGGCTGCAAACAGGACAAAATATGTAACATTGTAGCTCTCAGAGATACACGGAGCTCATGCTACAGGGCTGCACACAGGACAACATATGTAACATTGTAGCTCTCAGTGATACACGGTGCTCATGATACAGGGCTGCACACAGGACACAATATGTAACATTGTAGCCCTCAGTGATACACGGTGCTCATGCTACAGGGCTGCAAACAGGAGAAAATATGTAAAATTGTAGCCCTCAGTGATACACGGTGCTCATGCTACAGGGCTGCACACAGGACAAAATATGTAACATTTTAGCCCTCAGTGATACACGGTGATCATGCTACAGGGCTGCACACAGGACAAAATATGTAACATTGTAGCCCTCAGTGATACAGGATGCTCATGCTACAGGGCTGCACACAGGACACAATATGTAACATTGTAGCCCTCAGTGATACACGATGCTCATACTACAGGGCTGCAAACAGGACACAATATGTAACATTGTAGCCCTCAGTGATACACGGTGATCATGCTACAGGGCTGCAAACAGGACAACATATGTAACATTGTAGCCCTCAGTGATACACGGTGCTCATGCTACAGGGCTGCAAACAGGACAAAATATGTAACTTTGTAGCCCTCAGTGATACACGGTGCTCATGCTACAGGGCTGCACACAGGACAAAATATGTAACATTGTAGCCCTCAGTGATACAGGATGCTCATGCTACAGGGCTGCACACAGGACACAATATGTAACATTGTAGCCCTCAGTGATACACGATGCTCATACTACAGGGCTGCAAACAGGACACAATATGTAACATTGTAGCCCTCAGTGATACACGGTGATCATGCTACAGGGCTGCAAACAGGACAACATATGTAACATTGTAGCCCTCAGTGATACACGGTGTTCATGCTACAGGGCTGCAAACAGGACAAAATATGTAACATTGTAGCCCTCAGTGATACACAGTGTTCATGCTACAGGGCTGCAAACAGGACAAAATATGTAACATTGTAGCTCTCAGAGATACACGGAGCTCATGCTACAGGGCTGCACACAGGACACAATATGTAACATTGTAGCTCTCAGTGATACACGGTGCTCATGATACAGGGCTGCACACAGGACACAATATGTAACATTGTAGCCCTCAGTGATAGACGGTGCTCATGCTACAGGGCTGCAAACAGGAGAAATATGTAACATTGTAGCCCTCAGTGATACACGGTGCTCATGCTACAGGGCTGCAAACAGGAGAAATATGTAACATTGTAGCTCTCAGTGATACTCGGTGTTCATGCTAAAGGGCTGCACACAGGACAACATATGTAACATTGTAGCCCTCAGTTATACACGGTGCTCATACTACAGGGCAGCAAACAGGACACAATATGTAACATTGTAGCCCTCAGTGATACACGGTGCTCATGCTACAGGGCTGCAAACAGGACAAAATATGTAACATTGTAGCCCTCAGTGATACACGGTGCTCATGCTACAGGGCTGCACACAGGAGAAATATGTAACATTGTAGCTCTCAGTGATACATGGTGCTCACGCTACAGGGCTGCACACAGGACAAAATATGTAACATTGTAGCCCTCAGTGATACACGGTGCTCATGCTACAGGGCTGCACACAGGACACAATATGTAACATTGTAGCCCTCAGTGATAGACGGTGTTCATGCTACAGGGCTGCAAACAGGACAAAATAAGTAACATTGTAGCCCTCAGTGATACACGGTGCTCATGCTACAGGGCTGCAAACAGGACAAAATATGTAACATTGTAGCCCTCATTGATACACGGTGCTCATGCTATAGGGCTGCAAACAGGACAAAATATGTAACATTGTAGCCCTCGGTGATACACGGTGCTCATACTACAGGGCTGCAAACAGGACACAATATGTAACATTGTATCCCTCAGTGATACACGGTGCTCATGCTACAGGGCTGCAAACAGGAGAAAATATGTAACATTGTAGCTCTCGGTGATACACGGTGCTCATACTACAGGGCTGCACACAGGACAACATATGTAACATTGTAGCCCTCAGTGATACACGATGCTCATACTACAGGGCTGCACACAGGACAACATATGTAACATTGTAGCTCTCAGTGATACACGGTGCTCATGCTACAGGGCTGCAAACAGGACAACATATGTAACATTGTAGCCCTCAGTGATACACGGTGCTCATGCTACAGGGCTGCAAACAGGAGAAAACATGTAACATTGTAGCCCTTAGTGATACACGGTGCTCATACTACAGGGCTGCAAACAGGACACAATATGTAACATTGTAGCCCTCAGTGATACACGGTGCTCATGCTACAGGGCTGCAAACAGGAGAAAATATGTAACATTGTAGCCCTCAGTGATACACGGTGCTCATGCTACAGGGCTGCACACAGGTCAAAATATGTAACATTGTAGCCCTCAGTGATACACGATGCTCATGCTACAGGGCTACACACAGGACACAATATGTAACATTGTAGCCCTCAGTGATACACGATGCTCATACTACAGGGCTGCACACAGGACAACATATGTAACATTGTAGATCTCAGTGATACACGGTGCTCATGCTACAGGGCTGCAAACAGGACAACATATGTAACATTGTAGCCCTCAGTGATACACGGTGCTCATGCTACAGGCCTGCACACAGGAGAAATATGTAACATTGTAGCCCTCAGTGATACACGGTGCTCATGCTACAGGGCTGCACACAGGACAAAATATGTAACATTGTAGCTCTCAGTGATACACGGTGCTCATACTACAGGGCTGCACACTGGACAAAATATGTAACATTGTAGTCCTCAGTGATTCACGGTGCTCATGCTACAGGGCTGCTCACAGGACACAATATGTAACATTGTAGCCCTCAGTGATACACGGTGCTCATGCTACAGGGCTGCAAACAGGAAAACATGTAACATTGTAGCCCTCTCTGATACACGGTGCTCATGCTACAGGGCTGCACACAGGACAAAATATGTAACATTGTAGCTCTCAGTGATACACGGTGCTCATACTACAGGGCTGCACACTGGACAAAATATGTAACATTGTAGCTCTCAGTGATACACGATGCTCATGCTACAGGGCTGCACACAGGACAAAATATGTAACATTGTAGCTCTCAGTGATACACGGTGTTCATGCTACAGGGCTGCAAACAGGACAAAATATGTAACATTGTAGCTCTCAGAGATACACGGTGTTCATGCTACAGGGCTGCAAACAGGACAAAATATGTAACATTTTAGCCCTCAGTGATACACGGTGATCATGCTACAGGGCTGCACACAGGACAAAATATGTAACATTGTAGCCCTCAGTGATACAGGATGCTCATGCTACAGGGCTGCACACAGGACACAATATGTAACATTGTAGCCCTCAGTGATACACGGTGATCATGCTACAGGGCTGCAAACAGGACAACATATGTAACATTGTAGCCCTCAGTGATACACGGTGCTCATGCTACAGGGCTGCAAACAGGACAAAATATGTAACTTTGTAGCCCTCAGTGATACACGGTGCTCATGCTACAGGGCTGCACACAGGACAAAATATGTAACATTGTAGCCCTCAGTGAAACAGGATGCTCATGCTACAGGGCTGCACACAGGACACAATATGTAACATTGTAGCTCTCAGTGATACACGATGCTCATGATACAGGGCTGCACACAGGACACAATATGTAACATTGTAGCCCTCAGTGATACACGGTGATCATGCTACAGGGCTGCAAACAGGACAACATATGTAACATTGTAACCCTCAGTGATACACGGTGTTCATGCTACAGGGCTGCAAACAGGACAAAATATGTAACATTGTAGCTCTCAGAGATACACGGAGCTCATGCTACAGGGCTGCACACAGGACACAATATGTAACATTGTAGCTCTCAGTGATACACGGTGCTCATGATACAGGGCTGCACACAGGACACAATATGTAACATTGTAGCCCTCAGTGATACACGGTGCTCATGCTACAGGGCTGCAAACAGGAGAAAATATGTAACATTGTAGCCCTCAGAGATACACGGTGCTCATGCTACAGGGCTGCAAACAGGACAAAATATGTAACATTGTAGCTCTCAGAGATACACGGAGCTCATGCTACAGGGCTGCACACAGGACACAATATGTAACATTGTAGCTCTCAGTGATACACGGTGCTCATGATACAGGGCTGCACACAGGACAAAATATGTAACATTGTAGCCCTCAGTGATACAGGATGCTCATGCTACAGGGCTGCACACAGGACACAATATGTAACATTGTAGCCCTCAGTTATACACGATGCTCATACTACAGGGCTGCAAACAGGACACAATATGTAACATTGTAGCCCTCAGTGATACACGGTGATCATGCTACAGGGCTGCAAACAGGACAACATATGTAACATTGTAGCCCTCAGTGATACACGGTGTTCATGCTACAGGGCTGCAAACAGGACAAAATATGTAACATTGTAGCCCTCAGTGATACACAGTGTTCATGCTACAGGGCTGCAAACAGGACAAAATATGTAACATTGTAGCTCTCAGAGATACACGGAGCTCATGCTACAGGGCTGCACACAGGACACAATATGTAACATTGTAGCTCTCAGTGATACACGGTGCTCATGATACAGGGCTGCACACAGGACACAATATGTAACATTGTAGCCCTCAGTGATAGACGGTGCTCATGCTACAGGGCTGCAAACAGGAGAAATATGTAACATTGTAGCCCTCAGTGATACACGGTGCTCATGCTACAGGGCTGCAAACAGGAGAAATATGTAACATTGTAGCTCTCAGTGATACTCGGTGTTCATGCTAAAGGGCTGCACACAGGACAACATATGTAACATTGTAGCCCTCAGTTATACACGGTGCTCATACTACAGGGCAGCAAACAGGACACAATATGTAACATTGTAGCCCTCAGTGATACACGGTGCTCATGCTACAGGGCTGCAAACAGGACAAAATATGTAACATTGTAGCCCTCAGTGATACACGGTGCTCATGCTACAGGGCTGCACACAGGAGAAATATGTAACATTGTAGCTCTCAGTGATACATGGTGCTCACGCTACAGGGCTGCACACAGGACAAAATATGTAACATTGTAGCCCTCAGTGATACACGGTGCTCATGCTACAGGGCTGCACACAGGACACAATATGTAACATTGTAGCCCTCAGTGATAGACGGTGTTCATGCTACAGGGCTGCAAACAGGACAAAATAAGTAACATTGTAGCCCTCAGTGATACACGGTGCTCATGCTACAGGGCTGCAAACAGGACAAAATATGTAACATTGTAGCCCTCATTGATACACGGTGCTCATGCTATAGGGCTGCAAACAGGACAAAATATGTAACATTGTAGCCCTCGGTGATACACGGTGCTCATACTACAGGGCTGCAAACAGGACACAATATGTAACATTGTATCCCTCAGTGATACACGGTGCTCATGCTACAGGGCTGCAAACAGGAGAAAATATGTAACATTGTAGCTCTCGGTGATACACGGTGCTCATACTACAGGGCTGCACACAGGACAACATATGTAACATTGTAGCCCTCAGTGATACACGATGCTCATACTACAGGGCTGCACACAGGACAACATATGTAACATTGTAGCTCTCAGTGATACACGGTGCTCATGCTACAGGGCTGCAAACAGGACAACATATGTAACATTGTAGCCCTCAGTGATACACGGTGCTCATGCTACAGGGCTGCAAACAGGAGAAAACATGTAACATTGTAGCCCTTAGTGATACAAGGTGCTCATACTACAGGGCTGCAAACAGGACACAATATGTAACATTGTAGCCCTCAGTGATACACGGTGCTCATGCTACAGGGCTGCAAACAGGAGAAAATATGTAACATTGTAGCCCTCAGTGATACACGGTGCTCATGCTACAGGGCTGCACACAGGTCAAAATATGTAACATTGTAGCCCTCAGTGATACACGATGCTCATGCTACAGGGCTACACACAGGACACAATATGTAACATTGTAGCCCTCAGTGATACACGATGCTCATACTACAGGGCTGCACACAGGACAACATATGTAACATTGTAGATCTCAGTGATACACGGTGCTCATGCTACAGGGCTGCAAACAGGACAACATATGTAACATTGTAGCCCTCAGTGATACACGGTGCTCATGCTACAGGCCTGCACACAGGAGAAATATGTAACATTGTAGCCCTCAGTGATACACGGTGCTCATGCTACAGGGCTGCACACAGGACAAAATATGTAACATTGTAGCTCTCAGTGATACACGGTGCTCATACTACAGGGCTGCACACTGGACAAAATATGTAACATTGTAGTCCTCAGTGATTCACGGTGCTCATGCTACAGGGCTGCTCACAGGACACAATATGTAACATTGTAGCCCTCAGTGATACACGGTGCTCATGCTACAGGGCTGCAAACAGGAAAACATGTAACATTGTAGCCCTCTCTGATACACGGTGCTCATGCTACAGGGCTGCACACAGGACAAAATATGTAACATTGTAGCTCTCAGTGATACACGGTGCTCATACTACAGGGCTGCACACTGGACAAAATATGTAACATTGTAGCTCTCAGTGATACACGGTGCTCATGCTACAGGGCTGCACACAGGACAAAATATGTAACATTGTAGCTCTCAGTGATACACGGTGCTCATGCAAACAGGAGAAAATATGTACAATTGTAGCCCTCAGTGATACACGGTGCTCATGCTACAGGGCTGCAAACAGGAGAAAATATGTAACATTGTAGCTCTCAGAGATACACGGTGTTCATGCTACAGGGCTGCAAACAGGACAAAATATGTAACATTTTAGCCCTCAGTGATACACGGTGATCATGCTACAGGGCTGCACACAGGACAAAATATGTAACATTGTAGCCCTCAGTGATACAGGATGCTCATGCTACAGGGCTGCACACAGGACACAATATGTAACATTGTAGCCCTCAGTGATACACGGTGATCATGCTACAGGGCTGCAAACAGGACAACATATGTAACATTGTAGCCCTCAGTGATACACGGTGCTCATGCTACAGGGCTGCAAACAGGACAAAATATGTAACTTTGTAGCCCTCAGTGATACACGGTGCTCATGCTACAGGGCTGCACACAGGACAAAATATGTAACATTGTAGCCCTCAGTGATACAGGATGCTCATGCTACAGGGCTGCACACAGGACACAATATGTAACATTGTAGCTCTCAGTGATACACGATGCTCATGATACAGGGCTGCACACAGGACACAATATGTAACATTGTAGCCCTCAGTGATACACGGTGATCATGCTACAGGGCTGCAAACAGGACAACATATGTAACATTGTAACCCTCAGTGATACACGGTGTTCATGCTACAGGGCTGCAAACAGGACAAAATATGTAACATTGTAGCTCTCAGAGATACACGGAGCTCATGCTACAGGGCTGCACACAGGACACAATATGTAACATTGTAGCTCTCAGTGATACACGGTGCTCATGATACAGGGCTGCACACAGGACACAATATGTAACATTGTAGCCCTCAGTGATACACGGTGCTCATGCTACAGGGCTGCAAACAGGAGAAAATATGTAACATTGTAGCCCTCAGTGATACACGGTGCTCATGCTACAGGGCTGCAAACAGGACAAAATATGTAACATTGTAGCTCTCAGAGATACACGGAGCTCATGCTACAGGGCTGCACACAGGACACAATATGTAACATTGTAGCTCTCAGTGATACACGGTGCTCATGATACAGGGCTGCACACAGGACACAATATGTAACATTGTAGCCCTCAGTGATAGACGGTGCTCATGCTACAGGGCTGGAAACAGGAGAAATATGTAACATTGTAGCCCTCAGTGATACACGGTGCTCATGCTACAGGGCTGCAAACAGGAGAAATATGTAACATTGTAGCTCTCAGTGATACTCGGTGTTCATGCTAAAGGGCTGCACACAGGACAACATATGTAACATTGTAGCCCTCAGTTATACACGGTGCTCATACTACAGGGCAGCAAACAGGACACAATATGTAACATTGTAGCCCTCAGTGATACACGGTGCTCATGCTACAGGGCTGCAAACAGGACAAAATATGTAACATTGTAGCCCTCAGTGATACACGGTGCTCATGCTACAGGGCTGCACACAGGAGAAATATGTAACATTGTAGCTCTCAGTGATACATGGTGCTCACGCTACAGGGCTGCACACAGGACAAAATATGTAACATTGTAGCCCTCGGTGATACACGGTGCTCATACTACAGGGCTGCAAACAGGACACAATATGTAACATTGTATCCCTCAGTGATACACGGTGCTCATGCTACAGGGCTGCAAACAGGAGAAAATATGTAACATTGTAGCTCTCGGTGATACACGGTGCTCATACTACAGGGCTGCACACAGGACAACATATGTAACATTGTAGCCCTCAGTGATACACGATGCTCATACTACAGGGCTGCACACAGGACAACATATGTAACATTGTAGCTCTCAGTGATACACGGTGCTCATGCTACAGGGCTGCAAACAGGACAACATATGTAACATTGTAGCCCTCAGTGATACACAGAGCTCATGCTACAGGGCTGCAAACGGGACACAATATGTAACATTGTAGCCCTCAGTGATACACGGTGCTCATGCTACAGGGCTGCAAACAGGAGAAAACATGTAACATTGTAGCCCTTAGTGATACACGGTGCTCATACTACAGGACTGCAAACAGGACACAATATGTAACATTGTAGCCCTCAGTGATACACGGTGCTCATGCTACAGGGCTGCAAACAGGAGAAAATATGTAACATTGTAGCCCTCAGTGATACACGGTGCTCATGCTACAGGGCTGCACACAGGTCAAAATATGTAACATTGTAGCCCTCAGTGATACACGATGCTCATGCTACAGGGCTACACACAGGACACAATATGTAACATTGTAGCCCTCAGTGATACACGATGCTCATACTACAGGGCTGCACACAGGACAACATATGTAACATTGTAGATCTCAGTGATACACGGTGCTCATGCTACAGGGCTGCAAACAGGACAACATATGTAACATTGTAGCCCTCAGTGATACACGGTGCTCATGCTACAGGCCTGCACACAGGAGAAATATGTAACATTGTAGCCCTCAGTGATACACGGTGCTCATGCTACAGGGCTGCACACAGGACAAAATATGTAACATTGTATCCCTCAGTGATACACGGTGCTCATACTACAGGGCTGCACACTGGACAAAATATGTAACATTGTAGTCCTCAGTGATTCACGGTGCTCATGCTACAGGGCTGCACACAGGACACAATATGTAACATTGTAGCCCTCAGTGATACACGGTGCTCATGCTACAGGGCTGCAAACAGGAAAACATGTAACATTGTAGCCCTCTCTGATACACGGTGCTCATGCTACAGGGCTGCACACAGGACAAAATATGTAACATTGTAGCTCTCAGTGATACACGGTGCTCATGCTACAGGGCTGCAAACAGGACAAAATATGTAACATTGTAGCTCTCAGTGATACACGGTGCTCATGCTACAGGGCTGCAAACAGGACAAAATATGTAACATTGTAGCTCTCAGTGATACACGGTGCTCATGTTACAGGGCTGCAAACAGGACAAAATATGTAACATTGTAGCCCTCAGTGATACACGGTGCTCATGCTACAGGGCTGCAAACAGGACACAATATGTAACATTGTAGCTCTCAGAGATACACGGTGCTCATGCTACAGGGCTGCACACAGGACACAATATGTAACATTGTAGCTCTCAGTGATACACGGTGCTCACGCTACAGGGCTGCAAACAGGACAAAATATGTAACATTGTAGCTCTCAGAGATACACGGTGCTCATGCTACAGGGCTGCACACAGGACACAATATGTAACATTGTAGCTCTCAGTGATACACGGTGCTCATGATACAGGGCTGCACACAGGACACAATATGTAACATTGTAGCCCTCAGTGATACACGGTGCTCATGGTACAGGGCTGGCAAACAGGAGAAAATATGTAAAATTGTAGCCCTCAGTGATACACGGTGCTCATGCTACAGGGCTGCAAACAGGAGAAAATATGTAACATTGTAGCTCTCAGAGATACACGGTGTTCATGCTACAGGGCTGCAAACAGGACAAAATATGTAACATTTTAGCCCTCAGTGATACACGGTGATCATGCTACAGGGCTGCACACAGGACAAAATATGTAACATTGTAGCCCTCAGTGATACAGGATGCTCATGCTACAGGGCTGCACACAGGACACAATATGTAACATTGTAGCCCTCAGTGATACACGATGCTCATACTACAGGGCTGCAAACAGGACACAATATGTAACATTGTAGCCCTCAGTGATACACGGTGATCATGCTACAGGGCTGCAAACAGGACAACATATGTAACATTGTAGCCCTCAGTGATACACGGTGCTCATGCTACAGGGTTGCAAACAGGACAAAATATGTAACTTTGTAGCCCTCAGTGATACACGGTGCTCATGCTACAGGGCTGCACACTGGACAAAATATGTAACATTGTAGCCCTCAGTGATACAGGATGCTCATGCTACAGGGCTGCACACAGGACACAATATGTAACATTGTAGCCCTCAGTGATACACGATGCTCATTCTACAGGGCTGCAAACAGGACACAATATGTAACATTGTAGCCCTCAGTGATACACGGTGATCATGCTACAGGGCTGCAAACAGGACAACATATGTAACATTGTAGCCCTCAGTGATACACGGTGTTCATGCTACAGGGCTGCAAACAGGACAAAATATGTAACATTGTAGCCCTCAGTGATACACAGTGTTCATGCTACAGGGCTGCAAACAGGACAAAATATGTAACATTGTAGCTCTCAGAGATACACGGAGCTCATGCTACAGGGCTGCACACAGGACACAATATGTAACATTGTAGCTCTCAGTGATACACGGTGCTCATGATACAGGGCTGCACACAGGACACAATATGTAACATTGTAGCCCTCAGTGATAGACGGTGCTCATGCTACAGGGCTGCAAACAGGAGAAATATGTAACATTGTAGCCCTCAGTGATACACGGTGCTCATGCTACAGGGCTGCAAACAGGAGAAATATGTAACATTGTAGCTCTCAGTGATACTCGGTGTTCATGCTAAAGGGCTGCACACAGGACAACATATGTAACATTGTAGCCCTCAGTTATACACGGTGCTCATACTACAGGGCAGCAAACAGGACACAATATGTAACATTGTAGCCCTCAGTGATACACGGTGCTCATGCTACAGGGCTGCAAACAGGACAAAATATGTAACATTGTAGCCCTCAGTGATACACGGTGCTCATGCTACAGGGCTGCACACAGGAGAAATATGTAACATTGTAGCTCTCAGTGATACATGGTGCTCACGCTACAGGGCTGCACAGAGGACAAAATATGTAACATTGTAGCCCTCAGTGATACACGGTGCTCATGCTACAGGGCTGCACACAGGACACAATATGTAACATTGTAGCCCTCAGTGATAGACGGTGTTCATGCTACAGGGCTGCAAACAGGACAAAATAAGTAACATTGTAGCCCTCAGTGATACACGGTGCTCATGCTACAGGGCTGCAAACAGGACAAAATATGTAACATTGTAGCCCTCAGTGATACACGGTGCTCATGCTATAGGGCTGCAAACAGGACAAAATATGTAACATTGTAGCCCTCGGTGATACACGGTGCTCATACTACAGGGCTGCAAACAGGACACAATATGTAACATTGTATCCCTCAGTGATACACGGTGCTCATGCTACAGGGCTGCAAACAGGAGAAAATATGTAACATTGTAGCTCTCGGTGATACACGGTGCTCATACTACAGGGCTGCACACAGGACAACATATGTAACATTGTAGCCCTCAGTGATACACGATGCTCATACTACAGGGCTGCACACAGGACAACATATGTAACATTGTAGCTCTCAGTGATACACGGTGCTCATGCTACAGGGCTGCAAACAGGACAACATATGTAACATTGTAGCCCTCAGTGATACACGGTGCTCATGCTACAGGGCTGCAAACAGGAGAAAACATGTAACATTGTAGCCCTTAGTGATACACGGTGCTCATACTACAGGGCTGCAAACAGGACACAATATGTAACATTGTAGCCCTCAGTGATACACGGTGCTCATGCTACAGGGCTGCAAACCGGAGAAAATATGTAACATTGTAGCCCTCAGTGATACACGGTGCTCATGCTACAGGGCTGCACACAGGTCAAAATATGTAACATTGTAGCCCTCAGTGATACACGATGCTCATGCTACAGGGCTACACACAGGACACAATATGTAACATTGTAGCCCTCAGTGATACACGATGCTCATACTACAGGGCTGCACACAGGACAACATATGTAACATTGTAGCTCTCAGTGATACACGGTGCTCATGCTACAGGGCTGCAAACAGGACAACATATGTAACATTGTAGCCCTCAGTGATACACAGTGCTCATGCTACAGGCCTGCACACAGGAGAAATATGTAACATTGTAGCCCTCAGTGATACACGGTGCTCATGCTACAGGGCTGCACACAGGACAAAATATGTAACATTGTAGCTCTCAGTGATACACGGTGCTCATACTACAGGGCTGCATACTGGACAAAATATGTAACATTGTAGTCCTCAGTGATTCACGGTGCTCATGCTACAGGGCTGCACACAGGACACAATATGTAACATTGTAGCCCTCAGTGATACACGGTGCTCATGCTACAGGGCTGCAAACAGGAAAACATGTAACATTGTAGCCTTCTCTGATACACGGTGCTCATGCTACAGGGCTGCACACAGGACAAAATATGTAACATTGTAGCTCTCAGTGATACACGGTGCTCATACTACTGGGCTGAAACAGGACAAAATATGTAACATTGTAGCTCTCAGTGATACACGGTGCTCATGCTACAGGGCTGCAAACAGGACAAAATATGTAACATTGTAGCTCTCAGTGATACACGGTGCTCATGCTACAGGGCTGCAAACAGGACAAAATATGTAACATTGTAGTTCTCAGTGATACACGGTGCTCATGTTACAGGGCTGCAAACAGGACAAAATATGTAACATTGTAGCCCTCAGTGATACACGGTGCTCATGCTACAGGGCTGCACACAGGACACAATATGTAACATTGTAGCCCTCAGTGATACACGATGCTCATACTACAGGGCTGCAAACAGGACACAATATGTAACATTGTAGCCCTCAGTGATACACGGTGCTCATGCTACAGGGCTGCAAACAGGACAAAATATGTAACTTTGTAGCCCTCAGTGATACACGGTGCTCATGCTACAGGGCTGCACACAGGACAAAATATGTAATATTGTAGCTCTCAGAGATACACGGTGCTCACGCTACAGGGCTGCACACAGGACAACATATGTAACATTGTAGCTCTCAGTGATACACGGTGTTCATGCTACAGGGCTGCAAACAGGACAACATATGTAACATTGTAGCCCTCAGTGATACACAGAGCTCATGCTACAGGGCTGCAACCGGGACACAATATGTAACATTGTAGCCCTCAGTGATACACGGTGCTCATGCTACAGGGCTGCAAACAGGAGAAAACATGTAACATTGTAGCCCTTAGTGATACACGGTGCTCATACTACAGGGCTGCAAACAGGACACAATATGTAACATTGTAGCCCTCAGTGATACACGGTGCTCATGCTACAGGGCTGCAAACAGGAGAAAATATGTAACATTGTAGCCCTCAGTGATACACGGTGCTCATGCTACAGGGCTGCACACAGGTCAAAATATGTAACATTGTAGCCCTCAGTGATACACGATGCTCATGCTACAGGGCTGCACACAGGACACAATATGTAACATTGTAGCCCTCAGTGATACACGATGCTCATACTACAGGGCTGCACACAGGACAACATATGTAACATTGTAGCTCTCAGTGATACACGGTGCTCATGCTACAGGGCTGCAAACAGGACAACATATGTAACATTGTAGCCCTCAGTGATACACAGTGCTCATGCTACAGGCCTGCACACAGGAGAAATATGTAACATTGTAGCCCTCAGTGATACACGGTGCTCATGCTACAGGGCTGCACACAGGACAAAATATGTAACATTGTAGCTCTCAGTGATACACGGTGCTCATACTACAGGGCTGCACACTGGACAAAATATGTAACATTGTAGTCCTCAGTAATACACGGTGCTCATGCTACAGGGCTGCACACAGGACACAATATGTAACATTGTAGCCCTCAGTGATACACGGTGCTCATGCTACAGGGCTGCAAACAGGAAAACATATGTAACATTGTAGCCCTCAGTGATACACGGTGCTCATGCTACAGGGCTGCAAACAGGAAAACATATGTAACATTGTAGCCCTCAGTGATACACAGTGTTCATGCTACAGGGCTGCAAACAGGACAAAATATGTAACATTGTAGCTCTCAGTGATACACGGTGCTCATGTTACAGGGCTGCAAACAGGACAAAATATGTAACATTGTAGCCCTCAGTGATACACGGTGCTCACGCTACAGGGCTGCAAACAGGACAAAATATGTAACATTGTAGCTCTCAGAGATACACGGTGCTCATGCTACAGGGCTGCACACAGGACACAATTTGTAACATTGTAGCTCTCAGTGATACACGGTGCTCATGATACAGGGCTGCACACAGGACACAATATGTAACATTGTAGCCCTCAGTGATACACGGTGCTCATGCTACAGGGCTGCAAACAGGAGAAAATATGTAACATTGTAGCCCTCAGTGATACACGGTGCTCATGCTACAGGGCTGCAAACAGGACAAAATATGTGACATTGTAGCTCTCAGTGATACACGGTATTCATGCTACAAGGCTGCAAACAGGACACAATATGTAAAATTGTAGCCCTCAGTGATACACAGTGCTCATGCTACAGGGCTGCAAACAGGAGAAAATATGTAACATTGTAGCCCTCAGTGATACACGGTGCTCATGCTACAGGGCTGCTAACAGGACAAAATATGTAACATTTTAGCCCTCAGTGATACACGGTGCTCATGCTACAGGGCTGCAAACAGGACAAAATATGTAACTTTGTAGCCCTCAGTGATACACGGTGCTCATGCTACAGGCCTGCACACAGGACAAAATATGTAACATTGTAGCCCTCAGTGATACAGGATGCTCATGCTACAGGGCTGCACACAGGACACAATATGTAACATTGTAGCCCTCAGTGATACACGATGCTCATACTACAGGGCTGCACACAGGACAACATATGTAACATTGTACCTCTCAGTAATACACGGTGCTCATGCTACAGGGCTGCAAACAGGACAACATATGTAACATTGTAGCCCTCAGTGATACACAGTGCTCATGCTACAGGGCTGCACACAGGAGAAATATGTAACATTGTAGCTCTCAGTGATACACGGTGTTCATGCTACAGGGCTGCAAACAGGACAACATATGTAACATTGTAGCCCTCAGTGATACACAGAGCTCATGCTACAGGGCTGCAACCGGGACACAATATGTAACATTGTAGCCCTCAGTGATACACAGTGCTCATGCTACAGGGCTGCAAACAGGACAAAATATGTAACATTGTAGCCCTCAGTGATACACGGTGTTCATGCTACAGGGCTGCAAACAGGAGAAAACATGTAACATTGTAGCCCTTAGTGATACACGGTGCTCATACTACAGGGCTGCAAACAGGACACAATATGTAACATTGTAGCCCTCAGTGATACACGGTGCTCATGCTACAGGGCTGCAAACAGGAGAAAATATGTAACATTGTAGCCCTCAGTGATACACGGTGCTCATGCTACAGGGCTGCACACAGGTCAAAATATGTAACATTGTAGCCCTCAGTGATACACGATGCTCATGCTACAGGGCTGCACACAGGACACAATATGTAACATTGTAGCCCTCAGTGATACACAGTGCTCATGCTACAGGCCTGCACACAGGAGAAATATGTAACATTGTAGCCCTCAGTGATACACGGTACTCATGCTACAGGGCTGCAACCGGGACACAATATGTAACATTGTAGCCCTCAGTGATACACGGTGCTCATGCTACAGGGCTGCAAACAGGAGAAAACATGTAACATTGTAGCCCTTAGTGATACACGGTGCTCATACTACAGGGCTGCAAACAGGACACAATATGTAACATTGTAGCCCTCAGTGATACACGGTGCTCATGCTACAGGGCTGCAAACAGGAGAAAATATGTAACATTGTAGCCCTCAGTGATACACGGTGCTCATGCTACAGGGCTGCACACAGGTCAAAATATGTAACATTGTAGCCCTCAGTGATACACGATGCTCATGCTACAGGGCTGCACACAGGACACAATATGTAACATTGTAGCCCTCAGTGATACACGATGCTCATACTACAGGGCTGCACACAGGACAACATATGTAACATTGTAGCTCTCAGTGATACACGGTGCTCATGCTACAGGGCTGCAAACAGGACAACATATGTAACATTGTAGCCCTCAGTGATACACAGTGCTCATGCTACAGGCCTGCACACAGGAGAAATATGTAACATTGTAGCCCTCAGTGATACACGGTGCTCATGCTACAGGGCTGCACACAGGACAAAATATGTAACATTGTAGCTCTCAGTGATACACGGTGCTCATACTACAGGGCTGCACACTGGACAAAATATGTAACATTGTAGTCCTCAGTGATACACGGTGCTCATGCTACAGGGCTGCACACAGGACACAATATGTAACATTGTAGCCCTCAGTGATACACGGTGCTCATGCTACAGGGCTGCAAACAGGAAAACATATGTAACATTGTAGCCCTCAGTGATACACGGTGCTCATGCTACAGGGCTGCAAACAGGAAAACATATGTAACATTGTAGCCCTCAGTGATACACAGTGTTCATGCTACAGGGCTGCAAACAGGACAAAATATGTAACATTGTAGCTCTCAGTGATACACGGTGCTCATGTTACAGGGCTGCAAACAGGACAAAATATGTAACATTGTAGCCCTCAGTGATATACGGTGCTCACGCTACAGGGCTGCAAACAGGACAAAATATGTAACATTGTAGCTCTCAGAGATACACGGTGCTCATGCTACAGGGCTGCACACAGGACACAATATGTAACATTGTAGCTCTCAGTGATACACGGTGCTCATGATACAGGGCTGCACACAGGACACAATATGTAACATTGTAGCCCTCAGTGATACACGGTGCTCATGCTACAGGGCTGCAAACAGGAGAAAATATGTAACATTGTAGCCCTCAGTGATACACGGTGCTCATGCTACAGGGCTGCAAACAGGACAAAATATGTGACATTGTAGCTCTCAGTGATACACGGTATTCATGCTATAGGGCTGCAAACAGGACACAATATGTAAAATTGTAGCCCTCAGTGATACACAGTGCTCATGCTACAGGGCTGCAAACAGGAGAAAATATGTAACATTGTTGCCCTCAGTGATACACGGTGCTCATGCTACAGGGCTGCTAACAGGACAAAATATGTAACATTTTAGCCCTCAGTGATACACGGTGCTCATGCTACAGGGCTGCAAACAGGACAAAATATGTAACTTTGTAGCCCTCAGTGATACACGGTGCTCATGCTACAGGGCTGCACACAGGACAAAATATGTAACATTGTAGCCCTCAGTGATACAGGATGCTCATGCTACAGGGCTGCACACAGGACACAATATGTAACATTGTAGCCCTCAGTGATACACGATGCTCATACTACAGGGCTGCACACAGGACAACATATGTAACATTGTACCTCTCAGTAATACACGGTGCTCATGCTACAGGGCTGCAAACAGGACAACATATGTAACATTGTAGCCCTCAGTGATACACAGTGCTCATGCTACAGGGCTGCACACAGGAGAAATATGTAACATTGTAGCTCTCAGTGATACACGGTGTTCATGCTACAGGGCTGCAAACAGGACAACATATGTAACATTGTAGCCCTCAGTGATACACAGAGCTCATGCTACAGGGCTGCAACCGGGACACAATATGTAACATTGTAGCCCTCAGTGATACACAGTGCTCATGCTACAGGGCTGCAAACAGGACAAAATATGTAACATTGTAGCCCTCAGTGATACACGGTGTTCATGCTACAGTGCTGCAAACAGGAGAAAACATGTAACATTGTAGCCCTTAGTGATACACGGTGCTCATACTACAGGGCTGCAAACAGGACACAATATGTAACATTGTAGCCCTCAGTGATACACGGTGCTCATGCTACAGGGCTGCAAACAGGAGAAAATATGTAACATTGTTGCCCTCAGTGATACACGGTGCTCATGCTACAGGGCTGCACACAGGTCAAAATATGTAACATTGTAGCCCTCAGTGATACACGATGCTCATGCTACAGGGCTGCACACAGGACACAATATGTAACATTGTAGCCCTCAGTGATACACAGTGCTCATGCTACAGGCCTGCACACAGGAGAAATATGTAACATTGTAGCCCTCAGTGATACACGGTGCTCATGCTACAGGGCTGCAACCGGGACACAATATGTAACATTGTAGCCCTCAGTGATACACGGTGCTCATGCTACAGGGCTGCAAACAGGAGAAAACATGTAACATTGTAGCCCTTAGTGATACACGGTGCTCATACTACAGGGCTGCAAACAGGACACAATATGTAACATTGTAGCCCTCAGTGATACACGGTGCTCATGCTACAGGGCTGCAAACAGGAGAATATATATGTAACATTGTAGCCCTCAGTGATACACGGTGCTCATGCTACGGGGCTGCACACAGGTCAAAATATGTAACATTGTAGCTCTCTGTGATACACGGTGCTCATGCTACAGGGCTGCAAACAGGACAACATATGTAACATTGTAGCCCTCAGTGATACACAGTGCTCATGCTACAGGCCTGCACACAGGAGAAATATGTAACATTGTAGCCCTCAGTGATACACGGTGCTCATGCTACAGGGCTGCACACAGGACAAAATATGTAACATTGTAGCTCTCAGTGATACACGGTGCTCATGCTACAGGCCTGCACACAGGAGAAATATGTAACATTGTAGCCCTCAGTGATACACGGTGCTCATGCTACAGGGCTGCACACTGGACAAAATATGTAACATTGTAGTCCTCAGTGATACACGGTGCTCATGCTACAGGGCTGCACACAGGACACAATATGTAACATTGTAGCCCTCAGTGATACACGGTGCTCATGCTACAGGGCTGCAAACAGGAAAACATATGTAACATTGTAGCCCTCAGTGATACACGGTGCTCATGCTACAGGGCTGCAAACAGGAAAACATATGTAACATTGTAGCCCTCAGTGATACACAGTGTTCATGCTACAGGGCTGCAAACAGGACAAAATATGTAACATTGTAGCTCTCAGTGATACACGGTGCTCATGTTACAGGGCTGCAAACAGGACAAAATATGTAACATTGTAGCCCTCAGTGATACACGGTGCTCACGCTACAGGGCTGCAAACAGGACAAAATATGTAACATTGTAGCTCTCAGAGATACACGGTGCTCATGCTACAGGGCTGCACACAGGACACAATATGTAACATTGTAGCTCTCAGTGATACACGGTGCTCATGATACAGGGCTGCACACAGGACACAATATGTAACATTGTAGCCCTCAGTGATACACGGTGCTCATGCTACAGGGCTGCAAACAGGAGAAAATATGTAACATTGTAGCCCTCAGTGATACACGGTGCTCATGCTACAGGGCTGCAAACAGGACACAATATGTAAAATTGTAGCCCTCAGTGATACACAGTGCTCATGCTACAGGGCTGCAAACAGGAGAATATATGTAACATTGTAGCCCTCAGTGATACACAGTGCTCATGCTACAGGGCTGCAAACAGGAGAAAATATGTAACATTGTAGCCCTCAGTGATACACGGTGCTCATGCTACAGGGCTGCAAACAGGACAAAATATGTGACATTTTAGCTCTCAGTGATACACGGTATTCATGCTACAGGGCTGCAAACAGGACACAATATGTAAAATTGTAGCCCTCAGTGATACACAGTGCTCATGCTACAGGGCTGCAAACAGGAGAAAATATGTAACATTTTAGCCCTCAGTGATACACGGTGCTCATGCTACAGGGCTGCACACAGGACAAAATATGTAACATTGTAGCCCTCAGTGATACAGGATGCTCATGCTACAGGGCTGCACACAGGACACAATATGTAACATTGTAGCCCTCAGTGATACACGATGCTCATACTACAGGGCTGCACACAGGACAAATTATGTAACATTGTACCTCTCAGTAATACACGGTGCTCATGCTACAGGGCTGCAAACAGGACAACATATGTAACATTGTAGCCCTCAGTGATACACAGTGCTCATGCTACAGGGCTGCATACAGGAGAAATATGTAACATTGTAGCTCTCAGTGATACATGGTGCTCATGCTACAGTGCTGCACACAAGACAAAATATGTAACATTGTAGCCCTCAGTGATACACGGTGCTCATGCTACAGGGCTACACACAGGACACAATATGTAACATTGTAGCCCTCAGTGATACACGGTGCTCATGCTACAGGGCTGCAAACAGGACAAAATATGTAACATTGTAGCTCTCAGTGATACACGGTGTTCATGCTACAGGGCTGCAAACAGGACAAAATATGTAACATTGTAGCCCTCAGAGATACACGGTGCTCATGCTACAGGGCTGCAAACAGGACAAAGTATGTAACATTGTAGCCCTCAGAGATACACGGTGCTCATGCTACAGGGCTGCAAACAGGACAAAATATGTAACATTGTAGCCCTCAGAGATACACGGTGCTCATGCTACAGGGCTGCAAACAGGACAAAGTATGTAACATTGTAGTCCTCAGTGATACGCGGTGCTCATGCTACAGGGCTGCAAACGGGAGAAAATATGTAACATTGTAGCCCTCAGTGATACACGGTGCTCATGCTACAGGGCTGCAAACAGGAGAAAATATGTAACATTGTAGCTCTCAGAGATACACGGTGTTCATGCTACAGGGCTGCAAACAGGACAAAATATGTAACATTGTAGCCCTCAGAGATACACGGTGCTCATGCTACAGGGCTGCAAACAGGACAAAGTATGTAACATTGTAGCCCTCAGTGATACGCGGTGCTCATGCTACAGGGCTGCAAACGGGAGAAAATATGTAACATTGTAGCCCTCAGTGATCCACGGTGCTCATGCTACAGGGCTGCACACAGGACACAATATGTAACATTGTAGCTCTCAGTGATACACGGTGCTCATGCAACAGGGCTGCACACAGGTCACAATATGTAACATTGTAGCTCTCAGTGATACACGGTGCTCATGCTACAGGGCTGCAAACAGGACACAATATGTAACATTGTAGCCCTCAGAGATACACGGTGCTCATGCTACAGGGCTGCACACAGGACAAAATATGTAACATTGTAGCCCTCAGTGATACACAGTGCTCATGCTACAGGGCTGCACACAGGAGAAATATGTAACATTCTAGCTCTCAGTGATACACGATGCTCATGCTACAGGGCTGCACACAGGACAAAATATGTAACATTGTAGCCCTCAGTGATACATGGTGCTCATGCTACAGGGCTGCACACAGGACACAATATGTAACATTGTAGCTCTCAGTGATACACGGTGCTCATGCTACAGGGCTGCAAACAGGAAAACATATGTAACATTGTAGCCCTCAGTGATACACAGTGTTCATGCTACAGGGCTGCCAACAGGACAAAATATGTAACATTGTAGCCCTCAGTGATACACGGTGCTCACGCTACAGGGCTGCAAACAGGACAAAATATGTAACATTGTAGCTATCAGTGATACACGGTGCTCATGCTACAGGGCTGCAAACAGGACACAATATGTAACATTGTAGCTCTCAGTAATACACGGTGCTCATGATACAGGGCTGCACACAGGACACAATATGTAACATTGTAGCCCTCAGTGATACACGGTGCTCATGCTACAGGGCTGCAAACAGGAGAAAATATGTAACATTGTAGCCCTCAGTGATACACGGTGCTCATGCTACAGGGCTGCAAACAGGACAAAATATGTAACATTGTAGCTCTCAGTGATACACAGTGCTCATGCTACAGGGCTGCAAACAGGAGAAAATATGTAACATTGTAGCCCTCAGTGATACACGGTGCTCATGCTACAGGGCTGCTAACAGGACAAAATATGTAACATTTTAGCCCTCAGTGATACACGGTGCTCATGCTACAGGGCTGCAAACAGGACAAAATATGTAACTTTGTAGCCCTCAGTGATACACGGTGCTCATGCTACAGGGCTGCACACAGGACAAAATATGTAACATTGTAGCCCTCAGTGATACACGATGCTCATACTACAGGGCTGCACACAGGACAACATATGTAACATTGTACCTCTCAGTAATACACGGTGCTCATGCTACAGGGCTGCAAACAGGACAACATATGTAACATTGTAGCCCTAAGTGATACACAGTGCTCATGCTACAGGGCTGCACACAGGAGAAATATGTAACATTGTAGCCCTCAGTGATACACGGTGCTCATGCTACAGGGCTGCAAACAGGAGAAAACATGTAACATTGTAGCCCTTAGTGATACACGGTGCTCATACTACAGGGCTGCAAACAGGACACAATATGTAACATTGTAGCCCTCAGTGATACACGGTGCTCATGCTACAGGGCTGCAAACAGGAGAAAATATGTAACATTGTAGCCCTCAGTGATACACGGTGCTCATGCTACAGGGCTGCACACAGGTCAAAATATGTAACATTGTAGCCCTCAGTGATACACGATGCTCATGCTACAGGGCTGCACACAGGACACAATATGTAACATTGTAGCCCTCAGTGATACACAGTGCTCATGCTACAGGCCTGCACACAGGAGAAATATGTAACATTGTAGCCCTCAGTGATACACGGTGCTCATGCTACAGGGCTGCAACCGGGACACAATATGTAACATTGTAGCCCTCAGTGATACACGGTGCTCATGCTACAGGGCTGCAAACAGGAGAAAACATGTAACATTGTAGCCCTTAGTGATACACGGTGCTCATACTACAGGGCTGCAAACAGGACACAATATGTAACATTGTAGCCCTCAGTGATACACGGTGCTCATGCTACAGGGCTGCAAACAGGAGAATATATATGTAACATTGTAGCCCTCAGTGATACACGGTGCTCATGCTACGGGGCTGCACACAGGTCAAAATATGTAACATTGTAGCTCTCAGTGATACACGGTGCTCATGCTACAGGGCTGCAAACAGGACAACATATGTAACATTGTAGCCCTCAGTGATACACAGTGCTCATGCTACAGGCCTGCACACAGGAGAAATATGTAACATTGTAGCCCTCAGTGATACACGGTGCTCATGCTACAGGGCTGCACACAGGACAAAATATGTAACATTGTAGCTCTCAGTGATACACGGTGCTCATGCTACAGGCCTGCACACAGGAGAAATATGTAACATTGTAGCCCTCAGTGATACACGGTGCTCATGCTACAGGGCTGCACACTGGACAAAATATGTAACATTGTAGTCCTCAGTGATACACGGTGCTCATGCTACAGGGCTGCACACAGGACACAATATGTAACATTGTAGCCCTCAGTGATACACGGTGCTCATGCTACAGGGCTGCAAACAGGAAAACATATGTAACATTGTAGCCCTCAGTGATACACGGTGCTCATGCTACAGGGCTGCAAACAGGAAAACATATGTAACATTGTAGCCCTCAGTGATACACAGTGTTCATGCTACAGGGCTGCAAACAGGACAAAATATGTAACATTGTAGCTCTCAGTGATACACGGTGCTCATGTTACAGGGCTGCAAACAGGACAAAATATGTAACATTGTAGCCCTCAGTGATACACGGTGCTCACGCTACAGGGCTGCAAACAGGACAAAATATGTAACATTGTAGCTCTCAGAGATACACGGTGCTCATGCTACAGGGCTGCACACAGGACACAATATGTAACATTGTAGCTCTCAGTGATACACGGTGCTCATGATACAGGGCTGCACACAGGACACAATATGTAACATTGTAGCCCTCAGTGATACACGGTGCTCATGCTACAGGGCTGCAAACAGGAGAAAATATGTAACATTGTAGCCCTCAGTGATACACGGTGCTCATGCTACAGGGCTGCAAACAGGACACAATATGTAAAATTGTAGCCCTCAGTGATACACAGTGCTCATGCTACAGGGCTGCAAACAGGAGAAAATATGTAACATTGTAGCCCTCAGTGATACACGGTGCTCATGCTACAGGGCTGCAAACAGGACAAAATATGTGACATTTTAGCTCTCAGTGATACACGGTATTCATGCTACAGGGCTGCAAACAGGACACAATATGTAAAATTGTAGCCCTCAGTGATACACAGTGCTCATGCTACAGGGCTGCAAACAGGAGAAAATATGTAACATTGTAGCCCTCAGTGATACACGGTGCTCATGCTACAGGGCTGCTAACAGGACAAAATATGTAACATTTTAGCCCTCAGTGATACACGGTGCTCATGCTACAGGGCTGCAAACAGGACAAAATATTTAACTTTGTAGCCCTCAGTGATACACGGTGCTCATGCTACAGGGCTGCACACAGGACAAAATATGTAACATTGTAGCCCTCAGTGATACAGGATGCTCATGCTACAGGGCTGCACACAGGACACAATATGTAACATTGTAGCCCTCAGTGATACACGATGCTCATACTACAGGGCTGCACACAGGACAACATATGTAACATTGTACCTCTCAGTAATACACGGTGCTCATGCTACAGGGCTGCAAACAGGACAACATATGTAACATTGTAGCCCTCAGTGATACACAGTGCTCATGCTACAGGGCTGCACACAGGACACAATATGTAACATTGTAGCCCTCAGTGATACACGGTGCTCATGCTACAGGGCTGCAAACAGGAGAAAACATGTAACATTGTAGCCCTTAGTGATACACGGTGCTCATACTACAGGGCTGCAAACAGGACACAATATGTAACATTGTAGCCCTCAGTGATACACGGTGCTCATGCTACAGGGCTGCAAACAGGAGAAAATATGTAACATTGTAGCCCTCAGTGATACACGGTGCTCATGCTACAGGGCTGCACACAGAAGAAATATGTAACATTGTAGCTCTCAGTGATACACGATGCTCATGCTACAGGGCTGCACACAGGTCAAAATATGTAACATTGTAGCCCTCAGTGATACACGATGCTCATGCTACAGGGCTGCACACAGGACACAATATGTAACATTGTAGCCCTCAGTGATACACAGTGCTCATGCTACAGGCCTGCACACAGGAGAAATATGTAACATTGTAGCCCTCAGTGATACACGGTGCTCATGCTACAGGGCTGCAACCGGGACACAATATGTAACATTGTAGCCCTCAGTGATACACGGTGCTCATGCTACAGGGCTGCAAACAGGAGAAAACATGTAACATTGTAGCCCTTAGTGATACACGGTGCTCATACTACAGGGCTGCAAACAGGACACAATATGTAACATTGTAGCCCTCAGTGATACACGGTGCTCATGCTACAGGGCTGCAAACAGGAGAATATATATGTAACATTGTAGCCCTCAGTGATACACGGTGCTCATGCTACGGGGCTGCACACAGGTCAAAATATGTAACATTGTAGCTCTCAGTGATACACGGTGCTCATGCTACAGGGCTGCAAACAGGACAACATATGTAACATTGTAGCCCTCAGTGATACACAGTGCTCATGCTACAGGCCTGCACACAGGAGAAATATGTAACATTGTAGCCCTCAGTGATACACGGTGCTCATGCTACAGGGCTGCACACAGGACAAAATATGTAACATTGTAGCTCTCAGTGAAACACGGTGCTCATGCTACAGGCCTGCACACAGGAGAAATATGTAACATTGTAGCCCTCAGTGATACACGGTGCTCATGCTACAGGGCTGCACACTGGACAAAATATGTAACATTGTAGTCCTCAGTGATACACGGTGCTCATGCTACAGGGCTGCACACAGGACACAATATGTAACATTGTAGCCCTCAGTGATACACGGTGCTCATGCTACAGGGCTGCAAACAGGAAAACATATGTAACATTGTAGCCCTCAGTGATACACAGTGTTCATGCTACAGGGCTGCAAACAGGACAAAATATGTAACATTGTAGCTCTCAGTGATACACGGTGCTCACGCTACAGGGCTGCAAACAGGACAAAATATGTAACATTGTAGCTCTCAGAGATACACGGTGCTCATGCTACAGGGCTGCACACAGGACACAATATGTAACATTGTAGCTCTCAGTGATACACGGTGCTCATGATACAGGGCTGCACACAGGACACAATATGTAACATTGTAGCCCTCAGTGATACACGGTGCTCATGCTACAGGGCTGCAAACAGGAGAAAATATGTAACATTGTAGCCCTCAGTGATACACGGTGCTCATGCTACAGGGCTGCAAACAGGACAAAATATGTGACATTTTAGCTCTCAGTGATACAGGATGCTCATGCTACAGGGCTGCACACAGGACACAATATGTAACATTGTAGCCCTCAGTGATACACGATGCTCATACTACAGGGCTGCACACAGGACAACATATGTAACATTGTACCTCTCAGTAATACACGGTGCTCATGCTACAGGGCTGCAAACAGGACAACATATGTAACATTGTAGCCCTCAGTGATACACAGTGCTCATGCTACAGGGCTGCACACAGGAGAAATATGTAACATTGTAGCTCTCAGTGATACATGGTGCTCATGCTACAGTGCTGCACACAAGACAAAATATGTAACATTGTAGCCCTCAGTGATACACGGTGCTCATGCTACAGGGCTACACACAGGACACAATATGTAACATTGTAGCCCTCAGTGATACACGGTGCTCATGCTACAGGGCTGCACACAGGACAAAATATGTAACATTGTAGCTCTCAGTGATACACGGTGCTCATGCTACAGGGCTGCAAACAGGAGAAAATATGTAACATTGTAGCTCTCAGAGATACACGGTGTTCATGCTACAGGGCTGCAAACAGGACAAAATATGTAACATTGTAGCCCTCAGAGATACACGGTGCTCATGCTACAGGGCTGCAAACAGGATAAAGTATGTAACATTGTAGCCCTCAGAGATACACGGTGCTCATGCTACAGGGCTGCAAACAGGACAAAATATGTAACATTGTAGCCCTCAGAGATACACGGTGCTCATGCTACAGGGCTGCAAACAGGACAAAGTATGTAACATTGTAGCCCTCAGTGATACGCGGTGCTCATGCTACAGGGCTGCAAACGGGAGAAAATATGTAACAATGTAGCCCTCAGTGATACACGGTGCTCATGCTACAGGGCTGCAAACAGGAGAAAATATGTAACATTGTAGCTCTCAGAGATACACGGTGTTCATGCTACAGGGCTGCAAACAGGACAAAATATGTAACATTGTAGCCCTCAGAGATACACGGTGCTCATGCTACAGGGCTGCAAACAGGACAAAGTATGTAACATTGTAGCCCTCAGTGATACGCGGTGCTCATGCTACAGGGCTGCAAACGGGAGAAAATATGTAACATTGTAGCCCTCAGTGATCCACGGTGCTCATGCTACAGGGCTGCACACAGGACACAATATGTAACATTGTAGCCCTCAGTGATACACGGTGCTCATGCAACAGGGCTGCACACAGGTCACAATATGTAACATTGTAGCTCTCAGTGATACACGGTGCTCATGCTACAGGGCTGCAAACAGGACACAATATGTAACATTGTAGCCCTCAGAGATACACGGTGCTCATGCTACAGGGCTGCACACAGGACAAAATATGTAACATTGTAGCCCTCAGTGATACACAGTGCTCATGCTACAGGGCTGCACACAGGAGAAATATGTAACATTCTAGCTCTCAGTGATACACGATGCTCATGCTACAGGGCTGCACACAGGACAAAATATGTAACATTGTAGCTCTCAGTGATACACGGTGCTCATGCTACAGGGCTGCAAACAGGAAAACATATGTAACATTGTAGCCCTCAGTGATACACAGTGTTCATGCTACAGGGCTGCCAACAGGACAAAATATGTAACATTGTAGCTCTCAGTGATACACGGTGTTCATGTTACAGGGCTGCAAACAGGACAAAATATGTAACATTGTAGCCCTCAGTGATACACGGTGCTCACGCTACAGGGCTGCAAACAGGACAAAATATGTAACATTGTAGCTATCAGTGATACACGGTGCTCATGCTACAGGGCTGCAAACAGGACACAATATGTAACATTGTAGCTCTCAGTGATACACGGTGCTCATGATACAGGGCTGCACACAGGACACAATATGTAACATTGTAGCCCTCAGTGATACACGGTGCTCATGCTACAGGGCTGCAAACAGGAGAAAATATGTAACATTGTAGCCCTCAGTGATACACGGTGCTCATGCTACAGGGCTGCAAACAGGACAAAATATGTAACATTGTAGCTCTCAGTGATACACGGTATTCATGCTACAGGGCTACAAACAGGACACAATATGTAACATTGTAGCCCTCAGTGATACACGGTGCTCATGCTACAGGGCTGCAAACAGGAGAAAATATGTAACATTGTAGCCCTCAGTGATACACGGTGCTCATGCTACAGGGCTGCAAACAGGACAAAGTATGTAACATTGTAGCCCTCAGTGATACGCGGTGCTCATGCTACAGGGCTGCAAACGGGAGAAAATATGTAACATTGTAGCCATCAGTGATACACGGTGTTCATGCTACAGGGCTGCAAGCGGCACAAATAAGTAACATTGTAGCTCTCAGTGATACACGGTGTTCATGCTACAGGGCTGCATACAGGACACAATATGTAACATTGTAGCTCTCAGTGATACACGGTGCTCATGCTACAGGGCTGCACACAGGACACAATATGTAACATTGTAGCTCTCAGTGATACACGGTGCTCATGCTACAGGGCTGCAAACAGGACACAATATGTAACATTGTAGCCCTCAGAGAAACACGGTGCTCATGATACAGGGCTGCAAACAGGAGAAAACATGTAACATTGTAGCTCTCAGTTATACACGGTGTTCATGCTACAGGGCTGCAAACAGGAGAAAGTATGTAACATTGTAGACCTCAGTGATAGACGGTGCTCATGCTACAGGGCTGCAAACATGACACAATATGTAACATTGTAGCCCTCAGTGATACACGGTGCTCATGCTACAGGGCTGCAAACAGGAGAAAATATGTAACATTGTAGCCCTCAGTGATACACGGTGCTCATGCTACAGGGCTGCAAACAGGACAAAATATGTAACATTGTAGCTCTCAGTGATACACGGTATTCATGCTACAGGGCTGCAAACAGGACACAATATGTAACATTGTAGCCCTCAGTGATACACAGTGCTCATGCTACAGGGCTGCAAACAGGAGAAAATATGTAACATTGTAGCTCTCAGAGATACACGGTGTTCATGCTACAGGGCTGCAAACAGGACAAAATATGTAACATTTTAGCCCTCAGTGATACACGGTGCTCATGCTACAGGGCTGCAAACAGGAGAAAATATGTAACATTGTAGCTCTCAGTGATACACGGTGCTCACGCTACAGGGCTGCACACAGGACAAAATATGTAACATTGTAGCCCTCAGTGATACACGGTGCTCATGCTACAGGGCTGCACACAGGACACAATATGTAACATTGTAGCCCTCAGTGATACACAGTGTTCATGCTACAGGGCTGCAAACAGGACAAAATATGTAACATTGTAGCCCTCAGTGATACACAGTGTTCATGCTACAGGGCTGCAAACAGAGCAAACTATGTAATATTGTAGCCCTCAGTGATACACGGTGTTCATGCTACAGGGCTGCAAACAGGACAAAATATGTAACATTTTAGTCCTCGGTGATACACGGTGCTCATACTACAGGGCTGCAAACAGGACACAATATGTAACATTGTATCCCTCAGTGATACACGGTGCTCATGCTACAGGGCTGCAAAGAGGAGAAAATATGTAACATTGTAGCTCTCAGTGATACACGGTGCTCATACTACAGGGCTGCACACAGGTCAAAATATGTAACATTGTAGCCCTCAGTGATACACGATGCTCATACTACAGGGCTGCACACAGGACAACATATGTAACATTGTAGCTCTCAGTGATACACGGTGTTCATGCTACAGGGCTGCAAACAGGACAACATATGTAACATTGTAGCCCTCAGTGATACACAGAGCTCATGCTACAGGGCTGCAACCGGGACAACATATGTAACATTGTAGCCCTCAGTGATACACAGAGCTCATGCTACAGGGCTGCAACCGGGACACAATATGTAACATTGTAGCCCTTAGTGATACACGGTGCTCATGCTACAGGGCTGCACACAGGACCCAATATGTAACATTGTAGCTCTCAGTGATACACGGTGCTCATGCTACAGGGCTGCACACAGGTCAAAATATGTAACATTGTAGCCCTCAGTGATACACGGTGCTCATGCTACAGGGCTGCACACAGGTCAAAATATGTAACATTTTTGCCCTCAGTGATACACGATGCTCATGCTACAGGGCTGCACACAGGACACAATATGTAACATTGTAGCCCTCAGTGATACACGATGCTCATACTACAGGGCTGCACACAGGACAACATATGTAACATTGTAGCTCTCAGTGATACACGGTGCTCATGCTACAGGGCTGCAAACAGGACAACATATGTAACATTGTAGCCCTCAGTGATACACAGTGCTCATGTTACAGGCCTGCACACAGGAGAAATATGTAACATTGTAGCCCTCAGTGATACACGGTGCTCATGCTACAGGGCTGCACACAGGAGAAAATATGTAACATTGTAGCCCTCAGTGATACACGGTGCTCATGCTACAGGGCTGCAAACAGGAGAAAATATGTAACATTGTAGCTCTCAGTGATACACGGTATTCATGCTACAGGGCTGCAAACAGGACACAATATGTAAAATTGTAGCCCTCAGTGATACACAGTGCTCATGCTACAGGGCTGCAAACAGGAGAAAATATGTAACATTGTAGCTCTCAGTGATACACGGTATTCATGCTACAGGGCTGCAAACAGGACACAATATGTAAAATTGTAGCCCTCAGTGATACACAGTGCTCATGCTACAGGGCTGCAAACAGGAGAAAATATGTAACATTGTAGCTCTCAGAGATACACGGTGTTCATGCTACAGGGCTGCAAACAGGACAAAATATGTAACATTTTAGCCCTCAGTGATACACGGTGCTCATGCTACAGGGCTGCAAACAGGACACAATATGTAAAATTGTAGCCCTCAGTGATACACAGTGCTCATGCTACAGGGCTGCACACAGGAGAAATATGTAACATTATAGCTCTCAGTGATACATGGTGCTCATGCTACAGTGCTGCACACAAGACAAAATATGTAACATTGTAGCCCTCAGTGATACACGGTGCTCATGCTACAGGGCTGCACACAGGACACAATATGTAACATTGTAGCCCTCAGTGATACACGGTGCTCATGCTACAGGGCTGCAAACAGGACAAAATATGTAACATTGTAGCTCTCAGTGATACACGGTGTTCATGCTACAGGGCTGCAAACAGGACACAATATGTAACATTGTAGCCCTCAGTGATACACGGTGCTCATGCTACAGGGCTGCAAACAGGAGAAAATATGTAACATTGTAGCTCTCAGAGATACACGGTGTTCATGCTACAGGGCTGCAAACAGGACAAAATATGTAACATTGTAGCCCTCAGAGATACACGGTGCTCATGCTACAGGGCTGCAAACAGGACAAAGTATGTAACATTGTAGCCCTCAGTGATACGCGGTGCTCATGCTACAGGGCTGCAAACGGGAGAAAATATGTAACATTGTAGCCCTCAGTGATCCACGGTGCTCATGCTACAGGGCTGCACACAGGACACAATATGTAACATTGTAGCTCTCAGTGATACACGGTGCTCATGCTACAGGGCTGCACACAGGTCACAATATGTAACATTGTAGCTCTCAGTGATACACGGTGCTCATGCTACAGGGCTGCAAACAGGACACAATATGTAACATTGTAGCTCTCAGAGATACACGGTGCTCATGCTACAGGGCTGCACACAGGACAAAATATGTAACATTGTAGCCCTCAGTGATACACAGTGCTCATGCTACAGGGCTGCACACAGGAGAAATATGTAACATTGTAGCTCTCAGTGATACACGATGCTCATGCTACAGGGCTGCACACAGGACAAAATATGTAACATTGTAGCCCTCAGTGATACATGGTGCTCATGCTACAGGGCTGCACACAGGACACAATATGTAACATTGTAGCTCTCAGTGATACACGGTGCTCATGCTACAGGGCTGCAAACTGGACAAAATATGTAACATTGTAGCCCTCAGTGATACAGGATGCTCATGCTACAGGGCTGCACACAGAAGAAATATGTAACATTGTAGCTCTCAGTGATACACGATGCTCATGCTACAGGGCTGCAAACAGGAAAACATATGTAACATTGTAGCTCTCAGTGATACACGGTGTTCATGTTACAGGGCTGCAAACAGGACAAAATATGTAACATTGTAGCCCTCAGTGATACAAGGTGCTCACGCTACAGGGCTGCAAACAGTACAAAATATGTAACATTGTAGCTCTCAGTGATACACGCTGCTCATGCTACAGGGCTGCACACAGGACACAATATGTAACATTGTAGCTCTCAGTGATACACGGTGCTCATGATACAGGGCTGCACACAGGACACAATATGTAACATTGTAGCCCTCAGTGATACACGGTGCTCATGCTACAGGGCTGCAAACAGGAGAAAATATGTAACTTTGTACCCCTCAGTGATACACGGTGCTCATGCTACAGGGCTGCAAACAGGACAAAATATGTAACATTGTAGCTCTCAGTGATACACGGTATTCATGCTACAGGGCTGCAAACAGGACACAATATGTAACATTGTAGCCCTCAGTGATACACGGTGCTCATGCTACAGGGCTGCAAACAGGAGAATATATGTAACATTGTAGCCCTCAGTGATACACGGTGCTCATGCTACAGGGCTGCAAACAGGACAAAGTATGTAACATTGTAGCTCTCAGTGATACGCGGTGCTCATGCTACAGGGCTGCAAACGGGAGAAAATATGTAACATTGTAGCTCTCAGTGATACACGGTGTTCATGCTACAGGGCTGCACACAGGACACAATATGTAACATTGTAGCTCTCAGTGATACACGGTGCTCATGCTACAGGGCTGCACACAGGACACAATATGTAACATTGTAGCTCTCAGTGATACACGGTGCTCATGCTACAGGGCTGCAAACAGGACACAATATGTAACATTGTAGCCCTCAGAGAAACACGGTGCTCATGTTACAGGGCTGCAAACAGGAGAAAACATGTAACATTGTAGATCTCAGTGATACACGGTGTTCATGCTACAGGGCTGCAAACAGGAGAAAGTATGTAACATTGTAGCCCTCAGTGATACACGGTGTTCATGCTACAGGGCTGCAAACAGGACAAAATATGTAACATTGTAGCTCTCAGTGATACACGGTGTTCATACTACAGGGCTGCAAACAGGACAAAATATGTAACATTGTAGATCTCAGTGATACACGGTGTTCATGCTACAGGGCTGCACACAGGACACAATATGTAACATTGTAGCTCTCAGTGATACACGGTGTTCATACTACAGGGCTGCAAACAGGACAAAATATGTAACATTGTAGCTCTCAGTGATACACGGTATTCATGCTACAGGGCTGCAAACAGGACACAATATGTAACATTGTAGCCCTCAGTGATACACGGTGCTCATGCTACAGGGCTGCAAACAGGAGAAAATATGTAACATTGTAGCTCTCAGAGATACACGGTGCTCATGCTACAGGGCTGCAAACAGGAGAAAATATGTAACATTGTAGCTCTCAGTGATACACGGTGTTCATGCTACAGGGCTGCAAACAGGACAAAATATGTAACATTTTAGCCCTCAGTGATACACGGTGCTCATGCTACAGGGCTGCAAACAGGAGAAAATATGTAACATTGTAGCTCTCAGTGATACACGGTGCTCACGCTACAGGGCTGCACACAGGACAAAATATGTAACATTGTAGCCCTCAGTGATACACGGTGCTCATGCTACAGGGCTGCACACAGGACACAATATGTAACATTGTAGCCCTCAGTGATACACGGTGTTCATGCTACTAGGCTGCAAACAGGACAAAATATGTAACATTGTAGCCCTCAGTGATACACAGTGTTCATGCTACAGGGCTGCAAACAGAGCAAACTATGTAACATTGTAGCCCTCAGTGATACACGGTGCTCATGCTACAGGGCTGCAAACAGGACAAAATATGTAACATTGTAGCCCTCGGTGATACACGGTGCTCATACTACAGGGCTGCAAACAGGACACAATATGTAACATTGTATCCCTCAGTGATACACGGTGCTCATGCTACAGGGCTGCACACAGGACAACATATGTAACATTGTAGCTCTCAGTGATACACGGTGTTCATACTACAGGGCTGCACACAGGACAACATATGTAACATTGTAGCCCTCAGTGATACACGATGCTCATACTACAGGGCTGCACACAGGACAACATATGTAACATTGTAGCTCTCAGTGATACATGGTGTTCATGCTACAGGTCTGCAAACAGGACAACATATGTAACATTGTAGCCCTCAGTGATACACAGAGCTCATGCTACAGGGCTGCAACCGGGACACAATATGTAACATTGTAGCCCTCAGTGATACACAGTGCTCATGCTACCGGGCTGCAAACAGGAGAAAACATGTAACATTGTAGCCCTTAGTGATACACGGTGCTCATACTACAGGGCTGCAAACAGGACACAATATGTAACATTGTAGCCCTCAGTGATACACGGTGCTCATGCTACAGGGCTGCAAACAGGAGAAAATATGTAACATTGTAGCCCTCAGTGATACACGGTGCTCATGCTACAGGGCTGCACACAGGTCAAAATATGTAACATTGTAGCCCTCAGTGATACACGATGCTCATGCTACAGGGCTGCACACAGGACACAATATGTAACATTGTAGCCCTCAGTGATACACGATGCTCATACTACAGGGCTGCACACAGGACAACATATGTAACATTGTAGCTCTCAGTGATACACGGTGCTCATGCTACAGGGCTGCAAACAGGACAACATATGTAACATTGTAACCCTCAGTGATACACAGTGCTCATGTTACAGGCCTGCACACAGGAGAAATATGTAACATTGTAGCCCTCAGAGATACACGGTGCTCATGCTACAGGGCTGCACACAGGACAAAATATGTAACATTGTAGCTCTCAGTGATACACGGTGCTCATGCTACAGGGCTGCAAACAGGACAAAATATGTAACATTGTAGCTCTCAGAGATACACGGTGTTCATGCTACAGGGCTGCAAACAGGACAAAATATGTAACTTTGTTGCCCTCAGTGATACACGGTGCTCATGCTACAGGGCTGCACACAGGACACAATATGTAAAATTGTAGCCCTCAGTGATACACGATGCTCATACTACAGGGCTGCAAACAGGACAAAATATGTAACATTTTAGCCCTCAGTGATACACGGTGCTCATGCTACAGGGCTGCAAACAGGACAAAATATGTAACTTTGTAGCCCTCAGTGATACACGGAGCTCATGCTACAGGGCTGCACACAGGACACAATATGTAACATTGTAGCCCTCAGTGATACACGATGCTCATACTACAGGGCTGCACACAGGACAACATATGTAACATTGTACCTCTCAGTAATACACGGTGCTCATGCTACAGGGCTGCAAACAGGACAACATATGTAACATTGTAGCCCTCAGTGATACACAGTGCTCATGCTACAGGGCTGCAAACAGGACAAGATATGTAACATTGTAGCCCTCAGTGATACACGGTGCTCATGCTACAGGGCTGCACACAATACACAATATGTAACATTGTAGCCCTCAGTGATACACGGTGCTCATGCTACAGGGCTGCAAACAGGAGAAAATATGTAACATTGTAGCTCTCAGAGATACACGGTGTTCATGCTACAGGGCTGCAAACAGGACAAAATATGTAACATTGTAGCCCTCAGTGATACATGGTGCTCATGCTACAGGGCTGCAAACAGGACAAAGTATGTAACATTGTAGCCCTCAGTGATACACGGTGCTCATGCTACAGGGCTGCAAACGGGAGAAAATATGTAACATTGTAGCTCTCAGTGATACACGGTGCTCATGCTACAGGGCTGCAAACAGGACACAATATGTAACATTGTAGCCCTCAGAGATACACTGTGCTCATGCTACAGGGCTGCAAACAGGAGAAAACATGTAACATTGTAGCTCTCAGTGATACACGGTATTCATGCTACAGGGCTGCACACAGGACACAATATGTAACATTGTAGCCCTCAGTGACACACGGTGCTCATGCTACAGGGCTGCAAACTGGAAAACATATGTAACATTGTAGCCCTCAGTGATGCACAGTGTTCATGCTACAGGGCTGCAAACAGGACAACATATGTAACATTGTAGCTCTCAGTGATACACGGTGCTCATGCAACAGGGCTGCAAACAGGACAAAATATGTAACATTGTAGCTCTCAGTGATACACGGTGCTCATGCTACAGGGCAGCACACAGGACACAATATGTAACATTGTAGATCTCAGTGATACACGGTGCTCATGATACAAGGCTGCACACAGGACACAATATGTAACATTGTAGCCCTCAGTGATACACGGTGTTCATGCTACAGGGCTGCAAACAGGACAAAATATGTAACATTGTAGCCCTCAGTGATACACGGTGCTCTTGCTACAGGGCTGCAAACAGGAGAAAATATGTAACATTGTAGCCCCCAGTGATACAAGGTGATCATGCTACAGGGCTGCAAACTGGACACAATATGTAACATTGTAGCCCTCAGTGATACACGGTGCTCATGCTACAGGGCTGCAAACAGGACAACATATGTAACATTGTAGCTCTCAGTGATACACAGTGTTCATGCTACAGGGCTGCAAACAGGACAAAATATGTAACATTGTAGCTCTCAGTGATACACGGTGCTCATGCTACAGGGCTGCAAACAGGACAACATATGTAACATTGTAGCCCTCAGTGATACACGATGCTCATACTACAGGGCTGCAAACAGGACAACATATGTAACATTGTAGCCCTCAGTGATACATGGTGCTCATGCTACAGGGCTGCACACAGGAGAAATATGTAACATTTTAGCTCTCAGTGATACACGATGCTCATGCTACAGGGCTGCACACAGGACAAAATATGTAACATTGTAGCCCTCAGTGATACATGGTGCTCATGCTACAGGGCTGCACACAGGACACAATATGTAACATTGTAGCTCTCAGTGATACACGGTGCTCATGCTACAGGGCTGCAAACAGGACAAAATATGTAACATTGTAGCTCTCAGTGATACACGGTGTTCATGTTACAGGGCTGCAAACAGGACAAAATATGTAACATTGTAGCCCTCAGTGATACACGGTGCTCACGCTACAGGGCTGCAAACAGGACAAAATATGTAACATTGTAGCTCTCAGTGATACACGGTGCTCATGCTACAGGGCTGCACACAGGACACAATATGTAACATTGTAGCTCTCAGTGATACACGGTGCTCATGATACAGGGCTGCACACAGGACACAATATGTAACATTGTAGCCCTCAGTGATACACGGTGCTCATGCTACAGGGCTGCAAACAGGAGAAAATATGTAACATTGTAGCCCTCAGTGATACACGGTGCTCATGCTACAGGGCTGCAAACAGGACAAAATATGTAACATTGTAGCTCTCAGTGATACACGGTATTCATGCTACAGGGCTGCAAACAGGACACAATATGTAACATTGTAGCCCTCAGTGATACACGGTGCTCATGCTACAGGGCTGCAAACAGGAGAAAATATGTAACATTGTAGCTCTCAGAGATACACGGTGCTCATGCTACAGGGCTGCAAACAGGAGAAAATATGTAACATTGTAGCTCTCAGTGATACACGGTGTTCATGCTACAGGGCTGCAAACAGGACAAAATATGTAACATTTTAGCCCTCAGTGATACACGGTGCTCATGCTACAGGGCTGCAAACAGGAGAAAATATGTAACATTGTAGCTCTCAGTGATACACGGTGCTCACGCTACAGGGCTGCACACAGGACAAAATATGTAACATTGTAGCCCTCAGTGATACACGATGCTCATGCTACAGGGCTGCACACAGGACACAATATGTAACATTGTAGCCGTCAGTGATACACGGTGCTCATGCTACAGGGCTGCAAACAGGACAAAATATGTAACATTGTAGCCCTCAGTGATACACAGTGTTCATGCTACAGGGCTGCAAACAGAGCAAACTATGTAACATTGTAGCCCTCAGTGATACACGGTGCTCATGCTACAGGGCTGCAAACAGGACAAAATATGTAACATTGTAGCCCTCGGTGATACACGGTGCTCATACTACAGGGCTGCAAACAGGACACAATATGTAACATTGTATCCCTCAGTGATACACGGTGCTCATGCTACAGGGCTGCAAACAGGAGAAAATATGTAACATTGTAGCTCTCAGTGATACACGGTGTTCATACTACAGGGCTGCACACAGGACAACATATGTAACATTGTAGCCCTCAGTGATACACAATGCTCATACTACAGGGCTGCACACAGGACAACATATGTAACATTGTAGCTCTCAGTGATACATGGTGTTCATGCTACAGGGCTGCAAACAGGACAACATATGTAACATTGTAGCCCTCAGTGATACACAGAGCTCATGCTACAGGGCTGCAACCGGGACACAATATGTAACATTGTAGCCCTCAGTGATACACAGTGCTCATGCTACCGGGCTGCAAACAGGAGAAAACATGTAACATTGTAGCCCTTAGTGATACACGGTGCTCATACTACAGGGCTGCAAACAGGACACAATATGTAACATTGTAGCCCTCAGTGATACACGGTGCTCATGCTACAGGGCTGCAAACAGGAGAAAAAATGTAACATTGTAGCCCTCAGTGATACACGGTGCTCATGCTACAGGGCTGCACACAGGTCAAAATATGTAACATTGTAGCCCTCAGTGATACACGATGCTCATGCTACAGGGCTGCACACAGGACACAATATGTAACATTGTAGCCCTCAGTGATACACGATGCTCATACTACAGGGCTGCACACAGGACAACATATGTAACATTGTAGCTCTCAGTGATACACAGTGCTCATGCTACAGGGCTGCAAACAGGACAACATATGTAACATTGTAACCCTCAGTGATACACAGTGCTCATGTTACAGGCCTGCACACAGGAGAAATATGTAACATTGTAGCCCTCAGAGATACACGGTGCTCATGCTACAGGGCTGCACACAGGACAAAATATGTAACATTGTAGCTCTCAGTGATACACGGTGCTCATGCTACAGGGCTGCAAACCGGAGAAAATATGTAACATTGTAGCCCTCAGTGATACACGGTGCTCATGCTACAGGGCTGCAAACAGGACAAAATATGTAACATTGTAGCTCTCAGTGATACACGGTATTCATGCTACAGGGCTGCAAACAGGACACAATATGTAAAATTGTAGCCCTCAGTGATACACAGTGCTCATGCTACAGGGCTGCAAACAGGAGAAAATATGTAACATTGTAGCTCTCAGAGATACACGGTGTTCATGCTACAGGGCTGCAAACAGGACAAAATATGTAACTTTGTTGCCCTCAGTGATACACGGTGCTCATGCTACAGGGCTGCACACAGGACACAATATGTAAAATTGTAGCCCTCAGTGATACACGATGCTCATACTACAGGGCTGCAAACAGGACAAAATATGTAACATTTTAGCCCTCAGTGATACACGGTGCTCATGCTACAGGGCTGCAAACAGGACAAAATATGTAACTTTGTAGCCCTCAGTGATACACGGAGCTCATGCTACAGGGCTGCACACAGGACACAATATGTAACATTGTAGCCCTCAGTGATACACGATGCTCATACTACAGGGCTGCACACAGGACAACATATGTAACATTGTACCTCTCAGTAATACACGGTGCTCATGTTACAGGGCTGCAAACAGGACAACATATGTAACATTGTAGCCCTCAGTGATACACAGTGCTCATGCTACAGGGCTGCAAACAGGACAAGATATGTAACATTGTAGCCCTCAGTGATACACGGTGCTCATGCTACAGGGCTGCACACAGGACACAATATGTAACATTGTAGCCCTCAGTGATACACGGTGCTCATGCTACAGTTCTGCACACAGGACACAATATGTAACATTGTAGCCCTCAGTGATACACGGTGCTCATGCTACAGGGCTGCAAACAGGAGAAAATATGTAACATTGTAGCTCTCAGAGATACACAGTGTTCATGCTACAGGGCTGCAAACAGGACAAAATATGTAACATTGTAGCCCTCAGTGATACATGGTGCTCATGCTACAGGGCTGCAAACAGGACAAAGTATGTAACATTGTAGCCCTCAGTGATACACGGTGCTCATGCTACAGGGCTGCAAACGGGAGAAAATATGTAACATTGTAGCTCTCAGTGATACACGGTGCTCATGCTACAGGGCTGCAAACAGGACACAATATGTAACATTGTAGCCCTCAGAGATACACGGTGCTCATGCTACAGGGCTGCAAACATGAGAAAACATGTAACATTGTAGCTCTCAGTGATACACGGTATTCATGCTACAGGGCTGCACACAGGACACAATATGTAACATTGTAGCCCTCAGTGACACACGGTGCTCATGCTACAGGGCTGCAAACTGGAAAACATATGTAACATTGTAGCCCTCAGTGATGCACAGTGTTCATGCTACAGGGCTGCAAACAGGACAACATATGTAACATTGTAGCTCTCAGTGATACACGGTGCTCATGCAACAGGACTGCAAACAGGACAAAATATGTAACATTGTAGCTCTCAGTGATACACGGTGCTCATGCTACAGGGCAGCACACAGGACACAATATGTAACATTGTAGATCTCAGTGATACACGGTGCTCATGATACAAGGCTGCACACAGGACACAATATGTAACATTGTAGCCCTCAGTGATACACGGTGCTCATGCTACAGGGCTGCAAATAGGAGAAAATATGTAACATTGTAGCCCTCAGTGATACACGGTGCTCTTGCTACAGGGCTGCAAACAGGAGAAAATATGTAACATTGTAGCCCCCAGTGATACAAGGTGATCATGCTACAGGGCTGCAAACTGGACACAATATGTAACATTGTAGCCCTCAGTGATACACGGTGCTCATGCTACAGGGCTGCAAACAGGACAACATATGTAACATTGTAGCTCTCAGTGATACACAGTGTTCATGCTACAGGGCTGCAAACAGGACAAAATATGTAACATTGTAGCTCTCAGTGATACACGGTGCTCATGCTACAGGGCTGCAAACAGGACAACATATGTAACATTGTAGCCCTCAGTGATACACGATGCTCATACTACAGGGCTGCAAACAGGACAACATATGTAACATTGTAGCCCTCAGTGATACATGGTGCTCATGCTACAGGGCTGCACACAGGAGAAATATGTAACATTTTAGCTCTCAGTGATACACGATGCTCATGCTACAGGGCTGCACACAGGACAAAATATGTAACATTGTAGCCCTCAGTGATACATGGTGCTCATGCTACAGGGCTGCACACAGGACACAATATGTAACATTGTAGCTCTCAGTGATACACGGTGCTCATGCTACAGGGTTGCAAACAGGAAAACATATGTAACATTGTAGCCCTCAGTGATACACAGTGTTCATGCTACAGGGCTGCAAACAGGACAAAATATGTAACATTGTAGCCCTCAGTGATACACGGTGCTCACGCTACAGGGCTGCAAACAGGACAAAATATGTAACATTGTAGCTCTCAGTGATACACGGTGCTCATGCTACAGGGCTGCACACAAAACACAATATGTAACATTGTAGCTCTCAGTGATACACGGTGCTCATGATACAGGGCTGCACACAGGACACAATATGTAACATTGTAGCCCTCAGTGATACACGGTGCTCATGCTACAGGGCTGCAAACAGGAGAAAATATGTAACATTGTAGCCCTCAGTGATACACGGTGCTCATGCTACAGGGCTGCAAACAGGACAAAATATGTAACATTCTAGCTCTCAGTGATACACGGTATTCATGCTACAGGGTTGCAAACAGGACACAATATGTAACATTGTAGCCCTCAGTGATACACGGTGCTCATGCTACAGGGCTGCAAACAGGAGAAAATATGTAACATTGTAGCCCTCAGTGATACGCGGTGCTCATGCTACAGGGCTGCAAACGGGAGAAAATATGTAACATTGTAGCCATCAGTGATACACGGTGCTCATGCTACAGGGCTGCAAGCGGCACAAATAAGTAACATTGTAGCTCTCAGTGATACACGGTGTTCATGCTACAGGGCTGCATACAGGACACAATATGTAACATTGTAGCTCTCAGTGATACACGGTGCTCATGCTACAGGGCTGCACACAGGACACAATATGTAACATTGTAGCTCTCAGTGATACACGGTGCTCATGCTACAGGGCTGCAAACAGGACACAATATGTAACATTGTAGCCCTCAGAGAAACACGGTGTTCATGCTACAGGGCTGCAAACAGGAGAAAACATGTAACATTGTAGCTCTCAGTGATACACGGTGTTCATGCTACAGGGCTGCAAACAGGAGAAAGTATGTAACATTGTAGACCTCAGTGATAGACGGTGCTCATGCTACAGGGCTGCAAACAGGACACAATATGTAACATTGTAGCCCTCAGTGATACACACTGCTCATGCTACAGGGCTGCAAACAGGAGAAAATATGTAACATTGTAGCCCTCAGTGATACACGGTGCTCATGCTACAGGGCTGCAAACAGGAGAAAACATGTAACATTGTAGCTCTCAGTGATACACGGTGTTCATGCTACAGGGCTGCAAACAGGAGAAAGTATGTAACATTGTAGACCTCAGTGATAGACGGTGCTCATGCTACAGGGCTGCAAACAGGACACAATATGTAACATTGTAGCCCTCAGTGATACACGGTGCTCATGCTACAGGGCTGCAAACAGGAGAAAATATGTAACATTGTAGCTCTCAGAGATACACGGTGTTCATGCTACAGGGCTGCAAACAGGACAAAATATGTAACATTTTAGCCCTCAGTGATACACGGTGCTCATGCTACAGGGCTGCAAACAGGAGAAAATATGTAACATTGTAGCTCTCAGTGATACACGGTGCTCACGCTACAGGGCTGCACACAGCACAAAATATGTAACATTGTAGCCCTCAGTGATACACGGTGCTCATGCTACAGGGCTGCACACTGGACACAATATGTAACATTGTAGCCCTCAGTGATACACGGTGTTCATGCTACAGGGCTGCAAACAGGACAAAATATGTAACATTGTAGCCCTCAGTGATACACAGTGTTCATGCTACAGGGCTGCAAACAGAGCAAACTATGTAACATTGTAGCCCTCAGTGATACACGGTGCTCATGCTACAGGGCTGCAAACAGGACAAAATATGTAACATTATAGCCCTCAGTGATACACGGTGCTCATGCTACAGGGCTGCAAACAGGACAAAATATGTAACATTGTAGCCCTCGGTGATACACGGTGCTCATACTACAGGGCTGCAAACAGGACACAATATGTAACATTGTATCCCTCAGTGATACACGGTGCTCATGCTACAGGGCTGCAAACAGGAGAAAATATGTAACATTGTAGCTCTCAGTGATACACGGTGCTCATACTACAGGGCTGCAAACAGGACAACATATGTAACATTGTAGCCCTCAGTGATACACGATGCTCATACTACAGGGCTGCACACAGGACAACATATGTAACATTGTAGCTCTCAGTGAAACACGGTGTTCATGCTACAGGGCTGCAAACAGGACAACATATGTAACATTGTAGCCCTCAGTGATACACAGAGCTCATGCTACAGGGCTGCAAACAGGACAACATATGTAACATTGTAGCCCTCAGTGATACACGATGCTCATGCTACAGGGCTGCACACAGGACACAATATGTAACATTGTAGCCCTCAGTGATACACGATGCTCATACTACAGGGCTGCACACAGGACAACATATGTAACATTGTAGCTCTCAGTGATACACGGTGCTCATGCTACAGGGCTGCAAACAGGACAACATATGTAACATTGTAGCCCTCAGTGATACACAGTGCTCATGCTACAGGCCTGCACACAGGAGAAATATGTAACATTGTAGCCCTCAGTGATACACAGTGCTCATGCTACAGGCCTGCACACAGGACAAAATATGTAACATTGTAGCTCTCAGTGATACACGGTGCTCATACTAAAAGGGCTGCACACTGGACAAAATATGTAACATTGTAGTCCTCAGTGATACACGGTGCTCATGCTACAGGGCTGCACACAGGACACAATATGTAACATTGTAGCCCTCAGTGATACACGGTGCTCATGCTACAGGGCTGCAAACAGGAGAAAATATGTAACATTGTAGCTCTCAGAGATACACGGTGCTCATGCTACAGGGCTGCAAACAGGAGAAAATATGTAACATTGTAGCTCTCAGTGATACACGGTGTTCATGCTACAGGGCTGCAAACAGGACAAAATATGTAACATTTTAGCCCTCAGTGATACACGGTGCTCATGCTACAGGGCTGCAAACAGGAGAAAATATGTAACATTGTAGCTCTCAGTGATACATGGTGCTCATGCTACAGGGCTGCACACAGGACAAAATATGTAACATTGTAGCCCTCAGTGATACACGGTGCTCATGCTACAGGGCTGCACACAGGACACAATATGTAACATTGTAGCCCTCAGTGATACACGGTGTTCATGCTACAGGGCTGCAAACAGGACAAAATATGTAACATTGTAGCCCTCAGTGATACACAGTGTTCATGCTACAGGGCTGCAAACAGAGCAAACTATGTAACATTGTAGCCCTCAGTGATACACGGTGCTCATGCTACAGGGCTGCAAACAGGACAAAATATGTAACATTGTAGCCCTCGGTGATACACGGTGCTCATACTACAGGGCTGCAAACAGGACACAATATGTAACATTGTATCCCTCAGTGATACACGGTGCTCATGCTACAGGGCTGCACACAGGACAACATATGTAACATTGTAGCCCTCAGTGATACACGATGCTCATACTACAGGGCTGCACACAGGACAACATATGTAACATTGTAGCTCTCAGTGATACATGGTGTTCATGCTACAGGGCTGCAAACAGGACAACATATGTAACATTGTAGCCCTCAGTGATACACAGAGCTCATGCTACAGGGCTGCAACCGGGACACAATATGTAACATTGTAGCCCTCAGTGATACACAGTGCTCATGCTACCGGGCTGCAAACAGGAGAAAACATGTAACATTGTAGCCCTTAGTGATACACGGTGCTCATACTACAGGGCTGCAAACAGGACACAATATGTAACATTGTAGCCCTCAGTGATACACGGTGCTCATGCTACAGGGCTGCAAACAGGAGAAAATATGTAACATTGTAGCCCTCAGTGATACACGGTGCTCATGCTACAGGGCTGCACACAGGTCAAAATATGTAACATTGTAGCCCTCAGTGATACACGATGCTCATGCTACAGGGCTGCACACAGGACACAATATGTAACATTGTAGCCCTCAGTGATACACGATGCTCATACTACAGGGCTGCACACAGGACAACATATGTAACATTGTAGCTCTCAGTGATACACGGTGCTCAAGCTACAGGGCTGCAAACAGGACAACATATGTAACATTGTAACCCTCAGTGATACACAGTGCTCATGTTACAGGCCTGCACACAGGAGAAATATGTAACATTGTAGCCCTCAGAGATACACGGTGCTCATGCTACAGGGCTGCACACAGGACAAAATATGTAACATTGTAGCTCTCAGTGATACACGGTGCTCATGCTACAGGGCTGCAATCAGGACAAAATATGTAACATTGTAGCCCTCAGTGATACACGGTGCTCATGCTACAGGGCTGCAAACAGGACAAAATATGTAACATTGTAGCTCTCAGTGATACACGGTATTCATGCTACAGGGCTGCAAACAGGACACAATATGTAAAATTGTAGCCCTCAGTGATACACAGTGCTCATGCTACAGGGCTGCAAACAGGAGAAAATATGTAACATTGTAGCTCTCAGAGATACACGGTGTTCATGCTACAGGGCTGCAAACAGGACAAAATATGTAACTTTGTTGCCCTCAGTGATACACGGTGCTCATGCTACAGGGCTGCACACAGGACACAATATGTAAAATTGTAGCCCTCAGTGATACACGATGCTCATACTACAGGGCTGCAAACAGGACAAAATATGTAACATTTTAGCCCTCAGTGATACACGGTGCTCATGCTACAGGGCTGCAAACAGGACAAAATATGTAACTTTGTAGCCCTCAGTGATACACGGAGCTCATGCTACAGGGCTGCACACAGGACACAATATGTAACATTGTAGCCCTCAGTGATACACGATGCTCATACTACAGGGCTGCACACAGGACAACATATGTAACATTGTACCTCTCAGTAATACACGGTGCTCATGCTACAGGGCTGCAAACAGGACAAGATATGTAACATTGTAGCCCTCAGTGATACACGGTGCTCATGCTACAGGGCTGCACACAGGACACAATATGTAACATTGTAGCCCTCAGTGATACACGGTGCTCATGCTACAGGGCTGCACACAGGACACAATATGTAACATTGTAGCCCTCAGTGATACACGGTGCTCATGCTACAGGGCTGCAAACAGGAGAAAATATGTAACATTGTAGCTCTCAGAGATACACGGTGTTCATGCTACAGGGCTGCAAACAGGACAAAATATGTAACATTGTAGCCCTCAGTGATACATGGTGCTCATGCTACAGGGCTGCAAACAGGACAAAGTATGTAACATTGTAGCCCTCAGTGATACACGGTGCTCATGCTACAGGGCTGCAAACGGGAGAAAATATGTAACATTGTAGCTCTCAGTGATACACGGTGCTCATGCTACAGGGCTGCAAACAGGACACAATATGTAACATTGTAGCCCTCAGAGATACACGGTGCTCATGCTACAGGGCTGCAAACAGGAGAAAACATGTAACATTGTAGCTCTCAGTGATACACGGTATTCATGCTACAGGGCTGCACACAGGACACAATATGTAACATTGTAGCCCTCAGTGACACACGGTGCTCATGCTACAGGGCTGCAAACTGGAAAACATATGTAACATTGTAGCCCTCAGTGATGCACAGTGTTCATGCTACAGGGCTGCAAACAGGACAACATATGTAACATTGTAGCCCTCAGTGATACACGGTGCTCATGCAACAGGGCTGCAAACAGGACAAAATATGTAACATTGTAGCTCTCAGTGATACACGGTGCTCAAGCTACAGGGCAGCACACAGGACACAATATGTAACATTGTAGATCTCAGTGATACACGGTGCTCATGATACAAGGCTGCACACAGGACACAATATGTAACATTGTAGCCCTCAGTGATACACGGTGCTCATGCTACAGGGCTGCAAATAGGAGAAAATATGTAACATTGTAGCTCTCAGAGATACACGGTGTTCATGCTACAGGGCTGCAAACAGGACAAAATATGTAACATTGTAGCCCTCAGTGATACACGGTGCTCTTGCTACAGGGCTGCAAACAGGAGAAAATATGTAACATTGTAGCCCCCAGTGATACAAGGTGATCATGCTACAGGGCTGCAAACTGGACACAATATGTAACATTGTAGCCCTCAGTGATACACGGTGCTCATGCTACAGGGCTGCAAACAGGACAACATATGTAACATTGTAGCTCTCAGTGATACACAGTGTTCATGCTACAGGGCTGCAAAGAGGACAAAATATGTAACATTGTAGCTCTCAGTGATACACGGTGCTCATGCTACAGGGCTGCAAACAGGACAACATATGTAACATTGTAGCCCTCAGTGATACACGATGCTCATACTACAGGGCTGCAAACAGGACAACATATGTAACATTGTAGCCCTCAGTGATACATGGTGCTCATGCTACAGGGCTGCACACAGGAGAAATATGTAACATTTTAGCTCTCAGTGATACACGATGCTCATGCTACAGGGCTGCACACAGGACAAAATATGTAACATTGTAGCCCTCAGTGATACATGGTGCTCATGCTACAGGGCTGCACACAGGACACAATATGTAACATTGTAGCTCTCAGTGATACACGGTGCTCATGCTACAGGGTTGCAAACAGGAAAACATATGTAATATTGTAGACCTCAGTGATACACAGTGTTCATGCTACAGGGCTGCAAACAGGACAAAATATGTAACATTGTAGCTCTCAGAGATACACGGTGTTCATGTTACAGGGCTGCAAACAGGACAAAATATGTAACATTGTAGCCCTCAGTGATACACGGTGCTCACGCTACAGGGCTGCAAACAGGACAAAATATGTAACATTGTAGCTCTCAGTGATACACGGTGCTCATGCTACAGGGCTGCACACAGGACAGAATATGTAACATTGTAGCTCTCAGTGATACACGGTGCTCATGATACGGGGATGCACACAGGACAAAATATGTAACATTGTAGCCCTCAGTGATACACGGTGCTCATGCTACAGGGCTGCAAACAGGAGAAAATATGTAACATTGTAGCCCTCAGTGATACACGGTGCTCATGCTACAGGGCTGCAAACAGGACAAAATATGTAACATTGTAGCTCTCAGTGATACACGGTATTCATGCTACAGGGCTGCAAACAGGACACAATATGTAACATTGTAGCCCTCAGTGATACACGGTGCTCATGCTACAGGGCTGCAAACAGGAGAAAATATGTAACATTGTAGCCCTCAGTGATACGCGGTGCTCATGCTACAGGGCTGCAAACGGGAGAAAATATGTAACATTGTAGCCATCAGTGATACACGGTGCTCATGCTACAGGGCTGCAAGCGGCACAAATAAGTAACATTGTAGCTCTCAGTGATACACGGTGTTCATGCTACAGGGCTGCATACAGGACACAATATGTAACATTGTAGCTCTCAGTGATACACGGTGCTCATGCTACAGGGCTGCACACAGGACACAATATGTAACATTGTAGCTCTCAGTGATACACGGTGCTCATGCTACAGGGCTGCAAACAGGACACAATATGTAACATTGTAGCCCTCAGAGAAACACGGTGCTCATGCTACAGGGCTGCAAACAGGAGAAAACATGTAACATTGTAGCTCTCAGTGATACACGGTGTTCATGCTACAGGGCTGCAAACAGGAGAAAGTATGTAACATTGTAGACCTCAGTGATAGACGGTGCTCATGCTACAGGGCTGCAAACAGGACACAATATGTAACATTGTAGCCCTCAGTGATACACACTGCTCATGCTACAGGGCTGCAAACAGGAGAAAATATGTAACATTGTAGCCCTCAGTGATACACGGTGCTCATGCTACAGGGCTGCAAACAGGAGAAAACATGTAACATTGTAGCTCTCAGTGATACACGGTGTTCATGCTACAGGGCTGCAAACAGGAGAAAGTATGTAACATTGTAGACCTCAGTGATAGACGGTGCTCATGCTACAGGGCTGCAAACAGGACACAATATGTAACATTGTAGCCCTCAGTGATACACAGTGCTCATGCTACAGGGCTGCAAACAGGAGAAAATATGTAACATTGTAGCTCTCAGAGATACACGGTGTTCATGCTACAGGGCTGCAAACAGGACAAAATATGTAACATTTTAGCCCTCAGTGATACACGGTGCTCATGCTACAGGGCTGCAAACAGGAGAAAATATGTAACATTGTAGCTCTCAGTGATACACGGTGCTCACGCTACAGGGCTGCACACAGGACAAAATATGTAACATTGTAGCCCTCAGTGATACACGGTGCTCATGCTACAGGGCTGCACACTGGACACAATATGTAACATTGTAGCCTTCAGTGATACACGGTGTTCATGCTACAGGGCTGCAAACAGGACAAAATATGTAACATTGTAGCCCTCAGTGATACACAGTGTTCATGCTACAGGGCTGCAAACAGAGCAAACTATGTAACATTGTAGCCCTCAGTGATACACGGTGCTCATGCTACAGGGCTGCAAACAGGACAAAATATGTAACATTATAGCCCTCAGTGATACACGGTGCTCATGCTACAGGGCTGCAAACAGGACAAAATATGTAACATTGTAGCCCTCGGTGATACACGGTGCTCATACTACAGGGCTGCAAACAGGACACAATATGTAACATTGTATCCCTCAGTGATACACGGTGCTCATGCTACATGGCTGCAAACAGGAGAAAATATGTAACATTGTAGCTCTCAGTGATACACGGTGCTCATACTACAGGGCTGCAAACAGGACAACATATGTAACATTGTAGCCCTCAGTGATACACGATGCTCATACTACAGGGCTGCACACAGGACAACATATGTAACATTGTAGCTCTCAGTGAAACACGGTGTTCATGCTACAGGGCTGCAAACAGGACAACATATGTAACATTGTAGCCCTCAGTGATACACAGAGCTCATGCTACAGGGCTGCAACCGGGACACAATATGTAACATTGTAGCCCTCAGTGATACACGGTGCTCATACTACAGGGCTGCAAACAGGACACAATATGTAACATTGTAGCCCTCAGTGATACACGGTGCTCATGCTACAGGGCTGCAAACAGGAGAAAATATGTAACATTGTAGCCCTCAGTGATACACGGTGCTCATGCTACAGGGCTGCACACAGGACAAAATATGTAACATTGTAGCCCTCAGTGATACACGATGCTCATGCTACAGGGCTGCACACAGGACACAATATGTAACATTGTAGCCCTCAGTGATACACGATGCTCATACTACAGGGCTGCACACAGGACAACATATGTAACATTGTAGCTCTCAGTGATACACGGTGCTCATGCTACAGGGCTGCAAACAGGACAACATATGTAACATTGTAGCCCTCAGTGATACACAGTGCTCATGCTACAGGCCTGCACACAGGAGAAATATGTAACATTGTAGCCCTCAGTGATACACGGTGCTCATGTTACAGGGCTGCACACAGGACAAAATATGTAACATTGTAGCTCTCAGTGATACACGGTGCTCATACTAAAAGGGCTGCACACTGGACAAAATATGTAACATTGTAGTCCTCAGTGATACACGGTGCTCATGCTACAGGGCTGCACACAGGACACAATATGTAACATTGTAGCCCTCAGTGATACACGGTGCTCATGCTACAGGGCTCCAAACAGGAAAACATATGTAACATTGTAGCCCTCAGTGATACACAGTGTTCATGCTACAGGGCTGCAAACAGGACAAAATATGTAACATTGTAGCTCTCAGTGATACACGGTGCTCATGTTACAGGGCTGCAAACAGGACAAAATATGTAACATTGTAGCCCTCAGTGATACACGGTGCTCACGCTACAGGGCTGCAAACAGGACAAAATATGTAACATTGTAGCTCTCAGAGATACACGGTGCTCATGCTACAGGGCTGCACACAGGACACAATATGTAACATTGTAGCTCTCAGTGATACACGGTGCTCATGATACAGGGCTGCACACAGGACACAATATGTAACATTGTAGCCCTCAGTGATACACGGTGCTCATGCTACAGGGCTGCAAACAGGACAAAATATGTAACATTGTAGCTCTCAGTGATACACGGTATTCATGCTACAGGGCTGCAAACAGGACAAAATATGTAACATTGTAGCTCTCAGTGATACACGGTATTCATGCTACAGGGCTGCAAACAGGACACAATATGTAACATTGTAGCCCTCAGTGATACACGGTGCTCATGCTACAGGGCTGCACACAGGACACAATATGTAACATTGTAGCCCTCAGTGATACACGGTGCTCATGCTACAGGGCTGCAAACAGGACACAATATGTAACATTGTAGCCCTCAGTGATACACGGTGCTCATGCTACAGGGCTGCAAACAGGAGAAAATATGTAACATTGTAGCTCTCAGAGATACACGGTGTTCATGCTACAGGGCTGCAAACAGGACAAAATATGTAACATTGTAGCCCTCAGTGATACACGGTGCTCATGCTACAGGGCTGCAAACAGGACAAAGTATGTAACATTGTAGTCCTCAGTGATACGCGGTGCTCATGCTACAGGGCTGCAAACGGGAGAAAATATGTAACATTGTAGCCCTCAGTGATCCACGGTGCTCATGCTACAGGGCTGCACACAGGACACAATATGTAACATTGTAGCTCTCAGTGATACACGGTGCTCATGCTACAGGGCTGCACACAGGTCACAATATGTAACATTGTAGCTCTCAGTGATACACGGTGCTCATGCTACAGGGCTGCAAACGGGACACAATATGTAACATTGTAGCCCTCAGAGATACATGGTGCTCATGCTACAGGGCTGCAAACAGGAGAAAACATGTAACATTGTAGCTCTCAGTGATACACGGTGCTCATGCTACAGGGCTGCACACAGGACACAATATGTAACATTGTAGCCCTCAGTGACACACGGTGCTCATGCTACAGGGCTGCAAACTGGAAAACATATGTAACATTGTAGCCCTCAGTGATACACAGTGTTCATGCTACGGGGCTGCAAACAGGACAACATATGTAACATTGTAGCTCTCAGTGATACACGGTGCTCATGCAACAGGGCTGCACACAGGAGAGAATATGTAACATTGTATCCCACAGTGATACACGGTGCTCATGCAACAGGGCTGCAAACAGGACAAAATATGAAACATTGTAGCTCTCAGTGATACACGGTGCTCATGCTACAGGGCTGCAAACAGGACACAATATGTAACATTGTAGCTCTCAGTGATACACGGTGCTCATGATACAGGGCTGCACACAGGACACAATATGTAACATTGTAGCCCTCAGTGATACACGGTGCTCATGCTACAGGGCTGCAAACAGGAGAAAATATGTAACATTGTAGCCCTCAGTGATACACGGTGCTCATGCTACAGGGCTGCAAACAGGACAAAATATGTAACATTGTAGCTCTCAGTGATACACGGTATTCATGCTACAGGGCTGCAAACAGGACACAATATGTAACATTGTAGCCCTCAGTGATACACGGTGCTCATGCTACAGGGCTGCAAACAGGAGAAAATATGTAACATTGTAGCCCTCAGTGATACACGGTGCTCATGCTACAGGGCTGCAAACAGGACAAAGTATGTAACATTGTAGCCCTCAGTGATACGCGGTGCTCATGCTACAGGGCTGCAAACGGGAGAAAATATGTAACATTTTAGCCATCAGTGATACACGGTGTTCATGCTACAGGGCTGCAAGCGGCACAAATAAGTAACATTGTAGCTCTCAGTGATACACGGTGTTCATGCTACAGGGCTGCATACAGGACACAATATGTAACATTGTAGCTCTCAGTGATACACGGTGCTCATGCTACAGGGCTGCACACAGGACACAATATGTAACATTGTAGCTCTCAGTGATACACGGTGCTCATGCTACAGGGCTGCAAACAGGACACAATATGTAACATTGTAGCCCTCAAAGAAACACGGTGCTCATGATACAGGGCTGCAAACAGGAGAAAACATGTAACATTGTAGCTCTCAGTTATACACGGTGTTCATGCTACAGGGCTGCAAACAGGAGAAAGTATGTAACATTGTAGACCTCAGTGATAGACGGTGCTCATGCTACAGGGCTGCAAACATGACACAATATGTAACATTGTAGCCCTCAGTGATACACGGTGCTCATGCTACAGGGCTGCAAACAGGAGAAAATATGTAACATTGTAGCCCTCAGTGATACACGGTGCTCATGCTACAGGGCTGCAAACAGGACAAAATATGTAACATTGTAGCTCTCAGTGATACACGGTATTCATGCTACAGGGCTGCAAACAGGACACAATATGTAACATTGTAGCCCTCAGTGATACACAGTGCTCATGCTACAGGGCTGCGAACAGGAGAAAATATGTAACATTGTAGCTCTCAGAGATACACGGTGTTCATGCTACAGGGCTGCAAACAGGACAAAATATGTAACATTTTAGCCCTCAGTGATACACGGTGCTCATGCTACAGGGCTGCAAACAGGAGAAAATATGTAACATTGTAGCTCTCAGTGATACACGGTGCTCACGCTACAGGGCTGCACACAGGACAAAATATGTAACATTGTAGCCCTCAGTGATACACGGTGCTCATGCTACAGGGCTGCACACAGGACACAATATGTAACATTGTAGCCCTCAGTGATACACAGTGTTCATGCTACAGGGCTGCAAACAGGACAAAATATGTAACATTGTAGCCCTCAGTGATACACAGTGTTCATGCTACAGGGCTGCAAACAGAGCAAACTATGTAATATTGTAGCCCTCAGTGATACACGGTGTTCATGCTACAGGGCTGCAAACAGGACAAAATATGTAACATTTTAGTCCTCGGTGATACACGGTGCTCATACTACAGGGCTGCAAACAGGACACAATATGTAACATTGTATCCCTCAGTGATACACGGTGCTCATGCTACAGGGCTGCAAAGAGGAGAAAATATGTAACATTGTAGCTCTCAGTGATACACGGTGCTCATACTACAGGGCTGCACACAGGTTAAAATATGTAACATTGTAGCCCTCAGTGATACACGATGCTCATACTACAGGGCTGCACACAGGACAACATATGTAACATTGTAGCTCTCAGTGATACACGGTGTTCATGCTACAGGGCTGCAAACAGGACAACATATGTAACATTGTAGCCCTCAGTGATACACAGAGCTCATGCTACAGGGCTGCAACCGGGACAACATATGTAACATTGTAGCCCTCAGTGATACACAGAGCTCATGCTACAGGGCTGCAACCGGGACACAATATGTAACATTGTAGCCCTTAGTGATACACGGTGCTCATGCTACAGGGCTGCACACAGGACCCAATATGTAACATTGTAGCTCTCAGTGATACACGGTGCTCATGCTACAGGGCTGCACACAGGTCAAAATATGTAACATTGTAGCCCTCAGTGATACACGGTGCTCATGCTACAGGGCTGCACACAGGTCAAAATATGTAACATTTTTGCCCTCAGTGATACACGATGCTCATGCTACAGGGCTGCACACAGGACACAATATGTAACATTGTAGCACTCAGTGATACACGATGCTCATACTACAGGGCTGCACACAGGACAACATATGTAACATTGTAGCTCTCAGTGATACACGGTGCTCATGCTACAGGGCTGCAAACAGGACAACATATGTAACATTGTAGCCCTCAGTGATACACAGTGCTCATGTTACAGGCCTGCACACAGGAGAAATATGTAACATTGTAGCCCTCAGTGATACACGGTGCTCATGCTACAGGGCTGCACACAGGAGAAAATATGTAACATTGTAGCCCTCAGTGATACACGGTGCTCATGCTACAGGGCTGCAAACAGGAGAAAATATGTAACATTGTAGCTCTCAGTGATACACGGTATTCATGCTACAGGGCTGCAAACAGGACACAATATGTAAAATTGTAGCCCTCAGTGATACACAGTGCTCATGCTACAGGGCTGCAAACAGGAGAAAATATGTAACATTGTAGCTCTCAGTGATACACGGTATTCATGCTACAGGGCTGCAAACAGGACACAATATGTAAAATTGTAGCCCTCAGTGATACACAGTGCTCATGCTACAGGGCTGCAAACAGGAGAAAATATGTAACATTGTAGCTCTCAGTGATACACGGTATTCATGCTACAGGGCTGCAAACAGGACACAATATGTAAAATTGTAGCCCTCAGTGATACACGGTGCTCATGCTACAGGGCTGCACACAGGAGAAATATGTAACATTGTAGCTCTCAGTGATACATGGTGCTCATGCTACAGTGCTGCACACAAGACAAAATATGTAACATTGTAGCCCTCAGTGATACACGGTGCTCATGCTACAGGGCTGCACACAGGACACAATATGTAACATTGTAGCCCTCAGTGATACACGGTGCTCATGCTACAGGGCTGCAAAGAGGACAAAATATGTAACATTGTAGCTCTCAGTGATACACGGTATTCATGCTACAGGGCTGCAAACAGGACACAATATGTAACATTGTAGCCCTCAGTGATACACGGTGCTCATGCTACAGGGCTGCAAACAGGAGAAAATATGTAACATTGTAGCTCTCAGAGATACACGGTGTTCATGCTACAGGGCTGCAAACAGGACAAAATATGTAACATTGTAGCCCTCAGAGATACACGGTGCTCATGCTACAGGGCTGCAAACAGGACAAAGTATGTAACATTGTAGCCCTCAGTGATACGCGGTGCTCATGCTACAGGGCTGCAAACGGGAGAAAATATGTAACATTGTAGCCCTCAGTGATCCACGGTGCTCATGCTACAGGGCTGCACACAGGACACAATATGTAACATTGTAGCTCTCAGTGATACACGGTGCTCATGCTACAGGGCTGCACACAGGACACAATATGTAACATTGTAGCTCTCAGTGATACACGGTGCTCATGCTACAGGGCTGCACACAGGTCACAATATGTAACATTGTAGCTCTCAGTGATACACGGTGCTCATGCTACAGGGCTGCAAACAGGACACAATATGTAACATTGTAGCTCTCAGAGATACACGGTGCTCATGCTACAGGGCTGCACACAGGACAAAATATGTAACATTGTAGCCCTCAGTGATACACAGTGCTCATGCTACAGGGCTGCACACAGGAGAAATATGTAACATTGTAGCTCTCAGTGATACATGATGCTCATGCTACAGGCCTGCACACAGGACAAAATATGTAACATTGTAGCCCTCAGTGATACATGGTGCTCATGCTACAGGGCTGCACACAGGACACAATATGTAACATTGTAGCTCTCAGTGATACACGGTGCTCATGCTACAGGGCTGCAAACAGGACAAAATATGTAACATTGTAGCCCTCAGTGATACAGGATGCTCATGCTACAGGGCTGCACACAGAAGAAATATGTAACATTGTAGCTCTCAGTGATACACGATGCTCATGCTACAGGGCTGCACACAGGACAAAATATGTAACATTGTAGCCCTCAGTGATACATGGTGCTCATGCTACAGGGCTGCACACAGGACACAATATGTAACATTGTAGCTCTCAGTGATACACAGTGCTCATGCTACAGGGCTGCAAACAGGAAAACATATGTAACATTGTAGCTCTCAATGATACACGGTGTTCATGTTACAGGGCTGCAAACAGGACAAAATATGTAACATTGTAGCCCTCAGTGATACAAGGTGCTCACGCTACAGGGCTGCAAACAGTACAAAATATGTAACATTGTAGCTCTCAGTGATACACGCTGCTCATGCTACAGGGCTGCACACAGGACACAATATGTAACATTGTAGCTCTCAGTGATACACGGTGCTCATGATACAGGGCTGCACACAGGACACAATATGTAACATTGTAGCCCTCAGTGATACACGGTGCTCATGCTACAGGGCTGCAAACAGGAGAAAATATGTAACATTGTACCCCTCAGTGATACACGGTGCTCATGCTACAGGGCTGCAAACAGGACAAAATATGTAACATTGTAGTTCTCAGTGATACACGGTATTCATGCTACAGGGCTGCAAAACAGGACACAATATGTAACATTGTAGCCCTCAGTGATACACGGTGCTCATGCTACAGGGCTGCAAACAGGAGAAAATATGTAACATTGTAGCCCTCAGTGATACACGGTGCTCATGCTACAGGGCTGCAAACAGGACAAAGTATGTAACATTGTAGCTCTCAGTGATACGCGGTGCTCATGCTACAGGGCTGCAAACGGGAGAAAATATGTAACATTGTAGCCATCAGTGATACACGGTGTTCATGCTACAGGGCTGCAAGCGGCACAAATAAGTAACATTGTAGCTCTCAGTGATACACGGTGTTAATGCTACAGGGCTGCACACAGGACACAATATGTAACATTGTAGCTCTCAGTGATACACGGTGCTCATGCTACAGGGCTGCACACAGGACACAATATGTAACATTGTAGCTCTCAGTGATACACGGTGCTCATGCTACAGGGCTGCAAACAGGACACAATATGTAACATTGTAGCCCTCAGAGAAACACGGTGCTCATGCTACAGGGCTGCAAACAGGAGAAAACATGTAACATTGTAGATCTCAGTGATACACGGTGTTCATGCTACAGGGCTGCAAACAGGAGAAAGTATGTAACATTGTAGCCCTCAGTGATACACGGTGTTCATGCTACAGGGCTGCAAACAGGACAAAATATGTAACATTGTAGATCTCAGTGATACACGGTGTTCATGCTACAGGGCTGCAAACAGGACAAAATATGTAACATTGTAGCCCTCAGTGATACACGGTATTCATGCTACAGGGCTGCAAACAGGACACAATATGTAACATTGTAGCCCTCAGTGATACACGGTGCTCATGCTACAGGGCTGCAAACAGGAGAAAATATGTAACATTGTAGCTCTCAGAGATACACGGTGCTCATGCTACAGGGCTGCAAACAGGAGAAAATATGTAACATTGTAGCTCTCAGTGATACACGGTGTTCATGCTACAGGGCTGCAAACAGGACAAAATATGTAACATTTTAGCCCTCAGTGATACACGGTGCTCATGCTACAGGGCTGCAAACAGGAGAAAATATGTAACATTGTAGCTCTCAGTGATACACGGTGCTCACGCTACAGGGCTGCACACAGGACAAAATATGTAACATTGTAGCCCTCAGTGATACACGGTGCTCATGCTACAGGGCTGCACACAGGACACAATATGTAACATTGTAGCCCTCAGTGATACACGGTGTTCATGCTACAGGGCTGCAAACAGGACAAAATATGTAACATTGTAGCCCTCAGTGATACACAGTGTTCATGCTACAGGGCTGCAAACAGAGCAAACTATGTAACATTGTAGCCCTCAGTGATACACGGTGCTCATGCTACAGGGCTGCAAACAGGACAAAATATGTAACATTGTAGCCCTCGGTGATACACGGTGCTCATACTACAGGGCTGCAAACAGGACACAATATGTAACATTGTATCCCTCAGTGATACACGGTGCTCATGCTACAGGGCTGCAAACAGGAGAAAATATGTAACATTGTAGCTCTCAGTGATACACGGTGTTCATACTACAGGGCTGCACACAGGACAACATATGTAACATTGTAGCCCTCAGTGATACACGATGCTCATACTACAGGGCTGCACACAGGACAACATATGTAACATTGTAGCTCTCAGTGATACATGGTGTTCATGCTACAGGGCTGCAAACAGGACAACATATGTAACATTGTAGCCCTCAGTGATACACAGAGCTCATGCTACAGGGCTGCAACCGGGACACAATATGTAACATTGTAGCCCTCAGTGATACACGGTGCTCATGCTACCGGGCTGCAAACAGGAGAAAACATGTAACATTGTAGCCCTTAGTGATACACGGTGCTCATACTACAGGGCTGCAAACAGGACACAATATGTAACATTGTAGCCCTCAGTGATACACGGTGCTCATGCTACAGGGCTGCAAACAGGAGAAAATATGTAACATTGTAGCCCTCAGTGATACACGGTGCTCATGCTACAGGGCTGCACACAGGTCAAAATATGTAACATTGTAGCCCTCAGTGATACACGATGCTCATGCTACAGGGCTGCACACAGGACACAATATGTAACATTGTAGCCCTCAGTGATACACGATGCTCATACTACAGGGCTGCACACAGGACAACATATGTAACATTGTAGCTCTCAGTGATACACGGTGCTCATGCTACAGGGCTGCAAACAGGACAACATATGTAACATTGTAACCCTCAGTGATACACAGTGCTCATGTTACAGGCCTGCACACAGGAGAAATATGTAACATTGTAGCCCTCAGAGATACACGGTGCTCATGCTACAGGGCTGCACACAGGCCAAAATATGTAACATTGTAGCTCTCAGTGATACACGGTGCTCATGCTACAGGGCTGCAAACAGGAGAAAATATGTAACATTGTAGCCCTCAGTGATACACGGTGCTCATGCTACAGGGCTGCAAACAGGACAAAATATGTAACATTGTAGCTCTCAGTGATACACGGTATTCATGCTACAGGGCTGCAAACAGGACAAAATATGTAACATTTTAGCCCTCAGTGATACACGGTGCTCATGCTACAGGGCTGCAAACAGGAGAAAATATGTAACATTGTAGCCCTCAGTGATACACGGTGCTCACGCTACAGGGCTGCACACAGGACAAAATATGTAACATTGTAGCCCTCAGTGATACACGGTGCTCATGCTACAGGGCTGCACACAGGACACAATATGTAACATTGTAGATCTCAGTGATACACAGTGTTCATGCTACAGGGCTGCAAACAGGACAAAATATGTAACATTGTAGCCCTCAGTGATACACAGTGTTCATGCTACAGGGCTGCAAACAGAGCAAACTATGTAATATTGTAGCCCTCAGTGATACACGGTGTTCATGCTACAGGGCTGCAAACAGGACAAAATATGTAACATTTTAGTCCTCGGTGATACACGGTGCTCATACTACAGGGCTGCAAACAGGACACAATATGTAACATTGTATCCCTCAGTGATACACGGTGCTCATGCTACAGGGCTGCAAAGAGGAGAAAATATGTAACATTGTAGCTCTCAGTGATACACGGTGCTCATACTACAGGGCTGCACACAGGTCAAAATATGTAACATTGTAGCCCTCAGTGATACACGATGCTCATACTACAGGGCTGCACACAGGACAACATATGTAACATTGTAGCTCTCAGTGATACACGGTGTTCATGCTACAGGGCTGCAAACAGGACAACATATGTAACATTGTAGCCCTCAGTGATACACAGAGCTCATGCTACAGGGCTGCAACCGGTACAACATATGTAACATTGTAGCCCTCAGTGATACACAGAGCTCATGCTACAGGGCTGCAACCGGGACACAATATGTAACATTGTAGCCCTTAGTGATACACGGTGCTCATGCTACAGGGCTGCACACAGGACCCAATATGTAACATTGTAGCTCTCAGTGATACACGGTGCTCATGCTACAGGGCTGCACACAGGTCAAAATATGTAACATTGTAGCCCTCAGTGATACACGGTGCTCATGCTACAGGGCTGCACACAGGTCAAAATATGTAACATTTTTGCCCTCAGTGATACACGATGCTCATGCTACAGGGCTGCACACAGGACACAATATGTAACATTGTAGCCCTCAGTGATACACGATGCTCATACTACAGGGCTGCACACAGGACAACATATGTAACATTGTAGCTCTCAGTGATACACGGTGCTCATGCTACAGGGCTGCAAACAGGACAACATATGTAACATTGTAGCCCTCAGTGATACACAGTGCTCATGTTACAGGCCTGCACACAGGAGAAATATGTAACATTGTAGCCCTCAGTGATACACGGTGCTCATGCTACAGGGCTGCACACAGGAGAAAATATGTAACATTGTAGCCCTCAGTGATACACAGTGCTCATGCTACAGGGCTGCAAACAGGAGAAAATATGTAACATTGTAGCTCTCAGTGATACACGGTATTCATGCTACAGGGCTGCAAACAGGACACAATATGTAAAATTGTAGCCCTCAGTGATACACAGTGCTCATGCTACAGGGCTGCAAACAGGAGAAAATATGTAACATTGTAGCTCTCAGAGATACACGGTGTTCATGCTACAGGGCTGCAAACAGGACAAAATATGTAACATTTTAGCCCTCAGTGATACACGGTGCTCATGCTACAGGGCTGCAAACAGGACACAATATGTAAAATTGTAGCCCTCAGTGATACACAGTGCTCATGCTACAGGGCTGCACACAGGAGAAATATGTAACATTGTAGCTCTCAGTGATACATGGTGCTCATACTACAGGGCTGCACACAGGACACAATATGTAACATTGTAGCCCTCAGTGATACACGGTGCTCATGCTACAGGGCTGCACACAGGACACAATATGTAACATTGTAGCCCTCAGTGATACACGGTGCTCATGCTACAGGGCTGCAAACAGGACAAAATATGTAACATTGTAGCTCTCAGTGATACACGGTATTCATGCTACAGGGCTGCAAACAGGACACAATATGTAACATTGTAGCCCTCAGTGATACACGGTGCTCATGCTACAGGGCTGCAAACAGGAGAAAATATGTAACATTGTAGCTCTCAGAGATACACGGTGTTCATGCTACAGGGCTGCAAACAGGACAAAATATGTAACATTGTAGCCCTCAGAGATACACGGTGCTCATGCTACAGGGCTGCAAACAGGACAAAGTATGTAACATTGTAGCCCTCAGTGATACGCGGTGCTCATGCTACAGGGCTGCAAACGGGAGAAAATATGTAACATTGTAGCCCTCAGTGATCCACGGTGCTCATGCTACAGGGCTGCACACAGGACACAATATGTAACATTGTAGCTCTCAGTGATACACGGTGCTCATGCTACAGGGCTGCACACAGGTCACAATATGTAACATTGTAGCTCTCAGTGATACACGGTGCTCATGCTACAGGGCTGCAAACAGGACACAATATGTAACATTGTAGCTCTCAGAGATACACGGTGCTCATGCTACAGGGCTGCACACAGGACAAAATATGTAACATTGTAGCCCTCAGTGATACACAGTGCTCATGCTACAGGGCTGCACACAGGAGAAATATGTAACATTGTAGCTCTCAGTGATACACGATGCTCATGCTACAGGGCTGCACACAGGACAAAATATGTAACATTGTAGCCCTCAGTGATGCATGGTGCTCATGCTACAGGGCTGCACACAGGACACAATATGTAACATTGTAGCTCTCAGTGATACACGGTGCTCATGCTACAGGGCTGCAAACAGGACAAAATATGTAACATTGTAGCCCTCAGTGATACAGGATGCTCATGCTACAGGGCTGCACACAGAAGAAATATGTAACATTGTAGCTCTCAGTGATACACGATGCTCATGCTACAGGGCTGCACACAGGACAAAATATGTAACATTGTAGCCCTCAGTGATACATGGTGCTCATGCTACAGGGCTGCACACAGGACACAATATGTAACATTGTAGCTCTCAGTGATACACGGTGCTCATGCTACAGGGCTGCAAACAGGAAAACATATGTAACATTGTAGCTCTCAGTGATACACGGTGTTCATGTTACAGGGCTGCAAACAGGACAAAATATGTAACATTGTAGCCCTCAGTGATACAAGGTGCTCACGCTACAGGGCTGCAAACAGTACAAAATATGTAACATTGTAGCTCTCAGTGATACACGCTGCTCATGCTACAGGGCTGCACACAGGACACAATATGTAACATTGTAGCTCTCAGTGATACACGGTGCTCATGATACAGGGCTGCACACAGGACACAATATGTAACATTGTAGCCCTCAGTGATACACGGTGCTCATGCTACAGGGCTGCAAACAGGAGAAAATATGTAACATTGTACCCCTCAGTGATACACGGTGCTCATGCTACAGGGCTGCAAACAGGACAAAATATGTAACATTGTAGCTCTCAGTGATACACGGTATTCATGCTACAGGGCTGCAAACAGGACACAATATGTAACATTGTAGCCCTCAGTGATACACGGTGCTCATGCTACAGGGCTGCAAACAGGAGAAAATATGTAACATTGTAGCCCTCAGTGATACACGGTGCTCATGCTACAGGGCTGCAAACAGGACAAAGTATGTAACATTGTAGCTCTCAGTGATACGCGGTGCTCATGCTACAGGGCTGCAAACGGGAGAAAATATGTAACATTGTAGCCATCAGTGATACACGGTGTTCATGCTACAGGGCTGCAAGCGGCACAAATAAGTAACATTGTAGCTCTCAGTGATACACGGTGTTCATGCTACAGGGCTGCACACAGGACACAATATGTAACATTGTAGCTCTCAGTGATACACGGTGCTCATGCTACAGGGCTGCACACAGGACACAATATGTAACATTGTAGCTCTCAGTGATACACGGTGCTCATGCTACAGGGCTGCAAACAGGACACAATATGTAACATTGTAGCCCTCAGAGAAACACGGTGCTCATGCTACAGGGCTGCAAACAGGAGAAAACATGTAACATTGTAGATCTCAGTGATACACGGTGTTCATGCTACAGGGCTGCAAACAGGAGAAAGTATGTAACATTGTAGCCCTCAGTGATACACGGTGTTCATGCTACAGGGCTGCAAACAGGACAAAATATGTAACATTGTAGATCTCAGTGATACACGGTGTTCATGCTACAGGGCTGCACACAGGACACAATATGTAACATTGTAGCTCTCAGTGATACACGGTATTCATGCTACAGGGCTGCAAACAGGACACAATATGTAACATTGTAGCCCTCAGTGATACACGGTGTTCATACTACAGGGCTGCAAACAGGACAAAATATGTAACATTGTAGCTCTCAGTGATACACGGTATTCATGCTACAGGGCTGCAAACAGGACACAATATGTAACATTGTAGCCCTCAGTGATACACGGTGCTCATGCTACAGGGCTGCAAACAGGAGAAAATATGTAACATTGTAGCTCTCAGAGATACACGGTGCTCATGCTACAGGGCTGCAAACAGGAGAAAATATGTAACATTGTAGCTCTCAGTGATACACAGTGTTCATGCTACAGGGCTGCAAACAGGACAAAATATGTAACATTTTAGCCCTCAGTGATACACGGTGCTCATGCTACAGGGCTGCAAACAGGAGAAAATATGTAACATTGTAGCTCTCAGTGATACACGGTGCTCACGCTACAGGGCTGCACACAGGACAAAATATGTAACATTGTAGCCCTCAGTGATACACGGTGCTCATGCTACAGGGCTGCACACAGGACACAATATGTAACATTGTAGCCCTCAGTGATACACGGTGTTCATGCTACAGGGCTGCAAACAGGACAAAATATGTAACATTGTAGCCCTCAGTGATACACAGTGTTCATGCTACAGGGCTGCAAACAGAGCAAACTATGTAACATTGTAGCCCTCAGTGATACACGGTGCTCATGCTACAGGGCTGCAAACAGGACAAAATATGTAACATTGTAGCCCTCGGTGATACACGGTGCTCATACTACAGGGCTGCAAACAGGACACAATATGTAACATTGTATCCCTCAGTGATACACGGTGCTCATGCTACAGGGCTGCAAACAGGAGAAAATATGTAACATTGTAGCTCTCAGTGATACACGGTGTTCATACTACAGGGCTGCACACAGGACAACATATGTAACATTGTAGCCCTCAGTGATACACGATGCTCATACTACAGGGCTGCACACAGGACAACATATGTAACATTGTAGCTCTCAGTGATACATGGTGTTCATGCTACAGGGCTGCAAACAGGACAACATATGTAACATTGTAGCCCTCAGTGATACACAGAGCTCATGCTACAGGGCTGCAACCGGGACACAATATGTAACATTGTACCCCTCAGTGATACACAGTGCTCATGCTACCGGGCTGCAAACAGGAGAAAACATGTAACATTGTAGCCCTTAGTGATACACGGTGCTCATACTACAGGGCTGCAAACAGGACACAATATGTAACATTGTAGCCCTCAGTGATACACGGTGCTCATGCTACAGGGCTGCAAACAGGAGAAAATATGTAACATTGTAGCCCTCAGTGATACACGGTGCACATGCTACAGGGCTGCACACAGGTCAAAATATGTAACATTGTAGCCCTCAGTGATACACGATGCTCATGCTACAGGGCTGCACACAGGACACAATATGTAACATTGTAGCCCTCAGTGATACACGATGCTCATACTACAGGGCTGCACACAGGACAACATATGTAACATTGTAGCTCTCAGTGATACACGGTGCTCATGCTACAGGGCTGCAAACAGGACAACATATGTAACATTGTAACCCTCAGTGATACACAGTGCTCATGTTACAGGCCTGCACACAGGAGAAATATGTAACATTGTAGCCCTCAGAGATACACGGTGCTCATGCTACAGGGCTGCACACAGGACAAAATATGTAACATTGTAGCTCTCAGTGATACACGGTGCTCATGCTACAGGGCTGCAAACAGGAGAATATATGTAACATTGTAGCCCTCAGTGATACACGGTGCTCATGCTACAGGGCTGCAAACAGGACAAAATATGTAACTTTGTTGCCCTCAGTGATACACGGTGCTCATGCTACAGGGCTGCACACAGGACACAATATGTAAAATTGTAGCCCTCAGTGATACACGATGCTCATACTACAGGGCTGCAAACAGGACAAAATATGTAACATTTTAGCCCTCAGTGATACACGGTGCTCATGCTACAGGGCTGCAAACAGGACAAAATATGTAACTTTGTAGCCCTCAGTGATACACGGAGCTCATGCTACAGGGCTGCACACAGGACACAATATGTAACATTGTAGCCCTCAGTGATACACGATGCTCATACTACAGGGCTGCACACAGGACAACATATGTAACATTGTACCTCTCAGTAATACACGGTGCTCATGCTACAGGGCTGCAAACAGGACAACATATGTAACATTGTAGCCCTCAGTGATACACAGTGCTCATGCTACAGGGCTGCAAACAGGACAAGATATGTAACATTGTAGCCCTCAGTGATACACGGTGCTCATGCTACAGGGCTGCACACAGGACACAATATGTAACATTGTAGCCCTCAGTGATACACGGTGCTCATGCTACAGGGCTGCACACAGGACACAATATGTAACATTGTAGCCCTCAGTGATACACGGTGCTCATGCTACAGGGCTGCAAACAGGAGAAAATATGTAACATTGTAGCTCTCAGAGATACACGGTGTTCATGCTACAGGGCTGCAAACAGGACAAAATATGTAACATTGTAGCCCTCAGTGATACATGGTGCTCATGCTACAGGGCTGCAAACAGGACAAAGTATGTAACATTGTAGCCCTCAGTGATACACGGTGCTCATGCTACAGGGCTGCAAACGGGAGAAAATATGTAACATTGTAGCTCTCAGTGATACACGGTGCTCATGCTACAGGGCTGCAAACAGGACACAATATGTAACATTGTAGCCCTCAGAGATACACGGTGCTCATGCTACAGGGCTGCAAACAGGAGAAAACATGTAACATTGTAGCTCTCAGTGATACACGGTATTCATGCTACAGGGCTGCACACAGGACACAATATGTAACATTGTAGCCCTCAGTGACACACGGTGCTCATGCTACAGGGCTGCACACTGGAAAACATATGTAACATTGTAGCCCTCAGTGATGCACAGTGTTCATGCTACAGGGCTGCAAACAGGACAACATATGTAACATTGTAGCTCTCAGTGATACACGGTGCTCATGCAACAGGGCTGCACACAGGAGAGAATATGTAACATTGTATCCCACAGTGATACACGGTGCTCATGCAACAGGGCTGCAAACAGGACAAAATATGTAACATTGTAGCTCTCAGTGATACACGGTGCTCATGCTACAGGGCAGCACACAGGACACAATATGTAACATTGTTGATCTCAGTGATACACGGTGCTCATGATACAAGGCTGCACACAGGACACAATATGTAACATTGTAGCCCTCAGTGATACACGGTGCTCATGCTACAGGGCTGCAAATAGGAGAAAATATGTAACATTGTAGCTCTCAGAGATACACGGTGTTCATGCTACAGGGCTGCAAACAGGACAAAATATGTAACATTGTAGCCCTCAGTGATACACGGTGCTCTTGCTACAGGGCTGCAAACAGGAGAAAATATGTAACATTGTAGCCCCCAGTGATACAAGGTGATCATGCTACAGGGCTGCAAACTGGACACAATATGTAACATTGTAGCCCTCAGTGATACACGGTGCTCATGCTACAGGGCTGCAAACAGGACAACATATGTAACATTGTAGCTCTCAGTGATACACAGTGTTCATGCTACAGGGCTGCAAACAGGACAAAATATGTAACATTGTAGCTCTCAGTGATACACGGTGCTCATGCTACAGGGCTGCAAACAGGACAACATATGTAACATTGTAGCCCTCAGTGATACACGATGCTCATACTACAGGGCTGCAAACAGGACAACATATGTAACATTGTAGCCCTCAGTGATACATGGTGCTCATGCTACAGGGCTGCACACAGGAGAAATATGTAACATTTTAGCTCTCAGTGATACACGATGCTCATGCTACAGGGCTGCACACAGGACAAAATATGTAACATTGTAGCCCTCAGTGATACATGGTGCTCATGCTACAGGGCTGCACACAGGACACAATATGTAACATTGTAGCTCTCAGTGATACACGGTGCTCATGCTACAGGGTTGCAAACAGGAAAACATATGTAACATTGTAGCCCTCAGTGATACACAGTGTTCATGCTACAGGGCTGCAAACAGGACAAAATATGTAACATTGTAGCTCTCAGTGATACACGGTGTTCATGTTACAGGGCTGCAAACAGGACAAAATATGTAACATTGTAGCCCTCAGTGATACACGGTGCTCACGCTACAGGGCTGCAAACAGGACAAAATATGTAACATTGTAGCTCTCAGTGATACACGGTGCTCATGCTACAGGGCTGCACACAGGACACAATATGTAACATTGTAGCTCTCAGTGATACACGGTGCTCATAATACAGGGCTGCACACAGGACACAATATGTAACATTGTAGCCCTCAGTGATACACGGTGCTCATGCTACAGGGCTGCAAACAGGAGAAAATATGTAACATTGTAGCCCTCAGTGATACACGGTGCTCATGCTACAGGGCTGCAAACAGGACAAAATATGTAACATTGTAGCTCTCAGTGATACACGGTATTCATGCTACAGGGCTGCAAACAGGACACAATATGTAACATTGTAGCCCTCAGTGATACACGGTGCTCATGCTACAGGGCTGCAAACAGGAGAAAATATGTAACATTGTAGCCCTCAGTGATACGCGGTGCTCATGCTACAGGGCTGCAAACGGGAGAAAATATGTAACATTGTAGCCATCAGTGATACACGGTGCTCATGCTACAGGGCTGCAAGCGGCACAAATAAGTAACATTGTAGCTCTCAGTGATACACGGTGTTCATGCTACAGGGCTGCATACAGGACACAATATGTAACATTGTAGCTCTCAGTGATACACGGTGCTCATGCTACAGGGCTGCACACAGGACACAATATGTAACATTGTAGCTCTCAGTGATACACGGTGCTCATGCTACAGGGCTGCAAACAGGACACAATATGTAACATTGCAGCCCTCAGAGAAACACGGTGCTCATGCTACAGGGCTGCAAACAGGAGAAAACATGTAACATTGTAGCTCTCAGTGATACACGGTGTTCATGCTACAGGGCTGCAAACAGGAGAAAGTATGTAACATTGTAGACCTCAGTGATAGACGGTGCTCATGCTACAGGGCTGCAAACAGGACACAATATGTAACATTGTAGCCCTCAGTGATACACACTGCTCATGCTACAGGGCTGCAAACAGGAGAAAATATGTAACATTGTAGCCCTCAGTGATACACGGTGCTCATGCTACAGGGCTGCAAACAGGAGAAAACATGTAACATTGTAGCTCTCAGTGATACACGGTGTTCATGCTACAGGGCTGCAAACAGGAGAAAGTATGTAACATTGTAGACCTCAGTGATAGACGGTGCTCATGCTACAGGGCTGCAAACAGGACACAATATGTAACATTGTAGCCCTCAGTGATACACAGTGCTCATGCTACAGGGCTGCAAACAGGAGAAAATATGTAACATTGTAGCTCTCAGAGATACACGGTGTTCATGCTACAGGGCTGCAAACAGGACAAAATATGTAACATTTTAGCCCTCAGTGATACACGGTGCTCATGCTACAGGGCTGCAAACAGGAGAAAATATGTAACATTGTAGCTCTCAGTGATACACGGTGCTCACGCTACAGGGCTGCACACAGGACAAAATATGTAACATTGTAGCCCTCAGTGATACACGGTGCTCATGCTACAGGGCTGCACACTGGACACAATATGTAACATTGTAGCCCTCAGTGATACACGGTGTTCATGCTACAGGGCTGCAAACAGGACAAAATATGTAACATTGTAGCCCTCAGTGATACACAGTGTTCATGCTACAGGGCTGCAAACAGAGCAAACTATGTAACATTGTAGCCCTCAGTGATACACGGTGCTCATGCTACAGGGCTGCAAACAGGACAAAATATGTAACATTATAGCCCTCAGTGATACACGGTGCTCATGCTACAGGGCTGCAAACAGGACAAAATATGTAACATTGTAGCCCTCGGTGATACACGGTGCTCATACTACAGGGCTGCAAACAGGACAACATATGTAACATTGTATCCCTCAGTGATACACGGTGCTCATGCTACAGGGCTGCAAACAGGAGAAAATATGTAACATTGTAGCTCTCAGTGATACACGGTGCTCATACTACAGGGCTGCAAACAGGACAACATATGTAACATTGTAGCCCTCAGTGATACACGATGCTCATACTACAGGGCTGCACACAGGACAACATATGTAACATTGTAGCTCTCAGTGAAACACGGTGTTCATGCTACAGGGCTGCAAACAGGACAACATATGTAACATTGTAGCCCTCAGTGATACACAGAGCTCATGCTACAGGGCTGCAACCGGGACACAATATGTAACATTGTAGCCCTCAGTGATACACGGTGCTCATACTACAGGGCTGCAAACAGGACACAATATGTAACATTGTAGCCCTCAGTGATACACGGTGCTCATGCTACAGGGCTGCAAACAGGAGAAAATATGTAACATTGTAGCCCTCAGTGATACACGGTGCTCATGTTACAGGGCTGCACACAGGACAAAATATGTAACATTGTAGCCCTCAGTGATACACGATGCTCATGCTACAGGGCTGCACACAGGACACAATATGTAACATTGTAGCCCTCAGTGATACACGATGCTCATACTACAGGGCTGCACACAGGACAATATATGTAACATTGTAGCTCTCAGTGATACACGGTGCTCATGCTACAGGGCTGCAAACAGGACAACATATGTAACATTGTAGCCCTCAGTGATACACAGTGCTCATGCTACAGGCCTGCACACAGGAGAAATATGTAACATTGTAGCCCTCAGTGATACACGGTGCTCATGTTACAGGGCTGCACACAGGACAAAATATGTAACATTGTAGCTCTCAGTGATACACGGTGCTCATACTAAAAGGGCTGCACACTGGACAAAATATGTAACATTGTAGTCCTCAGTGATACACGGTGCTCATGCTACAGGGCTGCACACAGGACACAATATGTAACATTGTAGCCCTCAGTGATACACGGTGCTCATGCTACAGGGCTCCAAACAGGAAAACATATGTAACATTGTAGCCCTCAGTGATACACAGTGTTCATGCTACAGGGCTGCAAACAGGACAAAATATGTAACATTGTAGCTCTCAGTGATACACGGTGCTCATGTTACAGGGCTGCAAACAGGACAAAATATGTAACATTGTAGCCCTCAGTGATACACGGTGCTCACGCTACAGGGCTGCAAACAGGACAAAATATGTAACATTGTAGCTCTCAGAGATACACGGTGCTCATGCCACAGGGCTGCACACAGGACACAATATGTAACATTGTAGCTCTCAGTGATACACGGTGCTCATGATACAGGGCTGCACACAGGACACAATATGTAACATTGTAGCCCTCAGTGATACACGGTGCTCATGCTACAGGGCTGCAAACAGGACAAAATATGTAACATTGTAGCTCTCAGTGATACACGGTATTCATGCTACAGGGCTGCAAACAGGACAAAATATGTAACATTGTAGCTCTCAGTGATACACGGTATTCATGCTACAGGGCTGCAAACAGGACACAATATGTAACATTGTAGCCCTCAGTGATACACGGTGCTCATGCTACAGGGCTGCACACAGGACACAATATGTAACATTGTAGCCCTCAGTGATACACGGTGCTCATGCTACAGGGCTGCAAACAGGACACAATATGTAACATTGTAGCCCTCAGTGATACACGGTGCTCATGCTACAGGGCTGCAAACAGGAGAAAATATGTAACATTGTAGCTCTCAGAGATACACGGTGTTCATGCTACAGGGCTGCAAACAGGACAAAATATGTAACATTGTAGCCCTCAGTGATACACGGTGCTCATGCTACAGGGCTGCAAACAGGACAAAGTATGTAACATTGTAGTCCTCAGTGATACGCGGTGCTCATGCTACAGGGCTGCAAACGGGAGAAAATATGTAACATTGTAGCCCTCAGTGATCCACGGTGCTCATGCTACAGGGCTGCACACAGGTCACAATATGTAACATTGTAGCTCTCAGTGATACACGGTGCTCATGCTACAGGGCTGCAAACGGGACACAATATGTAACATTGTAGCCCTCAGAGATACATGGTGCTCATGCTACAGGGCTGCAAACAGGAGAAAACATGTAACATTGTAGCTCTCAGTGATACACGGTGCTCATGCTACAGGGCTGCACACAGGACACAATATGTAACATTGTAGCCCTCAGTGACACACGGTGCTCATGCTACAGGGCTGCAAACTGGAAAACATATGTAACATTGTAGCCCTCAGTGATACACAGTGTTCATGCTACGGGGCTGCAAACAGGACAACATATGTAACATTGTAGCTCTCAGTGATACACGGTGCTCATGCAACAGGGCTGCACACAGGAGAGAATATGTAACATTGTATCCCACAGTGATACACGGTGCTCATGCAACAGGGCTGCAAACAGGACAAAATATGAAACATTGTAGCTCTCAGTGATACACGGTGCTCATGCTACAGGGCAGCACACAGGACACAATATGTAACATTGTAGATCTCAGTGATACACGGTGCTCATGCTACAGGGCTGCAAATAGGAGAAAATATGTAACATTGTAGCCCTCAGTGATACACGGTGTTCATGCTACAGGGCTGCAAACAGGACAAAATATGTAACATTGTAGCCCTCAGTGATACACGGTGCTCTTGCTACAGGGCTGCAAACAGGAGAAAATATGTAACATTGTAGCTCTCAGAGATACACGGTGTTCATGCTACAGGGCTGCAAACAGGACAAAATATGTAACATTGTAGCCCTCAGTGATACACGGTGCTCATGCTACAGGGCTGCAAACAGGACAAAGTATGTAACATTGTAGTCCTCAGTGATACGCGGTGCTCATGCTACAGGGCTGCAAACGGGAGAAAATATGTAACATTGTAGCCCTCAGTGATCCACGGTGCTCATGCTACAGGGCTGCACACAGGACACAATATGTAACATTGTAGCTCTCAGTGATACACGGTGCTCATGCTACAGGGCTGCACACAGGTCACAATATGTAACATTGTAGCTCTCAGTGATACACGGTGCTCATGCTACAGGGCTGCAAACGGGACACAATATGTAACATTGTAGCCCTCAGAGATACATGGTGCTCATGCTACAGGGCTGCAAACAGGAGAAAACATGTAACATTGTAGCTCTCAGTGATACACGGTGCTCATGCTACAGGGCTGCAAACAGGACAAAATATGTAACATTGTAGCCCTCAGTGATACACGATGCTCATGCTACAGGGCTGCACACAGGACACAATATGTAACATTGTAGCCCTCAGTGATACACGATGCTCATACTACAGGGCTGCACACAGGACAACATATGTAACATTGTAGCTCTCAGTGATACACGGTGCTCATGCTACAGGGCTGCAAACAGGACAACATATGTAACATTGTAGCCCTCAGTGATACACAGTGCTCATGCTACAGGCCTGCACACAGGAGAAATATGTAACATTGTAGCCCTCAGTGATACACGGTGCTCATGTTACAGGGCTGCACACAGGACACAATATGTAACATTGTAGCTCTCAGTGATACACGGTGCTCATACTAAAAGGGCTGCACACTGGACAAAATATGTAACATTGTAGTCCTCAGTGATACACGGTGCTCATGCTACAGGGCTGCACACAGGACACAATATGTAACATTGTAGCCCTCAGTGATACACGGTGCTCATGCTACAGGGCTCCAAACAGGAAAACATATGTAACATTGTAGCCCTCAGTGATACACAGTGTTCATGCTACAGGGCTGCAAACAGGACAAAATATGTAACATTGTAGCTCTCAGTGATACACGGTGCTCATGTTACAGGGCTGCAAACAGGACAAAATATGTAACATTGTAGCCCTCAGTGATACACGGTGCTCACGCTACAGGGCTGCAAACAGGACAAAATATGTAACATTGTAGCTCTCAGAGATACACGGTGCTCATGCTACAGGGCTGCACACAGGACACAATATGTAACATTGTAGCTCTCAGTGATACACGGTGCTCATGATACAGGGCTGCACACAGGACACAATATGTAACATTGTAGCCCTCAGTGATACACGGTGCTCATGCTACAGGGCTGCAAACAGGACAAAATATGTAACATTGTAGCTCTCAGTGATACACGGTATTCATGCTACAGGGCTGCAAACAGGACAAAATATGTAACATTGTAGCTCTCAGTGATACACGGTATTCATGCTACAGGGCTGCAAACAGGACACAATATGTAACATTGTAGCCCTCAGTGATACACGGTGCTCATGCTACAGGGCTGCACACAGGACACAATATGTAACATTGTAGCCCTCAGTGATACACGGTGCTCATGCTACAGGGCTGCAAACAGGACACAATATGTAACATTGTAGCTCTCAGTGATACACGGTGCTCATGCTACAGGGCTGCAAACAGGACAACATATGTAACATTGTAGCCCTCAGTGATACACAGTGCTCATGCTACAGGCCTGCACACAGGAGAAATATGTAACATTGTAGCCCTCAGTGATACACGGTGCTCATGTTACAGGGCTGCACACAGGACAAAATATGTAACATTGTAGCTCTCAGTGATACACGGTGCTCATACTAAAAGGGCTGCACACTGGACAAAATATGTAACATTGTAGTCCTCAGTGATACACGGTGCTCATGCTACAGGGCTGCACACAGGACACAATATGTAACATTGTAGCCCTCAGTGATACACGGTGCTCATGCTACAGGGCTCCAAACAGGAAAACATATGTAACATTGTAGCCCTCAGTGATACACAGTGTTCATGCTACAGGGCTGCAAACAGGACAAAATATGTAACATTGTAGCTCTCAGTGATACACGGTGCTCATGTTACAGGGCTGCAAACAGGACAAAATATGTAACATTGTAGCCCTCAGTGATACACGGTGCTCACGCTACAGGGCTGCAAACAGGACAAAATATGTAACATTGTAGCTCTCAGAGATACACGGTGCTCATGCTACAGGGCTGCACACAGGACACAATATGTAACATTGTAGCTCTCAGTGATACACGGTGCTCATGATACAGGGCTGCACACAGGACACAATATGTAACATTGTAGCCCTCAGTGATACACGGTGCTCATGCTACAGGGCTGCAAACAGGACAAAATATGTAACATTGTAGCTCTCAGTGATACACGGTATTCATGCTACAGGGCTGCAAACAGGACAAAATATGTAACATTGTAGCTCTCAGTGATACACGGTATTCATGCTACAGGGCTGCAAACAGGACACAATATGTAACATTGTAGCCCTCAGTGATACACGGTGCTCATGCTACAGGGCTGCACACAGGACACAATATGTAACATTGTAGCCCTCAGTGATACACGGTGCTCATGCTACAGGGCTGCAAACAGGACACAATATGTAACATTGTAGCCCTCAGTGATACACGGTGCTCATGCTACAGGGCTGCAAACAGGAGAAAATATGTAACATTGTAGCTCTCAGAGATACACGGTGTTCATGCTACAGGGCTGCAAACAGGACAAAATATGTAACATTGTAGCCCTCAGTGATACACGGTGCTCATGCTACAGGGCTGCAAACAGGACAAAGTATGTAACATTGTAGTCCTCAGTGATACGCGGTGCTCATGCTACAGGGCTGCAAACGGGAGAAAATATGTAACATTGTAGCCCTCAGTGATCCACGGTGCTCATGCTACAGGGCTGCACACAGGACACAATATGTAACATTGTAGCTCTCAGTGATACACGGTGCTCATGCTACAGGGCTGCACACAGGTCACAATATGTAACATTGTAGCTCTCAGTGATACACGGTGCTCATGCTACAGGGCTGCAAACGGGACACAATATGTAACATTGTAGCCCTCAGAGATACATGGTGCTCATGCTACAGGGCTGCAAACAGGAGAAAACATGTAACATTGTAGCTCTCAGTGATACACGGTGCTCATGCTACAGGGCTGCACACAGGACACAATATGTAACATTGTAGCCCTCAGTGACACACGGTGCTCATGCTACAGGGCTGCAAACTGGAAAACATATGTAACATTGTAGCCCTCAGTGATACACAGTGTTCATGCTACGGGGCTGCAAACAGGACAACATATGTAACATTGTAGCTCTCAGTGATACACGGTGCTCATGCAACAGGGCTGCACACAGGAGAGAATATGTAACATTGTATCCCACAGTGATACACGGTGCTCATGCAACAGGGCTGCAAACAGGACAAAATATGAAACATTGTAGCTCTCAGTGATACACGGTGCTCATGCTACAGGGCAGCACACAGGACACAATATGTAACATTGTAGATCTCAGTGATACACGGTGCTCATGCTACAGGGCTGCAAATAGGAGAAAATATGTAACATTGTAGCCCTCAGTGATACACGGTGTTCATGCTACAGGGCTGCAAACAGGACAAAATATGTAACATTGTAGCCCTCAGTGATACACGGTGCTCTTGCTACAGGGCTGCAAACAGGAGAAAATATGTAACATTGTAGCTCTCAGAGATACACGGTGTTCATGCTACAGGGCTGCAAACAGGACAAAATATGTAACATTGTAGCCCTCAGTGATACACGGTGCTCATGCTACAGGGCTGCAAACAGGACAAAGTATGTAACATTGTAGTCCTCAGTGATACGCGGTGCTCATGCTACAGGGCTGCAAACGGGAGAAAATATGTAACATTGTAGCCCTCAGTGATCCACGGTGCTCATGCTACAGGGCTGCACACAGGACACAATATGTAACATTGTAGCTCTCAGTGATACACGGTGCTCATGCTACAGGGCTGCACACAGGTCACAATATGTAACATTGTAGCTCTCAGTGATACACGGTGCTCATGCTACAGGGCTGCAAACGGGACACAATATGTAACATTGTAGCCCTCAGAGATACATGGTGCTCATGCTACAGGGCTGCAAACAGGAGAAAACATGTAACATTGTAGCTCTCAGTGATACACGGTGCTCATGCTACAGGGCTGCACACAGGACACAATATGTAACATTGTAGCCCTCAGTGACACACGGTGCTCATGCTACAGGGCTGCAAACTGGAAAACATATGTAACATTGTAGCCCTCAGTGATACACAGTGTTCATGCTACGGGGCTGCAAACAGGACAACATATGTAACATTGTATCTCTCAGTGATACACGGTGCTCATGCAACAGGGCTGCACACAGGAGAGAATATGTAACATTGTATCCCACAGTGATACACGGTGCTCATGCAACAGGGCTGCAAACAGGACAAAATATGAAACATTGTAGCTCTCAGTGATACACGGTGCTCATGCTACAGGGCAGCACACAGGACACAATATGTAACATTGTAGATCTCAGTGATACACGGTGCTCATGCTACAGGGCTGCAAATAGGAGAAAATATGTAACATTGTAGCCCTCAGTGATACACGGTGTTCATGCTACAGGGCTGCAAACAGGACAAAATATGTAACATTGTAGCCCTCAGTGATACACGGTGCCCTTGCTACAGGGCTGCAAACAGGAGAAAATATGTAACATTGTAGCCCCCAGTGATACACGGAGCTCATGCTACAGGGCTGCAAACAGGACACAATATGTAACATTGTAGCCCTCAGTGATACACGGTGCTCATGCTACAGGGCTGCAAACAGGACAACATATGTAACATTGTAGCTCTCAGTGATACACAGTGTTCATGCTACAGGGCTGCAAACAGGACAAAATATGTAACATTGTAGCTCTCAGTGATACACGGTGCTCATGCTACAGGGCTGCAAACAGGACAACATATGTAACATTGTAGCCCTCAGTGATACACGATGCTCATACTACAGGGCTGCAAACAGGACAACATATGTAACATTGTAGCCCTCAGTGATACACGGTGCTCATGCTACAGGGCTGCACACAGGACACAATATGTAACATTGTAGCTCTCAGTGATACACGGTGCTCATGCTACAGGGCTGCACACAGTAGAAATATGTAACATTGTAGCTCTCAGTGATACACGATGCTCATGCTACAGGGCTGCACACAGGACAAAATATGTAACATTGTAGCTCTCAGTGATACACGGTGCTCATGCTACAGGGCTGCACACAGGACACAATATGTAACATTGTAGCTCTCAGTGATACACGGTGCTCATGATACAGGGCTGCACACAGGACACAATATGTAACATTGTAGCCCTCAGTGATACACGGTGCTCATGCTACAGGGCTGCAAACAGGAGAAAATATGTAACATTGTAGCCCTCAGTGATACACGGTGCTCATGCTACAGGGCTGCACACAGGACAAAATATGTAACATTGTAGCTCTCAGTGATACACGGTATTCATTCTACAGGGCTGCAAACAGGACACAATATGTAACATTGTAGCCCTCAGTGATACACGGTGCTCATGCTACAGGGCTGCAAACAGGACAAAATATGTAACATTGTAGCCCTCAGTGATACACGGTGCTCATGCTACAGGGCTGCAAACAGGACAAAGTATGTAACATTGTAGCCCTCAGTGATACGCGGTGCTCATGCTACAGGGCTGCAAACGGGAGAAAATATGTAACATTGTAGCCATCAGTGATACACGGTGTTCATGCTACAGGGCTGCAAGCGGCACAAATAAGTAACATTGTAACTCTCAGTGATACACGGTGTTCATGCTACAGGGCTGCATACAGGACACAATATGTAACATTGTAGCTCTCAGTGATACACGGTGCTCATGCTACAGGGCTGCACACAGGACACAATATGTAACATTGTAGCTCTCAGTGATACACGGTGCTCATGCTACAGGGCTGCAAACAGGACACAATATGTAACATTGTAGCCCTCAGAGAAACACGGTGCTCATGCTACAGGGCTGCAAACAGGAGAAAACATGTAACATTGTAGCTCTCAGTGATACACGGTGTTCATGCTACAGGGCTGCAAACAGGAGAAAGTATGTAACATTGTAGACCTCAGTGATAGACGGTGCTCATGCTACAGGGCTGCAAACAGGACACAATATGTAACATTGTAGCCCTCAGTGATACACGGTGCTCATGCTACAGGGCTGCAAACAGGAGAAAATATGTAACACTGTAGCCCTCAGTGATACACGGTACTCATGCTACAGGGCTGCAAACAGGACAAAATATGTAACATTGTAGCTCTCAGTGATACACGGTATTCATGCTACAGGGCTACAAACAGGGCACAATATGTAACATTGTAGCCCTCAGTGATACACGGTGCTCATGCTACAGGGCTGCAAACAGGAGAAAATATGTAACATTGTAGCTCTCAGTGATACACGGTATTCATGCTACAGGGCTACAAACAGGGCACAATATGTAACATTGTAGCCCTCAGTGATACACGGTGTTCATGCTACAGGGCTGCAAACACGACAAAATATGTAACATTGTAGCCCTCAGTGATACACGGTGCTCATGCTGCAGGGCTGCAGACAGGACAAAGTATGTAACATTGTAGCCCTCAGTGATACGCGGTGCTCATGCTACAGGGCTGCAAATGGGAGAAAATATGTAACATTGTAGCCCTCAGTGATACACGGTGCTCATGCTACAGGGCTGCAAGCGGGACAAATAAGTAACATTGTAGCTCTTAGTGATACACGGTGTTCATGCTACAGGGCTGCAAACAGGACAACATATGTAACATTGTAGCTCTCAGTGATACACAGTGTTCATGCTACAGGGCTGCAAACAGGACAAAATATGTAACATTGTAGCCCTCAGTGATACACGGTGCTCATGTTACAGGGCTGCACACAGGACACAATATGTAACATTGTAGCCCTCAGTGATACACGGTGCTCATGCTACAGGGCTGCAAACAGGAGAAAATATGTAACATTGTAGCTCTCAGTGATACACGGTATTCATGCTACAGGGCTACAAACAGGGCACAATATGTAACATTGTAGCCCTCAGTGATACACGGTGTTCATGCTACAGGGCTGGAAACACGACAAAATATGTAACATTGTAGCCCTCAGTGATACACGGTGCTCATGCTGCAGGGCTGCAGACAGGACAAAGTATGTAACATTGTAGCCCTCAGTGATACGCGGTGCTCATGCTACAGGGCTGCAAATGGGAGAAAATATGTAACATTGTAGCCCTCAGTGATACACGGTGCTCATGCTACAGGGCTGCAAGCGGGACAAATAAGTAACATTGTAGCTCTTAGTGATACGCGGTGCTCATGCTACAGGGCTGCAAATGGGAGAAAATATGTAACATTGTAGCCCTCAGTGATACGCGGTGCTCATGCTACAGGGCTGCAAATGGGAGAAAATATGTAACATTGTAGCCCTCAGTGATACACGGTGCTCATGCTACAGGGCTGCAAACAGGACAACATATGTAACATTGTAGCTCTCAGTGATACACAGTGTTCATGCTACAGGGCTGCAAACAGGACAAAATATGTAACATTGTAGCTCTCAGTGATACACGGTGCTCATGCTACAGGGCTGCAAACAGGACAACATATGTAACATTGTAGCCCTCAGTGATACACGATGCTCATACTACAGGGCTGCAAACAGGACAACATATGTAACATTGTAGCCCTCAGTGATACATGATGCTCATGCTACAGGGCTGCACACAGGAGAAATATGTAACATTTTAGCTCTCAGTGATACACGATGCTCATGCTACAGGGCTGCACACAGGACAAAATATGTAACATTGTAGCCCTCAGTGATACATGGTGCTCATGCTACAGGGCTGCACACAGGACACAATATGTAACATTGTAGCTCTCAGTGATACACGGTGCTCATGCTACAGGGTTGCAAACAGGAAAACATATGTAACATTGTAGCCCTCAGTGATACACAGTGTTCATGCTACAGGGCTGCAAACAGGACAAAATATGTAACATTGTAGCTCTCAGTGATACACGGTGTTCATGTTACAGGGCTGCAAACAGGACAAAATATGTAACATTGTAGCCCTCAGTGATACACGGTGCTCACGCTACAGGGCTGCAAACAGGACAAAATATGTAACATTGTATCTCTCAGTGATACACGGTGCTCATGATACAGGGCTGCACACAGGACACAATATGTAACATTGTAGCCCTCAGTGATACACGGTGCTCATGCTACAGGGCTGCAAACAGGAGAAAATATGTAACATTGTAACCCTCAGTGATACACGGTGCTCATGCTACAGGGCTGCAAACAGGACAAAATATGTAACATTGTAGCTCTCAGTGATACACGGTATTCATGCTACAGGGCTGCAAACAGGACACAATATGTAACATTGTAGCCCTCAGTGATACACGGTGCTCATGCTACAGGGCTGCAAACAGGAGAAAATATGTAACATTGTAGCCCTCAGTGATACGCGGTGCTCATGCTACAGGGCTGCAAACGGGAGAAAATATGTAACATTGTAGCCATCAGTGATACACGGTGCTCATGCTACAGGGCTGCAAGCGGCACAAATAAGTAACATTGTAGCTCTCAGTGATACACGGTGTTCATGCTACAGGGCTGCATACAGGACACAATATGTAACATTGTAGCTCTCAGTGATACACGGTGCTCATGCTACAGGGCTGCACACAGGACACAATATGTAACATTGTATCTCTCAGTGATACACGGTGCTCATGCTACAGGGCTGCAAACAGGACACAATATGTAACATTGTAGCCCTCAGAGAAACACGGTGCTCATGCTACAGGGCTGCAAACAGGAGAAAACATGTAACATTGTAGCTCTCAGTGATACACGGTGTTCATGCTACAGGGCTGCAAACAGGAGAAAGTATGTAACATTGTAGACCTCAGTGATAGACAGTGCTCATGCTACAGGGCTGCAAACAGGACACAATATGTAACATTGTAGCCCTCAGTGATACACACTGCTCATGCTACAGGGCTGCAAACAGGAGAAAATATGTAACATTGTAGCCCTCAGTGATACACGGTGCTCATGCTACAGGGCTGCAAACAGGAGAAAACATGTAACATTGTAGCTCTCAGTGATACACGGTGTTCATGCTACAGGGCTGCAAACAGGAGAAAGTATGTCACATTGTAGACCTCAGTGATAGACGGTGCTCATGCTACAGGGCTGCAAACAGGACACAATATGTAACATTGTAGCCCTCAGTGATACACAGTGCTCATGCTACAGGGCTGCAAACAGGAGAAAATATGTAACATTGTAGCTCTCAGAGATACACGGTGTTCATGCTACAGGGCTGCAAACAGGAGAAAATATGTAACATTTTAGCCCTCAGTGATACACGGTGCTCATGCTACAGGGCTGCAAACAGGAGAAAATATGTAACATTGTAGCTCTCAGTGATACACGGTGCTCACGCTACAGGGCTGCACACAGGACAAAATATGTAACATTGTAGCCCTCAGTGATACACGGTGCTCATGCTACAGGGCTGCACACTGGACACAATATGTAACATTGTAGCCCTCAGTGATACACGGTGTTCATGCTACAGGGCTGCAAACAGGACAAAATATGTAACATTGTAGCCCTCAGTGATACACAGTGTTCATGCTACAGGGCTGCAAACAGAGCAAACTATGTAACATTGTAGCCCTCAGTGATACATGGTGCTCATGCTACAGGGCTGCAAACAGGACAAAATATGTAACATTATAGCCCTCAGTGATACACGGTGCTCATGCTACAGGGCTGCAAACAGGACAAAATATGTAACATTGTAGCCCTCGGTGATACACGGTGCTCATACTACAGGGCTGCAAACAGGACACAATATGTAACATTGTATCCCTCAGTGATACACGGTGCTCATGCTACAGGGCTGCAAACAGGAGAAAATATGTAACATTGTAGCTCTCAGTGATACACGGTGCTCATACTACAGGGCTGCAAACAGGACAACATATGTAACATTGTAGCCCTCAGTGATACACGATGCTCATACTACAGGGTTGCACACAGGACAACATATGTAACATTGTAGCTCTCAGTGAAACACGGTGTTCATACTACAGGGCTGCAAACAGGACAACATATGTAACATTGTAGCCCTCAGTGATACACAGAGCTCATGCTACAGGGCTGCAACCGGGACACAATATGTAACATTGTAGCTCTCAGTGATACACGGTGCTCATGCTACAGGGCTGCAAACAGGACAACATATGTAACATTGTAGCCTTCAGTGATACACAGTGCTCATGCTACAGGCCTGCACACAGGAGAAATATGTAACATTGTAGCCCTCAGTGATACACGGTGCTCATGTTACAGGGCTGCACACAGGACAAAATATGTAACATTGTAGCTCTCAGTGATACACGGTGCTCATACTAAAAGGGCTGCACACTGGACAAAATATGTAACATTGTAGTCCTCAGTGATACACAGTGCTCATGCTACAGGCCTGCACACAGGAGAAATATGTAACATTGTAGCCCTCAGTGATACACGGTGCTCATGCTACAGGGCTCCAAACAGGAAAACATATGTAACATTGTAGCCCTCAGTGATACACAGTGTTCATGCTACAGGGCTGCAAACAGGACAAAATATGTAACATTGTAGCTCTCAGTGATACACGGTGCTCATGTTACAGGGCTGCAAACAGGACAAAATATGTAACATTGTAGCCCTCAGTGATACACGGTGCTCACGCTACAGGGCTGCAAACAGGACAAAATATGTAACATTGTAGCTCTCAGAGATACACGGTGCTCATGCTACAGGGCTGCACACAGGACACAATATGTAACATTGTAGCCCTCAGTGATACACGGTGCTCATGCTACAGGGCTGCAAACAGGACAAAATATGTAACATTGTAGCTCTCAGTGATACACAGTGCTCATGATACAGGGCTGCACACAGGACACAATATGTAACATTGTAGCCCTCAGTGATACACGGTGCTCATGCTACAGGGCTGCAAACAGGACAAAATATGTAACATTGTAGCTCTCAGTGATACACGGTATTCATGCTACAGGGCTGCAAACAGGACACAATATGTAACATTGTAGCCCTCAGTGATACACGGTGCTCATGCTACAGGGCTGCACACAGGACACAATATGTAACATTGTAGCCCTCAGTGATACACGGTGCTCATGCTACAGGGCTGCAAACAGGACACAATATGTAACATTGTAGCCCTCAGTGATACACGGTGCTCATGCTACAGGGCTGCAAACAGGAGAAAATATGTAACATTGTAGCTCTCAGAGATACACGGTGTTCATGCTACAGGGCTGCAAACAGGACAAAATATGTAACATTGTAGCCCTCAGTGATACACGGTGCTCATGCTACAGGGCTGCAAACAGGACAAAGTATGTAACATTGTAGTCCTCAGTGATACGCGGTGCTCATGCTACAGGGCTGCAAACGGGAGAAAATATGTAACATTGTAGCCCTCAGTGATCCACGGTGCTCATGCTACAGGGCTGCACACAGGACACAATATGTAACATTGTAGCTCTCAGTGATACACGGTGCTCATGCTACAGGGCTGCACACAGGTCACAATATGTAACATTGTAGCTCTCAGTGATACACGGTGCTCATGCTACAGGGCTGCAAACGGGACACAATATGTAACATTGTAGCCCTCAGAGATACATGGTGCTCATGCTACAGGGCTGCAAACAGGAGAAAACATGTAACATTGTAGCTCTCAGTGATACACGGTGCTCATGCTACAGGGCTGCACACAGGACACAATATGTAACATTGTAGCCCTCAGTGACACACGGTGCTCATGCTACAGGGCTGCAAACTGGAAAACATATGTAACATTGTAGCCCTCAGTGATACACAGTGTTCATGCTACGGGGCTGCAAACAGGACAACATATGTAACATTGTAGCTCTCAGTGATACACGGTGCTCATGCAACAGGGCTGCACACAGGAGAGAATATGTAACATTGTATCCCACAGTGATACACGGTGCTCATGCAACAGGGCTGCAAACAGGACAAAATATGAAACATTGTAACTCTCAGTGATACACGGTGCTCATGCTACAGGGCAGCACACAGGACACAATATGTAACATTGTAGATCTCAGTGATACACGGTGCTCATGCTACAGGGCTGCAAATAGGAGAAAATATGTAACATTGTAGCCCTCAGTGATACACGGTGTTCATGCTACAGGGCTGCAAACAGGACAAAATATGTAACATTGTAGCCCTCAGTGATACACGGTGCTCTTGCTACAGGGCTGCAAACAGGAGAAAATATGTAACATTGTAGCCCCCAGTGATACAAGGTGCTCATGCTACAGGGCTGCAAACAGGACACAATATGTAACATTGTAGCCCTCAGTGATACACGGTGCTCATGCTACAGGGCTGCAAACAGGACAACATATGTAACATTGTAGCTCTCAGTGATACACAGTGTTCATGCTACAGGGCTGCAAACAGGACAACATATGTAACATTGTAGCTCTCAGTGATACACGGTGCTCATGCTACAGGGCTGCAAACAGGACAACATATGTAACATTGTAGCCCTCAGTGATACACGATGCTCATACTACAGGGCTGCAAACAGGACAACATATGTAACATTGTAGCCCTCAGTGATACACGGTGCTCATGCTACAGGGCTGCACACAGGACACAATATGTAACATTGTAGCTCTCAGTGATACACGGTGCTCATGCTACAGGGCTGCACACAGTAGAAATATGTAACATTGTAGCTCTCAGTGATACACGATGCTCATGCTACAGGGCTGCACACAGGACAAAATATGTAACATTGTAGCTCTCAGTGATACACGGTGCTCATGCTACAGGGCTGCACACAGGACACAATATGTAACATTGTAGCTCTCAGTGATACACGGTGCTCATGATACAGGGCTGCACACAGGACACAATATGTAACATTGTAGCCCTCAGTGATACACGGTGCTCATGCTACAGGGCTGCAAACAGGAGAAAATATGTAACATTGTAGCCCTCAGTGATACACGGTGCTCATGCTACAGGGCTGCAAACAGGACAAAATATTTAACATTGTAGCTCTCAGTGATACACGGTATTCATGCTACAGGGCTGCAAACAGGACACAATATGTAACATTGTAGCCCTCAGTGATACACGGTGCTCATGCTACAGGGCTGCAAACAGGACAAAATATGTAACATTGTAGCCCTCAGTGATACACGGTGCTCATGCTACAGGGCTGCAAACAGGACAAAGTATGTAACATTGTAGCCCTCAGTGATACGCGGTGCTCATGCTACAGGGCTGCAAACGGGAGAAAATATGTAACATTGTAGCCATCAGTGATACACGGTGTTCATGCTACAGGGCTGCAAGTGGCACAAATAAGTAACATTGTAACTCTCAGTGATACACGGTGTTCATGCTACAGGGCTGCATACAGGACACAATATGTAACATTGTAGCTCTCAGTGATACACGGTGCTCATGCTACAGGGCTGCACACAGGACACAATATGTAACATTGTAGCTCTCAGTGATACACGGTGCTCATGCTACAGGGCTGCAAACAGGACACAATATGTAACATTGTAGCCCTCAGAGAAACACGGTGCTCATGCTACAGGGCTGCAAACAGGAGAAAACATGTAACATTGTAGCTCTCAGTGATACACGGTGTTCATGCTACAGGGCTGCAAACAGGAGAAAGTATGTAACATTGTAGACCTCAGTGATAGACGGTGCTCATGCTACAGGGCTGCAAACAGGACACAATATGTAACATTGTAGCCCTCAGTGATACACGGTGCTCATGCTACAGGGCTGCAAACAGGAGAAAATATGTAACACTGTAGCCCTCAGTGATACACGGTGCTCATGCTACAGGGCTGCAAACAGGACAAAATATGTAACATTGTAGCTCTCAGTGATACACGGTATTCATGCTACAGGGCTACAAACAGGGCACAATATGTAACATTGTAGCCCTCAGTGATACACGGTGCTCATGCTACAGGGCTGCAAACAGGAGAAAATATGTAACATTGTAGCTCTCAGTGATACACGGTATTCATGCTACAGGGCTACAAACAGGGCACAATATGTAACATTGTAGCCCTCAGTGATACACGGTGTTCATGCTACAGGGCTGCAAACACGACAAAATATGTAACATTGTAGCCCTCAGTGATACACGGTGCTCATGCTGCAGGGCTGCAGACAGGACAAAGTATGTAACATTGTAGCCCTCAGTGATACACGGTGCTCATGCTACAGGGCTGCAAATGGGAGAAAATATGTAACATTGTAGCCCTCAGTGATACACGGTGCTCATGCTACAGGGCTGCAAGCGGGACAAATAAGTAACATTGTAGCTTTTAGTGATACACGGTGTTCATGCTACACGGCTGCACACAGGACACAATATGTAACATTGTAGCTCTCAGTGATACACGGTGCTCATGCTACAGGGCTGCACACAGGACACAATATGTAACATTGTAGCTCTCAGTGATACACGGTGCTCATGCTACAGGGCTGGAAACAGGACACAATATGTAACATTGTAGCCCTCAGAGATACACGGTGCTCATGCTACAGGGCTGCAAACAGGAGAAAACATGTAACATTGTAGCTCTCAGTGATACACGGTGTTCATGCTACAGGGCTGCAAACAGGAGAAAGTATGTAACATTGTAGACCTCAGTGATAGACGGTGCTCATGCTACAGGGCTGCAAACAGGACTCAATATGTAACATTGTAGCCCTCAGTGATACACAGTGCTCATGCTACAGGGCTGCAAACAGGACACAATATGTAACATTGGAGCCCTCAGTGATCCACGGTGCTCATGCTACAGGGCTGCAAACAGGACAACATATGTAACATTGTAGCCCTCAGTGATACACAGTGCTCATACTACAGGGCTGCAAGCAGGACACAATCTGTAACATTGTAGCCCTCAGTGATACACGGTGCTCATGCTACAGGGCTGCAAACAGGACAACATATGTAACATTGTAGCCCTCAGTGATACACGGTGTTCATGCTACAGGGCTGCAAACAGGACAAAATATGTAACATTATAGCCCTCAGTGTTAGTCGGTGCTCATACTACAGGGCTGCAAACAGGAGAAATATGTAACATTGTAGCTCTCAGTGATACACGGTGCTCATGCTACAGGGCTGCAAACAGGACAAAATATGTAACATTGTAGCCCTCAGTGATACACGGTGCTCAAGCTACAGGGCTGCAAACAGGAGCAATATGTAACATTGTAGCTCTCAGTGATACACGGTGTTCATGCTAAACGGCTGCACACAGGACAACATATGTAACATTGTAGCCCTCAGTGATACACGGTGCTCATACTACAGGGCTGCAAACAGGACACAATATGTAACATTGTAGCCCTCAGTGATACACGGTGCTCATGCTACAGGGCTGCAAACATGACAAAATATGTAACATTGTAGCCCTCAGTGAGACACGGTGCTCATGCTACAGGGCTGCACACAGTAGAAATATGTAACATTGTAGCTCTCAGTGATACACGGTGCTCACGCTACAGGGCTGCACACAGGACAAAATATGTAACATTGTAGCCCTCAGTGATACACGGTGCTCATGCTACAGGGCTGCACACAGGACACAATATGTAACATTGTAGAGCTCAGTGATACACGGTGCTCATGCTACAGGGCTGCAAACAGGACAAAATATGTAACATTGTAGCTCTCAGTGATACACGGTGCTCATACTACAGGGCTGCAAACAGGACACAATATGTAACATTGTAGCCCTCAGTGACACACGGTGCTCATGCTACAGGGCTGCAAACTGGAAAACATATGTAACATTGTAGCCCTCAGTGATACACAGTGTTCATGCTACGGGGCTGCAAACAGGACAACATATGTAACATTGTAGCTCTCAGTGATACACGGTGCTCATGCAACAGGGCTGCACACAGGAGAGAATATGTAACATTGTATCCCACAGTGATACACGGTGCTAATGCAACAGGGCTGCAAACAGGACAAAATATGAAACATTGTAGCTCTCAGTGATACACGGTGCTCATGCTACAGGGCAGCACACAGGACACAATATGTAACATTGTAGATCTCAGTGATACACGGTGCTCATGCTACAGGGCTGCAAATAGGAGAAAATATGTAACATTGTAGCCCTCAGTGATACACGGTGTTCATGCTACAGGGCTGCAAACAGGACAAAATATGTAACATTGTAGCCCTCAGTGATACACGGTGCTCTTGCTACAGGGCTGCAAACAGGAGAAAATATGTAACATTGTAGCCCCCAGTGATACAAGGTGCTCATGCTACAGGGCTGCAAACAGGACACAATATGTAACATTGTAGCCCTCAGTGATACACGGTGCTCATGCTACAGGGCTGCAAACAGGACAACATATGTAACATTGTAGCTCTCAGTGATACACAGTGTTCATGCTACAGGGCTGCAAACAGGACAAAATATGTAACATTGTAGCTCTCAGTGATACACGGTGCTCATGCTACAGGGCTGCAAACAGGACAACATATGTAACATTGTAGCCCTCAGTGATACACGATGCTCATACTACAGGGCTGCAAACAGGACAACATATGTAACATTGTAGCCCTCAGTGATACACGGTGCTCATGCTACAGGGCTGCACACAGGACACAATATGTAACATTGTAGCTCTCAGTGATACACGGTGCTCATGCTACAGGGCTGCACACAGTAGAAATATGTAACATTGTAGCTCTCAGTGATACACGATGCTCATGCTACAGGGCTGCACACAGGACAAAATATGTAACATTGTAGCTCTCAGTGATACACGGTGCTCATGCTACAGGGCTGCACACAGGACACAATATGTAACATTGTAGCTCTCAGTGATACACGGTGCTCATGATACAGGGCTGCACACAGGACACAATATGTAACATTGTAGCCCTCAGTGATACACGGTGCTCATGCTACAGGGCTGCAAACAGGAGAAAATATGTAACATTGTAGCCCTCAGTGATACACGGTGCTCATGCTACAGGGCTGCAAACAGGACAAAATATGTAACATTGTAGCTCTCAGTGATACACGGTATTCATGCTACAGGGCTGCAAACAGGACAAAATATGTAACATTGTAGCCCTCAGTGATACACGGTGCTCATGCTACAGGGCTGCAAACAGGACAAAATATGTAACATTGTAGCCCTCAGTGATACACGGTGCTCATGCTACAGGGCTGCAAACAGGACAAAGTATGTAACATTGTAGCCCTCAGTGATACGCGGTGCTCATGCTACAGGGCTGCAAACGGGAGAAAATATGTAACATTGTAGCCATCAGTGATACACGGTGTTCATGCTACAGGGCTGCAAGCGGCACAAATAAGTAACATTGTAACTCTCAGTGATACACAGTGTTCATGCTACAGGGCTGCATACAGGACACAATATGTAACATTGTAGCTCTCAGTGATACACGGTGCTCATGCTACAGGGCTGCACACAGGACACAATATGTAACATTGTAGCTCTCAGTGATACACGGTGCTCATGCTACAGGGCTGCAAACAGGACACAATATGTAACATTGTAGCCCTCAGAGAAACACGGTGCTCATGCTACAGGGCTGCAAACAGGAGAAAACATGTAACATTGTAGCTCTCAGTGATACACGGTGTTCATGCTACAGGGCTGCAAACAGGAGAAAGTATGTAACATTGTAGACCTCAGTGATAGACGGTGCTCATGCTACAGGGCTGCAAACAGGACACAATATGTAACATTGTAGCCCTCAGTGATACACGGTATTCATGCTACAGGGCTGCAAACAGGACAAAATATGTAACATTGTAGCTCTCAGTGATACACGGTATTCATGCTACAGGGCTACAAACAGGGCACAATATGTAACATTGTAGCCCTCAGTGATACACGGTGCTCATGCTACAGGGCTGCAAACAGGAGAAAATATGTAACATTGTAGCTCTCAGTGATACACGGTATTCATTCTACAGGGCTACAAACAGGGCACAATATGTAACATTGTAGCCCTCAGTGATACACGGTGTTCATGCTACAGGGCTGCAAACACGACAAAATATGTAACATTGTAGCCCTCAGTGATACACGGTGCTCATGCTGCAGGGCTGCAGACAGGACAAAGTATGTAACATTGTAGCCCTCAGTGATACACGGTGCTCATGCTACAGGGCTGCAAATGGGAGAAAATATGTAACATTGTAGCCCTCAGTGATACACGGTGCTCATGCTACAGGGCTGCAAGCGGGACAAATAAGTAACATTGTAGCTTTTAGTGATACACGGTGTTCATGCTACACGGCTGCACACAGGACACAATATGTAACATTGTAGCTCTCAGTGATACACGGTGCTCATGCTACAGGGCTGCACACAGGACACAATATGTAACATTGTAGCTCTCAGTGATACACGGTGCTCATGCTACAGGGCTGGAAACAGGACACAATATGTAACATTGTAGCCCTCAGAGATACACGGTGCTCATGCTACAGGGCTGCAAACAGGAGAAAACATGTAACATTGTAGCTCTCAGTGATACACGGTGTTCATGCTACAGGGCTGCAAACAGGAGAAAGTATGTAACATTGTAGACCTCAGTGATAGACGGTGCTCATGCTACAGGGCTGCAAACAGGACTCAATATGTAACATTGTAGCCCTCAGTGATACACAGTGCTCATGCTACAGGGCTGCAAACAGGACACAATATGTAACATTGGAGCCCTCAGTGATCCACGGTGCTCATGCTACAGGGCTGCAAACAGGACAACATATGTAACATTGTAGCCCTCAGTGATACACAGTGCTCATACTACAGGGCTGCAAGCAGGACACAATCTGTAACATTGTAGCCCTCAGTGATACACGGTGCTCATGCTACAGGGCTGCAAACAGGACAACATATGTAACATTGTAGCCCTCAGTGATACACGGTGTTCATGCTACAGGGCTGCAAACAGGACAAAATATGTAACATTATAGCCCTCAGTGTTAGACGGTGCTCATACTACAGGGCTGCAAACAGGAGAAATATGTAACATTGTAGCTCTCAGTGATACACGGTGCTCATGCTACAGGGCTGCAAACAGGACAAAATATGTAACATTGTAGCCCTCAGTGATACACGGTGCTCAAGCTACAGGGCTGCAAACAGGAGCAATATGTAACATTGTAGCTCTCAGTGATACACGGTGTTCATGCTAAACGGCTGCACACAGGACAACATATGTAACATTGTAGCCCTCAGTGATACACGGTGCTCATACTACAGGGCTGCAAACAGGACACAATATGTAACATTGTAGCCCTCAGTGATACACGGTGCTCATGCTACAGGGCTGCAAACATGACAAAATATGTAACATTGTAGCCCTCAGTGAGACACGGTGCTCATGCTACAGGGCTGCACACAGTAGAAATATGTAACATTGTAGCTCTCAGTGATACACGGTGCTCACGCTACAGGGCTGCACACAGGACAAAATATGTAACATTGTAGCCCTCAGTGATACACGGTGCTCATGCTACAGGGCTGCACACAGGACACAATATGTAACATTGTAGCCCTCAGTGATACACGGTGCTCATGCTACAGGGCTGCAAACAGGACAAAATATGTAACATTGTAGCTCTCAGTGATACACGGTGCTCATACTACAGGGCTGCAAACAGGACACAATATGTAACATTGTAGCCCTCAGTGATACACGATGCTCATACTACAGGGCTGCACACAGGACAACATATGTAACATTGTAGCTCTCAGTGATACACGGTGCTCATGCTACAGGGCTGCACACAGGACAACATATGTAACATTGTAGCCCTCAGTGATACACGGTGCTCATGCTACAGGGCTGCAAACAGGAGAAAATATGTAACATTGTAGCTCTCAGTGATACACGGTGCTCATGCTACAGGGCTGCAAACAGGACAACATATGTAACATTGTAGCCCTCAGTGATACACGGTGCTCATACTACAGGGCTGCAAACAGGACACAATATGTAACATTGTAGCCCTCAGTGATACACGATGCTCATACTACAGGGCTGCACACAGGACAACATATGTAACATTGTAGCTCTCAGTGATACACGGTGCTCATGCTACAGGGCTGCAAACAGGACAACATATGTAACATTGTAGCCCTCAGTGATACACGGTGCTCATGCTACAGGGCTGCAAACAGGAGAAAACATGTAACATTGTAGCCCTTAGTGATACACGGTGCTCATACTACAGGGCTGCAAACAGAACACAATATGTAACATTGTAGCCCTCAGTGATACACGGTGCTCATACTACAGGGCTGCAAACAGAACACAATATGTAACATTGTAGCCCTCAGTGATACACGGTGCTCATGCTACAGGGCTGCACACAGGAGAAATATGTAACATTGTAGCTCTCAGTGATACACGGTGCTCATGCTACAGGGCTGCAAACAGGACAAAATATGTAACATTGTAGTCCTAAGTGATACACGGTGCTCATGCTACAGGGCTGCACACAGAACAAAATATGTAACATTGTAGCCCTCAGTGATACACGGTGCTCATGCTACAGGGCTGCACACAGGACACAATATGTAACATTGTAGCCCTCAGTGATACACGTGCTCATGCTACAGGGCTGCAAACAGGAAAACATATGTAACATTGTAGCCCTCAGTGATACACAGTGTTCATGCTACAGGGCTGCAAACAGGACAAAATATGTAACATTGTAGCTCTCAGTGATACACGGTGTTCATGATACAGGGCTGCAAACTGGACAAAATATGTAACATTGTAGCCCTCAGTGATACACGGTGCTCACGCTACAGGGCTGCAAACAGGACAAAATATGTAACATTGTAGCTCTCAGAGATACACGGTGCTCACGCTACAGGGCTGCACACAGGACACAATATGTAACATTGTAGCTCTCAGTGATACACGGTGCTCATGATACAGGGCTGCACACAGGACACAATATGTAACATTGTAGCCCTCAGTGATACACGGTGTTCATGCTACAGGGCTGCAAACACGACAAAATATGTAACATTGTAGCCCTCAGTGATACACGGTGCTCATGCTGCAGGGCTGCAGACAGGACAAAGTATGTAACATTGTAGCCCTCAGTGATACACGGTGCTCATGCTACAGGGCTGCAAATGGGAGAAAATATGTAACATTGTAGCCCTCAGTGATACACGGTGCTCATGCTACAGGGCTGCAAGCGGGACAAATAAGTAACATTGTAGCTTTTAGTGATACACGGTGTTCATGCTACACGGCTGCACACAGGACACAATATGTAACATTGTAGCTCTCAGTGATACACGGTGCTCATGCTACAGGGCTGCACACAGGACACAATATGTAACATTGTAGCTCTCAGTGATACACGGTGCTCATGCTACAGGGCTGGAAACAGGACACAATATGTAACATTGTAGCCCTCAGAGATACACGGTGCTCATGCTACAGGGCTGCAAACAGGAGAAAACATGTAACATTGTAGCTCTCAGTGATACACGGTGTTCATGCTACAGGGCTGCAAACAGGAGAAAGTATGTAACATTGTAGACCTCAGTGATAGACGGTGCTCATGCTACAGGGCTGCAAACAGGACTCAATATGTAACATTGTAGCCCTCAGTGATACACAGTGCTCATGCTACAGGGCTGCAAACAGGACACAATATGTAACATTGGAGCCCTCAGTGATCCACGGTGCTCATGCTACAGGGCTGCAAACAGGACAACATATGTAACATTGTAGCCCTCAGTGATACACAGTGCTCATACTACAGGGCTGCAAGCAGGACACAATCTGTAACATTGTAGCCCTCAGTGATACAAGGTGCTCATGCTACAGGGCTGCAAACAGGACAACATATGTAACATTGTAGCCCTCAGTGATACACGGTGTTCATGCTACAGGGCTGCAAACAGGAGAAAATATGTAACATTGTAGCCCTCAGTGATACACGGTGCTCATGCTACAGGGCTGCAAACAGGACAACATATGTAACATTGTAGCCCTCAGTGATACACGGTGTTCATGCTACAGGGCTGCAAACAGGACAAAATATGTAACATTGTAGCCCTCAGTGATACACGGTGCTCAAGCTACAGGGCTGCAAACAGGAGCAATATGTAACATTGTAGCTCTCAGTGATACACGGTGTTCATGCTAAACGGCTGCACACAGGACAACATATGTAACATTGTAGCCCTCAGTGATACACGGTGCTCATACTACAGGGCTGCAAACAGGACACAATATGTAACATTGTAGCCCTCAGTGATACACGGTGCTCATGCTACAGGGCTGCAAACATGACAAAATATGTAACATTGTAGCCCTCAGTGAGACACGGTGCTCATGCTACAGGGCTGCACACAGTAGAAATATGTAACATTGTAGCTCTCAGTGATACACGGTGCTCACGCTACAGGGCTGCACACAGGACAAAATATGTAACATTGTAGCCCTCAGTGATACACGGTGCTCATGCTACAGGGCTGCACACAGGACACAATATGTAACATTGTAGCCCTCAGTGATACACGGTGCTCATGCTACAGGGCTGCAAACAGGACAAAATATGTAACATTGTAGCTCTCAGTGTTACACGGTGCTCATACTACAGGGCTGCAAACAGGACACAATATGTAACATTGTAGCCCTCAGTGATACACGATGCTCATACTACAGGGCTGCACACAGGACAACATATGTAACATTGTAGCTCTCAGTGATACACGGTGCTCATGCTACAGGGCTGCACACAGGACAACATATGTAACATTGTAGCCCTCAGTGATACACGGTGCTCATGCTACAGGGCTGCAAACAGGAGAAAATATGTAACATTGTAGCTCTCAGTGATACACGGTGCTCATGCTACAGGGCTGCAAACAGGACAACATATGTAACATTGTAGCCCTCAGTGATACACGGTGCTCATACTACAGGGCTGCAAACAGGACACAATATGTAACATTGTAGCCCTCAGTGATACACGATGCTCATACTACAGGGCTGCACACAGGACAACATATGTAACATTGTAGCTCTCAGTGATACACGGTGCTCATGCTACAGGGCTGCAAACAGGACAACATATGTAACATTGTAGCCCTCAGTGATACACGGTGCTCATGCTACAGGGCTGCAAACAGGAGAAAACATGTAACATTGTAGCCCTTAGTGATACACGGTGCTCATACTACAGGGCTGCAAACAGAACACAATATGTAACATTGTAGCCCTCAGTGATACACGGTGCTCATGCTACAGGGCTGCAAACAGGAGAAAATATGTAACATTGTAGCCCTCAGTGATACACGGTGCTCATGCTACAGGGCTGCACACAGGAGAAATATGTAACATTGTAGCTCTCAGTGATACACGGTGCTCATGCTACAGGGCTGCACACAGGACAAAATATGTAACATTGTAGTCCTCAGTGATACACGGTGCTCATGCTACAGGGCTGCACACAGAACAAAATATGTAACATTGTAGCCCTCAGTGATACACGGTGCTCATGCTACAGGGCTGCACACAGGACACAATATGTAACATTGTAGCCCTCAGTGATACACGTGCTCATGCTACAGGGCTGCAAACAGGAAAACATATGTAACATTGTAGCCCTCAGTGATACACAGTGTTCATTCTACAGGGCTGCAAACAGGACAAAATATGTAACATTGTAGCTCTCAGTGATACACGGTGTTCATGATACAGGGCTGCAAACTGGACAAAATATGTAACATTGTAGCCCTCAGTGATACACGGTGCTCACGCTACAGGGCTGCAAACAGGACAAAATATGTAACATTGTAGCTCTCAGAGATACACGGTGCTCACGCTACAGGGCTGCACACAGGACACAATATGTAACATTGTAGCTCTCAGTGATACACGGTATTCATGCTACAGGGCTACAAACAGGGCACAATATGTAACATTGTAGCCCTCAGTGATACACGGTGCTCATGCTACAGGGCTGCAAACAGGAGAAAATATGTAACATTGTAGCTCTCAGTGATACACGATATTCATGCTACAGGGCTACAAACAGGGCACAATATGTAACATTGTAGCCCTCAGTGATACACGGTGTTCATGCTACAGGGCTGCAAACACGACAAAATATGTAACATTGTAGCCCTCAGTGATACACGGTGCTCATGCTGCAGGGCTGCAGACAGGACAAAGTATGTAACATTGTAGCCCTCAGTGATACACGGTGCTCATGCTACAGGGCTGCAAATGGGAGAAAATATGTAACATTGTAGCCCTCAGTGATACACGGTGCTCATGCTACAGGGCTGCAAGCGGGACAAATAAGTAACATTGTAGCTTTTAGTGATACACGGTGTTCATGCTACACGGCTGCACACAGGACACAATATGTAACATTGTAGCTCTCAGTGATACACGGTGCTCATGCTACAGGGCTGCACACAGGACACAATATGTAACATTGTAGCTCTCAGTGATACACGGTGCTCATGCTACAGGGCTGGAAACAGGACACAATATGTAACATTGTAGCCCTCAGAGATACACGGTGCTCATGCTACAGGGCTGCAAACAGGAGAAAACATGTAACATTGTAGCTCTCAGTGATACACGGTGTTCATGCTACAGGGCTGCAAACAGGAGAAAGTATGTAACATTGTAGACCTCAGTGATAGACGGTGCTCATGCTACAGGGCTGCAAACAGGACTCAATATGTAACATTGTAGCCCTCAGTGATACACAGTGCTCATGCTACAGGGCTGCAAACAGGACACAATATGTAACATTGGAGCCCTCAGTGATCCACGGTGCTCATGCTACAGGGCTGCAAACAGGACAACATATGTAACATTGTAGCCCTCAGTGATACACAGTGCTCATACTACAGGGCTGCAAGCAGGACACAATCTGTAACATTGTAGCCCTCAGTGATACACGGTGCTCATGCTACAGGGCTGCAAACAGGACAACATATGTAACATTGTAGCCCTCAGTGATACACGGTGTTCATGCTACAGGGCTGCAAACAGGACAAAATATGTAACATTATAGCCCTCAGTGTTAGACGGTGCTCATACTACAGGGCTGCAAACAGGAGAAATATGTAACATTGTAGCTCTCAGTGATACACGGTGCTCATGCTACAGGGCTGCAAACAGGACAAAATATGTAACATTGTAGCCCTCAGTGATACACGGTGCTCAAGCTACAGGGCTGCAAACAGGAGCAATATGTAACATTGTAGCTCTCAGTGATACACGGTGTTCATGCTAAACGGCTGCACACAGGACAACATATGTAACATTGTAGCCCTCAGTGATACACGGTGCTCATACTACAGGGCTGCAAACAGGACACAATATGTAACATTGTAGCCCTCAGTGATACACGGTGCTCATGCTACAGGGCTGCAAACAGGACAAAATATGTAACATTGTAGCCCTCAGTGAGACACGGTGCTCATGCTACAGGGCTGCACACAGTAGAAATATGTAACATTGTAGCTCTCAGTGATACACGGTGCTCACGCTACAGGGCTGCACACAGGACAAAATATGTAACATTGTAGCCCTCAGTGATACACGGTGCTCATGCTACAGGGCTGCACACAGGACACAATATGTAACATTGTAGCCCTCAGTGATACACGGTGCTCATGCTACAGGGCTGCAAACAGGACAAAATATGTAACATTGTAGCTCTCAGTGATACACGGTGCTCATACTACAGGGCTGCAAACAGGACACAATATGTAACATTGTAGCCCTCAGTGATACACGATGCTCATACTACAGGGCTGCACACAGGACAACATATGTAACATTGTAGCTCTCAGTGATACACGGTGCTCATGCTACAGGGCTGCACACAGGACAACATATGTAACATTGTAGCCCTCAGTGATACACGGTGCTCATGCTACAGGGCTGCAAACAGGAGAAAATATGTAACATTGTAGCTCTCAGTGATACACGGTGCTCATGCTACAGGGCTGCAAACAGGACAACATATGTAACATTGTAGCCCTCAGTGATACACGGTGCTCATACTACAGGGCTGCAAACAGGACACAATATGTAACATTGTAGCCCTCAGTGATACACGATGCTCATACTACAGGGCTGCACACAGGACAACATATGTAACATTGTAGCTCTCAGTGATACACGGTGCTCATGCTACAGGGCTGCAAACAGGACAACATATGTAACATTGTAGCCCTCAGTGATACACGGTGCTCATGCTACAGGGCTGCAAACAGGAGAAAACATGTAACATTGTAGCCCTTAGTGATACACGGTGCTCATACTACAGGGCTGCAAACAGAACACAATATGTAACATTGTATCCCTCAGTGATACACGGTGCTCATGCTACAGGGCTGCAAACAGGAGAAAATATGTAACATTGTAGCCCTCAGTGATACACGGTGCTCATGCTACAGGGCTGCACACAGGAGAAATATGTAACATTGTAGCTCTCAGTGATACACGGTGCTCATGCTACAGGGCTGCACACAGGACAAAATATGTAACATTGTAGTCCTCAGTGATACACGGTGCTCATGCTACAGGGCTGCACACAGAACAAAATATGTAACATTGTAGCCCTCAGTGATACACGGTGCTCATGCTACAGGGCTGCACACAGGACACAATATGTAACATTGTAGCCCTCAGTGATACACGTGCTCATGCTACAGGGCTGCAAACAGGAAAACATATGTAACATTGTAGCCCTCAGTGATACACAGTGTTCATGCTACAGGGCTGCAAACAGGACAAAATATGTAACATTGTAGCTCTCAGTGATACACGGTGTTCATGATACAGGGCTGCAAACTGGACAAAATATGTAACATTGTAGCCCTCAGTGATACACGGTGCTCACGCTACAGGGCTGCAAACAGGACAAAATATGTAACATTGTAGCTCTCAGAGATACACGGTGCTCACGCTACAGGGCTGCACACAGGACACAATATGTAACATTGTAGCTCTCAGTGATACACGGTGCTCATGATACAGGGCTGCACACAGGACACAATATGTAACATTGTAGCCCTCAGTGATACACGGTGTTCATGCTACAGGGCTGCAAACACGACAAAATATGTAACATTGTAGCCCTCAGTGATACACGGTGCTCATGCTGCAGGGCTGCAGACAGGACAAAGTATGTAACATTGTAGCCCTCAGTGATACACGGTGCTCATGCTACAGGGCTGCAAATGGGAGAAAATATGTAACATTGTAGCCCTCAGTGATACACGGTGCTCATGCTACAGGGCTGCAAGCGGGACAAATAAGTAACATTGTAGCTTTTAGTGATACACGGTGTTCATGCTACACGGCTGCACACAGGACACAATATGTAACATTGTAGCTCTCAGTGATACACGGTGCTCATGCTACAGGGCTGCACACAGGACACAATATGTAACATTGTAGCTCTCAGTGATACACGGTGCTCATGCTACAGGGCTGGAAACAGGACACAATATGTAACATTGTAGCCCTCAGAGATACACGGTGCTCATGCTACAGGGCTGCAAACAGGAGAAAACATGTAACATTGTAGCTCTCAGTGATACACGGTGTTCATGCTACAGGGCTGCAAACAGGAGAAAGTATGTAACATTGTAGACCTCAGTGATAGACGGTGCTCATGCTACAGGGCTGCAAACAGGACTCAATATGTAACATTGTAGCCCTCAGTGATACACAGTGCTCATGCTACAGGGCTGCAAACAGGACACAATATGTAACATTGGAGCCCTCAGTGATCCACGGTGCTCATGCTACAGGGCTGCAAACAGGACAACATATGTAACATTGTAGCCCTCAGTGATACACAGTGCTCATACTACAGGGCTGCAAGCAGGACACAATCTGTAACATTGTAGCCCTCAGTGATACACGGTGCTCATGCTACAGGGCTGCAAACAGGACAACATATGTAACATTGTAGCCCTCAGTGATACACGGTGTTCATGCTACAGGGCTGCAAACAGGACAAAATATGTAACATTATAGCCCTCAGTGTTAGACGGTGCTCATACTACAGGGCTGCAAACAGGAGAAATATGTAACATTGTAGCTCTCAGTGATACACGGTGCTCATGCTACAGGGCTGCAAACAGGACAAAATATGTAACATTGTAGCCCTCAGTGATACACGGTGCTCAAGCTACAGGGCTGCAAACAGGAGCAATATGTAACATTGTAGCTCTCAGTGATACACGGTGTTCATGCTAAACGGCTGCACACAGGACAACATATGTAACATTGTAGCCCTCAGTGATACACGGTGCTCATACTACAGGGCTGCAAACAGGACACAATATGTAACATTGTAGCCCTCAGTGATACACGGTGCTCATGCTACAGGGCTGCAAACATGACAAAATATGTAACATTGTAGCCCTCAGTGAGACACGGTGCTCATGCTACAGGGCTGCACACAGTAGAAATATGTAACATTGTAGCTCTCAGTGATACACGGTGCTCACGCTACAGGGCTGCACACAGGACAAAATATGTAACATTGTAGCCCTCAGTGATACACGGTGCTCATGCTACAGGGCTGCACACAGGACACAATATGTAACATTGTAGCCCTCAGTGATACACGGTGCTCATGCTACAGGGCTGCAAACAGGACAAAATATGTAACATTGTAGCTCTCAGTGATACACGGTGCTCATACTACAGGGCTGCAAACAGGACAGAATATGTAACATTGTAGCCCTCAGTGATACACGATGCTCATACTACAGGGCTGCACACAGGACAACATATGCAACATTGTAGCTCTCAGTGATACACAGTGCTCATGCTACAGGGCTGCACACAGGACAACATATGTAACATTGTAGCCCTCAGTGATACACGGTGCTCATGCTACAGGGCTGCAAACAGGAGAAAATATGTAACATTGTAGCTCTCAGTGATACACGGTGCTCATGCTACAGGGCTGCAAACAGGACAACATATGTAACATTGTAGCCCTCAGTGATACACGGTGCTCATACTACAGGGCTGCAAACAGGACACAATATGTAACATTGTAGCCCTCAGTGATACACGATGCTCATACTACAGGGCTGCACACAGGACAACATATGTAACATTGTAGCTCTCAGTGATACACGGTGCTCATGCTACAGGGCTGCAAACAGGACAACATATGTAACATTGTATCCCTCAGTGATACACGGTGCTCATGCTACAGGGCTGCAAACAGGAGAAAACATGTAACATTGTAGCCCTTAGTGATACACGGTGCTCATACTACAGGGCTGCAAACAGAACACAATATGTAACATTGTAGCCCTCAGTGATACACGGTGCTCATGCTACAGGGCTGCAAACAGGAGAAAATATGTAACATTGTAGCCCTCAGTGATACACGGTGCTCATGCTACAGGGCTGCACACAGGAGAAATATGTAACATTGTAGCTCTCAGTGATACACGGTGCTCATGCTACAGGGCTGCACACAGGACAAAATATGTAACATTGTAGTCCTCAGTGATACACGGTGCTCATGCTACAGGGCTGCACACAGAACAAAATATGTAACATTGTAGCCCTCAGTGATACACGGTGCTCATGCTACAGGGCTGCACACAGGACACAATATGTAACATTGTAGCCCTCAGTGATACACATGCTCATGCTACAGGGCTGCAAACAGGAAAACATATGTAACATTGTAGCCCTCAGTGATACACAGTGTTCATGCTACAGGGCTGCAAACAGGACAAAATATGTAACATTGTAGCTCTCAGTGATACACGGTGTTCATGATACAGGGCTGCAAACTGGACAAAATATGTAACATTGTAGCCCTCAGTGATACACGGTGCTCACGCTACAGGGCTGCAAACAGGACAAAATATGTAACATTGTAGCTCTCAGAGATACACGGTGCTCACGCTACAGGGCTGCACACAGGACACAATATGTAACATTGTAGCTCTCAGTGATACACGGTGCTCATGATACAGGGCTGCACACAGGACACAATATGTAACATTGTAGCCCTCAGTGATACACGGTGCTCATGCTACAGGGCTGCAAACAGGAGAAAATATGTAACATTGTAGCCCTCAGTGATACACGGTGCTCATGCTACAGGGCTGCAAACAGGACAAAATATGTAACATTGTAGCTCTCAGTGATACACGGTGCTCATGCTACAGGGCTGCAAACAGGAGAAAATATGTAACATTGTAGCCCTCAGTGATACACGGTGCTCATGCTACAGGGCTGCAAACAGGAGAAAATATGTAACATTGTAGCCCTCAGTGATACACGGTGCTCATGCTACAGGGCTGCAAACAGGACACAATATGTAACATTGTAGCCCTCAGTGATACACAGTGCTCATGCTACAGGGCTGCAAACAGGAGAAAATATGTAACATTGTAGCTCTCAGAGATACACGGTGTTCATGCTACAGGGCTGCAAACATTACAAAATATGTAACATTTTAGCCCTCAGTGATACACGGTGCTCATGCTACAGGGCTGCACACAGGACAATATATGTAACATTGTACCTCTCAGTGATACACGGTGCTCATGCTACAGGGCTGCAAACAGGACAACATATGTAACATTGTAGCCCTCAGTGATACAGGATGCTCATGCTACAGGGCTGCACACAGGACACAATATGTAACATTGTAGCCCTCAGTGATACACGATGCTCATACTACAGGGCTGCACACAGGACAATATATGTAACATTGTACCTCTCAGTGATACACGGTGCTCATGCTACAGGGCTGCAAACAGGACAACATATGTAACATTGTAGCCCTCAGTGATACACAGTGCTCATACTACAGGGCTGCACACAGGAGAAATATGTAACATTGTAGCTCTCAGTGATACACGGTGCTCACGCTACAGGGCTGCAAACAGGACAAAATATGTAACATTGTAGCTCTCAGTGATACACGGTGCTCATGCTACAGGGCTGCACACAGGACAAAATATGTAACATTGTAGCGCTCAGTGATACACGGTATTCATGCTACAGGGCTGCAAACAGGACACAATATGTAACATTGTAGCCCTCAGTGATACACAGTGCTCATGCAACAGGGCTGCAAACAGGAGAAAATATGTAACATTGTAGCCCTCAGTGATACACGGTGCTCATGCTACAGGGCTGCACACAGGACAAAATATGTAACATTGTAGCCCTCAGTGATACACGATGCTCTTACTACAGGGCTGCACACAGGACAACATATGTAACATTGTAGCCCTCAGTGATACACAGTGCTCATGCTACAGGGCTGCACACTGGAGAAATATGTAACATTGTAGCTCTCAGTGATACACGGTGCTCATGCTACAGGGCTGCACACAAGACAAAATATGTAACATTGTAGCCCTCAGTGATACACGGTGCTCATGCTACAGGGCTGCAAACAGGACAAAATATGTAACATTGTAGCCCTCAGTGATACACGGAGCTCATGCTACAGGGCTGCACACAGGACACAATATGTAACATTGTAGCTCTCAGTGATACACGGTGCTCATGCTACAGGGCTGCAAACAGGACAAAATATGTAACATTGTAGCTCTCAGTGATACACGGTATTCATGCTACAGGGCTGCAAGCAGGACACAATATGTAACATTGTAGCCCTCAGTGATACACGGTGCTCATGCTACAGGGCTGCAAACAGGACAAAATATGTAACATTGTAGCTCTCAGAGATACACGGTGTTCATGCTACAGGGCTGCAAACAGGACAAAATATGTAACATTGTAGCCCTCAGTGATACACGGTGCTCATGCTACAGGGCTGCAAACAGGACAAAGTATGTAACATTGTAGCCCTCAGTGATACGCGGTGCTCATGCTACAGGGCTGCAAACGGCAGAAAATATGTAACATTGTAGCCCTCAGTGATACACGGTGCTCATGCTACAGGGCTGCAAACAGGAGAAAATATGTAACATTGTAGCTCTCAGTGATACACGGTGCTCATGCTACAGGGCTGCAAACGGGAGAAAATATGTAACATTGTAGCCCTCAGTGATACACGGTGCTCATGCTACAGGGTTGCAAGCGGGACAAATAAGTAACATTGTAGCCCTCAGTGATACACGGTGTTCATGCTACAGGGCTGCACACAGGACACAATATGTAACATTGTAGCTCTCAGTGATACACGGTACTCATGCTACAGGGCTGCACACAGGACACAATATGTAACATTGTAGCTCTCAGTGATACACGGTGCTCATGCTACAGGGCTGCAAACAGGACACAATATGTAACATTGTAGCCCTCAGAGATACACGGTGCTCATGCTACAGGGCTGCAAACAGGAGAAAACATGTAACGTTGTAGCTCTCAGTGATACACGGTGTTCATGCTACAGGGCTGCAAACAGGAGAAAGTATGTAACATTGTAGACCTCAGTGATAGACGGTGCTCATGCTACAGGGCTACAAACAGGACACAATATGTAATATTGTAGCCCTCAGTGATACACGGTGCTCATGCTACAGGGCTGCAAACAGGAGAAAATATGTAACATTGTAGCCCTCAGTGATACACGGTGCTCATACTACAGGGCTGCAAACAGGACACAATATGTAACATTGTAGCCCTCAGTGATACACAGTGCTCATGCTACAGGGCTGCAAACAGGACACAATATGTAACATTGTAGCCCTCAGTGATACACAGTGCTCATGCTACAGGGCTGCAAACAGGACAACATATGTAACATTGTAGCCCTCAGTGATACACAGAGCTCATACTACAGGGCTGCAAACAGGACACAATATGTAACATTGTTATCCTCAGTGATAGACGGTGCTCATACTACAGGGCTGCAAACAGGACACAATATGTAACATTGTAGCCCTCATTGATACACGGTGATCATGCTACAGGGCTGCAAACAGGACAACATATGTAACATTGTAGCCCTCAGTGATACACGGTGTTCATGCTACAGGGCTGCAAACAGGACAAAATATGTAACATTGTAGCTCTCAGTGATACACGGTGCTAATGCTACAGGGCTGCAAACAGATGAAATATGTAACATTGTAGCTCTCAGTGATACACGGTGCTCATGCTAAAGGGCTGCACACAGGACAACATATGTAACATTGTAGCCCTCAGTGATACACAGTGCTCCTGCTACAGGGCTGCAAACAGGACACAATATGTAACATTGTAGCCCTCAGTGATACACGGTGCTCATGCTACAGGGCTGCAAACAGGACAAAATATGTAACATTGTAGCCCTCAGTGATACACGGTGTTCATGCTACAGGGCTGCAAACAGGACAAAATATGTAACATTATAACCCTCAGTGTTAGACGGTGCTCATACTACAGGGCTGCAAACAGGAGAAATATGTAACATTGTAGCTCTCAGTGATACACGGTGCTCATGCTACAGGGCTGCAAACAGGACAAAATATGTAACATTGTAGCCCTCAGTGATACACAGTGCTCATGCTACAGGGCTGCAAACAGGACACAATATGTAACATTGGAGCCCTCAGTGATCCACGGTGCTCATGCTACAGGGCTGCAAACAGGACAAAATATGTAACATTGTAGCCCTCAGTGATACACAGTGCTCATGCTACAGGGCTGCAAACAGGACACAATCTGTAACATTGTAGCCCTCAGTGATACACGGTGCTCATGCTACAGGGCTGCAAACAGGACAACATATGTAACATTGTAGCCCTCAGTGATACACGGTGTTCATGCTACAGGGCTGCAAACAGGACAAAATATGTAACATTATAGCCCTCAGTGTTAGACGGTGCTCATACTACAGGGCTGCAAACAGGAGAAATATGTAACATTGTAGCTCTCAGTGATACACGGTGCTCATGCTACAGGGCTGCAAACAGGACAAAATATGTAACATTGTAGCCCTCAGTGATACACGGTGCTCAAGCTACAGGGCTGCAAACAGGAGCAATATGTAACATTGTAGCTCTCAGTGATACACGGTGTTCATGCTAAACGGCTGCACACAGGACAACATATGTAACATTGTAGCCCTCAGTGATACACGGTGCTCATACTACAGGGCTGCAAACAGGACACAATATGTAACATTGTAGCCCTCAGTGATACACGGTGCTCATGCTACAGGGCTGCAAACATGACAAAATATGTAACATTGTAGCCCTCAGTGAGACACGGTGCTCATGCTACAGGGCTGCACACAGTAGAAATATGTAACATTGTAGCTCTCAGTGATACACGGTGCTCACGCTACAGGGCTGCACACAGGACAAAATATGTAACATTGTAGCCCTCAGTGATACACGGTGCTCATGCTACAGGGCTGCACACAGGACACAATATGTAACATTGTAGCCCTCAGTGATACACGGTGCTCATGCTACAGGGCTGCAAACAGGACAAAATATGTAACATTGTAGCTCTCAGTGATACACGGTGCTCATACTACAGGGCTGCAAACAGGACACAATATGTAACATTGTAGCCCTCAGTGATACACGATGCTCATACTACAGGGCTGCACACAGGACAACATATGTAACATTGTAGCTCTCAGTGATACACGGTGCTCATGCTACAGGGCTGCACACAGGACAACATATGTAACATTGTAGCCCTCAGTGATACACGGTGCTCATGCTACAGGGCTGCAAACAGGAGAAAATATGTAACATTGTAGCTCTCAGTGATACACGGTGCTCATGCTACAGGGCTGCAAACAGGACAACATATGTAACATTGTAGCCCTCAGTGATACACGGTGCTCATACTACAGGGCTGCAAACAGGACACAATATGTAACATTGTAGCCCTCAGTGATACACGATGCTCATACTACAGGGCTGCACACAGGACAACATATGTAACATTGTAGCTCTCAGTGATACACGGTGCTCATGCTACAGGGCTGCAAACAGGACAACATATGTAACATTGTAGCCCTCAGTGATACACGGTGCTCATGCTACAGGGCTGCAAACAGGAGAAAACATGTAACATTGTAGCCCTTAGTGATACACGGTGCTCATACTACAGGGCTGCAAACAGAACACAATATGTAACATTGTAGCCCTCAGTGATACACGGTGCTCATGCTACAGGGCTGCAATCAGGAGAAAATATGTAACATTGTAGCCCTCAGTGATACACGGTGCTCATGCTACAGGGCTGCACACAGGAGAAATATGTAACATTGTAGCTCTCAGTGATACACGGTGCTCATGCTACAGGGCTGCACACAGGACAAAATATGTAACATTGTAGTCCTCAGTGATACACGGTGCTCATGCTACAGGGCTGCACACAGAACAAAATATGTAACATTGTAGCCCTCAGTGACACACGGTGCTCATGCTACAGGGCTGCACACAGGACACAATATGTAACATTGTAGCCCTCAGTGATACACGTGCTCATGCTACAGGGCTGCAAACAGGAAAACATATGTAACATTGTAGCCCTCAGTGATACACAGTGTTCATGCTACAGGGCTGCAAACAGGACAAAATATGTAACATTGTAGCTCTCAGTGATACACGGTGTTCATGATACAGGGCTGCAAACTGGACAAAATATGTAACATTGTAGCCCTCAGTGATACACGGTGCTCACGCTACAGGGCTGCAAACAGGACAAAATATGTAACATTGTAGCTCTCAGAGATACACGGTGCTCACGCTACAGGGCTGCACACAGGACACAATATGTAACATTGTAGCTCTCAGTGATACACGGTGCTCATGATACAGGGCTGCACACAGGACACAATATGTAACATTGTAGCCCTCAGTGATACACGGTGCTCATGCTACAGGGCTGCAAACAGGAGAAAATATGTAACATTGTAGCCCTCAGTGATACACGGTGCTCATGCTACAGGGCTGCAAACAGGACAAAATATGTAACATTGTAGCTCTCAGTGATACACGGTGCTCATGCTACAGGGCTGCAAACAGGAGAAAATATGTAACATTGTAGCCCTCAGTGATACACGGTGCTCATGCTACAGGGCTGCAAACAGGAGAAAATATGTAACATTGTAGCCCTCAGTGATACACGGTGCTCATGCTACAGGGCTGCAAACAGGACACAATATGTAACATTGTAGCCCTCAGTGATACACAGTGCTCATGCTACAGGGCTGCAAACAGGAGAAAATATGTAACATTGTAGCTCTCAGAGATACACGGTGTTCATGCTACAGGGCTGCAAACATTACAAAATATGTAACATTTTAGCCCTCAGTGATACACGGTGCTCATGCTACAGGGCTGCACACAGGACAATATATGTAACATTGTACCTCTCAGTGATACACGGTGCTCATGCTACAGGGCTGCAAACAGGACAACATATGTAACATTGTAGCCCTCAGTGATACAGGATGCTCATGCTACAGGGCTGCACACAGGACACAATATGTAACATTGTAGCCCTCAGTGATACACGATGCTCATACTACAGGGCTGCACACAGGACAATATATGTAACATTGTACCTCTCAGTGATACACGGTGCTCATGCTACAGGGCTGCAAACAGGACAACATATGTAACATTGTAGCCCTCAGTGATACACAGTGCTCATACTACAGGGCTGCACACAGGAGAAATATGTAACATTGTAGCTCTCAGTGATACACGGTGCTCACGCTACAGGGCTGCACACAGGACAAAATATGTAACATTGTAGCGCTCAGTGATACACGGTATTCATGCTACAGGGCTGCAAACAGGACACAATATGTAACATTGTAGCCCTCAGTGATACACAGTGCTCATGCTACAGGGCTGCAAACAGGAGAAAATATGTAACATTGTAGCCCTCAGTGATACACGGTGCTCATGCTACAGGGCTGCACACAGGACAAAATATGTAACATTGTAGCCCTCAGTGATACACGGTGCTCATGCTACAGGGCTGCAAACAGGACAACATATGTAACATTGTAGCCCTCAGTGATACACGATGCTCTTACTACAGGGCTGCACACAGGACAACATATGTAACATTGTAGCCCTCAGTGATACACAGTGCTCATGCTACAGGGCTGCACACTGGAGAAATATGTAACATTGTAGCTCTCAGTGATACACGGTGCTCATGCTACAGGGCTGCACACAAGACAAAATATGTAACATTGTAGCCCTCAGTGATACACGGTGCTCATGCTACAGGGCTGCACACAGGACACAATATGTAACATTGTAGCTCTCAGTGATACACGGTGCTCATGCTACAGGGCTGCAAACAGGACAAAATATGTAACATTGTAGCCCTCAGTGATACACGGAGCTCATGCTACAGGGCTGCACACAGGACACAATATGTAACATTGTAGCTCTCATTGATACACGGTGCTCATGCTACAGGGCTGCAAACAGGACAAAATATGTAACATTGTAGCTCTCAGTGATACACGGTATTCATGCTACAGGGCTGCAAGCAGGACACAATATGTAACATTGTAGCCCTCAGTGATACACGGTGCTCATGCTACAGGGCTGCAAACAGGAGAAAATATGTAACATTGTAGCTCTCAGAGATACACGGTGTTCATGCTACAGGGCTGCAAACAGGACAAAATATGTAACATTGTAGCCCTCAGTGATACACGGTGCTCATGCTACAGGGCTGCAAACAGGACAAAGTATGTAACATTGTAGCCCTCAGTGATACGCGGTGCTCATGCTACAGGGCTGCAAACGGCAGAAAATATGTAACATTGTAGCCCTCAGTGATACACGGTGCTCATGCTACAGGGCTGCAAACAGGAGAAAATATGTAACATTGTAGCTCTCAGTGATACACGGTGCTCATGCTACAGGGCTGCAAACGGGAGAAAATATGTAACATTGTAGCCCTCAGTGATACACGGTGCTCATGCTACAGGGTTGCAAGCGGGACAAATAAGTAACATTGTAGCCCTCAGTGATACACGGTGCTCATGATACAGGGCTGCACACAGGACACAATATGTAACATTGTAGCCCTCAGTGATACACGGTGCTCATGCTACAGGCCTGCACACAGGACACAATATGTAACATTGTAGCCCTCAGTGATACACGGTGCTCATGCTACAGGGCTGCACACAGGACACAATATGTAACATTGTAGCTCTCAGTGATACACTGTATTCATGCTACAGGGCTGCAAACAGGACAAAATATGTAACATTGTAGCCCTCAGTGATACACGGTGCTCATACTACAGGGCTGCAAACAGGACACAATATGTAACATTGTAGCCCTCAGTGATACACGGTGCTCATGCTACAGGGCTGCAAACAGGACAACATATGTAACATTGTAGCTCTCAGTGATACACGGTGCTCATGCTACAGGGCTGCACACAGGACAACAGGGCACTCATGCTACAGGGCTGCAAAAGAGAGAAATATGTAACATTGTAGCCCTCACTGATACATGAGCTCTGTGTATCACTGAGGGATACAATGTTACATATTTTCTCCTATTTGCAGCCCTGTAGCATGAGCACCGTGTATCACTGAGGGCTACAATGTTACATATTTTGTCCTGTTTGCAGCCCTGTAGCATGAACACCGTGTATCACTGAGGGCTACAATGTTACATATGTTGTCCTGTGTGCAGCCCTGTAGCATGAGCACCGTGTATCACTGAGGGCTACAATGTTACATATTTCACCTGTTTGCAGCCCTGTAGCATGAGCACCGTGTATCACTGAGGGCTACAATGTTACATATGTTGTCCTGTTTGCAGCCCTGTAGCATGAGCACCGTGTATCATTGAGGGCTACAATGTTACATATGTTGTCCTGTTTGCAGCCCTGTTGCATGAGCACCGTGTATCACTGAGGGCTACAATGTTACATATGTTGTCCTGTTTGCAGCCCTGTAGCATGAACACCGTGTATCACTGAGAGCTACAATGTTACATATTTTCTCCTGTTTGCAGCCCTGTAGCATGAGCACCGTGTATCACTGAGGGCTACAATGTTACATATTTTGTCCTGTTTGCAGGCCTGTAGCATGAACACCGTGTATCACTGAGGGCTACAATGTTACATATTTTGTCCTGTGTGCAGCCCTGTAGCATGAGCACCGTGTAACACTGAGGGCTACAATGTTACATATTTTATCCTGTGTGCAGCCGTGTAGCATGAGCACCGTCTATCACTGAGGGCTACAATGTTACATATTGTGTCCTGTTTGCAGCCCTGTAGCATGAGCACCGTGTATCCCTGAGGGCTACAATGTTACATATTTTGTCCTGTGTGCAGCCCTGTAGCATGAGCACCGTGTATCCCTGAGGGCTACAATGTTACATATTTTGTCCTGTGTACAGCCCTGTAGCATGAGCTCTGTGTATCACTGAGGGCTACAATGTTAAATATTCTCTCCTGTGTGCAGCCCTGTAGCATGAACACCGTGTATCACTGAGAGCTACAATGTTACATATTTTGTCCTGTTTGCAGCCCTGTAGCATGAGCACCGTGTATTACTGAGAACTACAATGTTACATATTGTGTCCTGTGTGCAGCCCTGTAGCATGAGCACCGTGTATCACTGAGGGCTACATTGTTACATATCTTGTCCTGTGTGCAGCCCTGTAACATGAGCACCGTGTATCACTGAGAGCTACAATGTTACATATTTTGTCCTATTTGCAGCCCTGTAGCATGAGCACCATGTATAAGTGAGAGCTACAATGTTAAATATTTTGTCCTGTTTGCAGCCCTGTAGCATGAGCACCGTGTATCACTGAGAGCTATAATGTTACATATTTTCTCCTGTTTGCAGCCCTGTAGCATGAGCACCATGTATCACCGAGAGCTACAATGTTACATTTTTTATCCTGTTTGCAGCCCTGTAGCATGAGCATCGTGTATCACTGAGGGCTACAATGTTACATATGTTGTCCTGTGTGCAGCCCTGTAGCATGAGCTCCGTGTATCACTGAGGGCTACAATGTTACATATGTTGTCCTGTGTGCAGCTCTGTAGCATGAGCTACGTGTATCACTGAGGGCTACAATGTTACATATTGTGTCCTGTGTGCAGCCCTGTAGCATGAGCACCGTGTATCACCGACGGCTAAAATGTTACATATTTTGTCCTGTTTGCAGCCCAGTAGCATGAGCACCGTGTATCACTGAGGGCTACAATGTTACATATTGTGTCCTGTTTGCAGCCCTGTAGCATGAGCACCGTGTATCACTGAGAGCTACAATGTTACATATTTTGTCCTGTGTGCAGCCCTGTAGCATGAGCACCGTGTATCACTGAGAGCTACAATGTTACACATTTTGATCTGTTTCAGCCCTGTAGCAGGAGCACCGTGTATCACTGAGGGCTACAATTTTACATATGTTGTCCTGTTTGCAGCCCTGTAGCATGAGCACCGTGTATCACTGAGAGCTACAATGTTACACATTTTGTTCTGTTTCAGCCCTGTAGCATGAGCACCATTTATCACTGAGAGCTACAATGTTACATATTTTGTCCTGTTTCAGCCCTGTAGCATGAGCACCGTGTATCACTGAGGGCTACAATGTTACATATCTTGTCCTGTGTGCAGCCCTGTAGCATGAGCACCGTGTATCACTGAGGGCTACAATGTTACATATCTTGTCCTGTGTGCAGCCCTGTAGCATGAACACCGTGTATCACTGAGGGCTACAATGTTACATATCTTGTCCTGTGTGCAGCCCTGTAGCATGAGCACCGTGTATCACTGAGAGCTACAATGTTACATATTTTGTCCTGCATGCAGCCCTGTAGCATGAGCACCGTGTATCACTGAGGGCTACAATGTTACATATTTTTTCCTGTTTGCAGCCCTGTAGCATGAGCACCGTGTATCACTGAGGGCTACAATGTTACATATGTTGTCCTGTGTGCAGCCCTGTAGCATGAGCTCCGTGTATCACCGAGTACTACAATGTTACATATTGTGTCCTGTGTGCAGCCCTGTAGCATGAGCACCGTGTATCACCGTGGGCTAAAATGTTACATATTTTGTCCTGTTTGCAGCCCTGTAGCATGAGCACCGTGTATCACTGAGGGCTACAATGTTACATATGTTGTCCTCTGTGCAGCCCTGTAGCATGAGCTCCGTGTATCACGAGTACTACAATGTTACATATTGTGTCCTGTTTGCAGCCCTGTAGCATGAGCACCGTGTATCACTGAGGGCTACAATGTTACATATTTCTCCTGTTTGCAGCCCTGTAGTATGAGCACCGTGTATCAGTGAGGGCTACAATGTTACATATTTCTCCTGTATGCAGCCCTGTAGTATGAGCACCGTGTATCTGTGAGGGCTACAATGTTACATATTTCTCCTGTTTGGAGCCCTGTAGCATGAGCACAGTGTATCACTGAGGGCTACAATGTTTTATATTGTGTCCTGTTTGCAGCCCTGTAGCATGAGCACCGTGTATCACTGAGGGCTACAATGTTACAAATTTTGTCCTGTGTGCAGCCCTGTAGCATGAGCACCGTGTATCACTGAGAGCTATAAAGTTACACATTTTGTTCTGCTTCAGCCCTGTAGCATGAGCACCGTGTATCACTGAGAGCTACATTGTTACATATTTCTCCTGTTTGCAGCCCTGTAGCATGAGCACCGTGTATCACTGAGGGCTACAATGTTACATATTTCTCCTGTTTGCAGCCCTGTAGCATGAACACCGTGTATCACTGAGGGCTACAATGTTACATATTTCTACTGTTTGCAGCCCTGTAGCATGAGCACCATGTATCACTGAGGGCTACAATGTTACATATTTCTCCTGTTTGCAGCCCTGTAGCATGAGCACCGTGTATCACTGAGGTCTACACTGTTACATATGTTGTCCTGTTTGCAGCCCTGTAGCATGAGCACCGTGTATCATTGAGGGCTACAATGTTACATATGTTGTCTTGTTTGCAGCCCTGTAGCATGAGCACGGTGTATCAGTGAGGGCTACAATGTTACATATTGTGTCCTGTTTGCAGCCCTGTAGCATGAGCACCGTGTATCACTGAGGTCTACAATGTTACATATGTTGTACTGTTTGCAGCCCTGTAGCAGGAACACCGTGTATCACTGAGAGCTACATTGTTACATATTTTGTCCTGTTTGCAGCCCTGTAGCATGAGCACGGTGTATCAGTGAGGGCTACAATGTTACATATTGTGCCCTGTTTGCAGCCCTGTAGCATGAACACCGTGTATCACTGAGGGCTACAATGTTACATATTTTGTCCTGTGTGCAGCCCTGTAGCCTGAGCACCGTCTATCACTGAGGGCTACAATGTTACATATTTTGTCCTGTTTGCAGCCCTGTAGCATGAGCACCGTGTATCACTGAGGGCTACAATGTTACATATTTTGTCCTGTGTGCAGCCCTGTAGCATGAGCACCGTCTATCACTGAGGGCTACAATGTTACATATTGTGTCCTGTTTGCAGCCCTGTAGCATGAGCACCGTGTATCCCTGAGGGCTACAATGTTACATATTTTGTCCTGTGTGCAGCCCTGTAGCATGAGCACCGTGTATCCCTGAGGGCTACAATGTTACATATTTTGTCCTGTGTACAGCCCTGTAGCATGTGCTCTGTGTATCACTGAGGGCTACAATGTTACATATTCTCTCTTGTGTGCAGCCCTGTAGCATGAACACCGTGTATCACTGAGAGCTACAATGTTACATATGTTGTCCTGTTTGCAGCCCTGTAGCATGAGCACCGTGTATCACTGAGAGCTACAATGTTACATATTTTGTCCTGTTTGCAGCCCTGTAGCATGAGCACCGTGTATTAATGAGAGCTACAATGTTACATATTTTGTCCTATTTGCAGCCCTGTAGCATGAGCACCATGTATAACTGAGAGCTACAATGTTAAATATTTTGTCCTGTTTGCAGCCCTGTAGCATGAGCACCGTGTATCACTGAGAGCTATAATGTTACATATTTTCTCCTGTTTGCAGCCCTGTAGCATGAGCACCGTGTATCACCGAGAGCTACAATGTTACATATGTTGTCCTGTTTGCAGCCCTGTAGCATGAGCACCGTGTATCACTGAGAGCTACAATGTTACATATTTTGTCCTGTTTGCAGCCCTGTAGCATGAGCACCGTGTATTAATGAGAGCTACAATGTTACATATTTTGTCCTATTTGCAGCCCTGTAGCATGAGCACCATGTATAACTGAGAGCTACAATGTTAAATATTTTGTCCTGTTTGCAGCCCTGTAGCATGAGCACCGTGTATCACTGAGAGCTATAATGTTACATATTTTCTCCTGTTTGCAGCCCTGTAGCATGAGCACCGTGTATCACCGAGAGCTACAATGTTACATTGTTTGTCCTGTTTGCAGCCCTGTAGCATGAGCATCGTGTATCACTGAAGGCTACAATGTTACATATGTTGTCCTGTGTGCAGCCCTGTAGCATGAGCTCCGTGTATCACTGAGGGCTACAATGTTACATATGTTGTCCTGTGTGCAGCCCTGAAGCATGAGCTACGTGTATCACTGAGGGCTACAATGTTACATATTGTGTCCTGTGTGCAGCCCTGTAGCATGAGCACCGTGTATCACCGACGGCTAAAATGTTACATATTTTGTCCTGTTTGCAGCCCTGTAGCATGAGCACCGTGTATCACTGAGAGCTACAATGTTACACATTTTGTTCTGTTTCAGCCCTGTAGCATGAGCACCATTTATCAGTGAGAGCTACAATGTTACATATTGTGTCCTGTGTGCAGCCCTGTAGCATGAGCACCGTGTATCACTGAGGGCTACAATGTTACATATCTTGTCCTGTGTGCAGCCCTGTAGCATGAGCACCGTGTATCACTGAGGGCTACAATGTTACATATCTTGTCCTGTGTGCAGCCCTGTAGCATGAACACCGTGTATCACTGAGGGCTACAATGTTACATATCTTGTCCTGTGTGCAGCCCTGTAGCATGAGCACCGTGTATCACTGAGGGCTACAATGTTACATATTTTGTCCTGTTTGCAGCCCTGTAGCATGAGCACCGTGTATCACTGAGGGCTACAATGTTACATATGTTGTCCTGTGTGCAGCCCTGTAGCATGAGCTCCGTGTGTCACCGAGTACTACAATGTTACATATTGTGTCCTGTGTGCAGCCCTGTAGCTTGAGCACCGTGTATCACCAAGGGCTAAAATGTTACATATTTTGTCCTGTTTGCAGCCCTGTAGCATGAGCACCGTGTATCACTGAGGGCTACAATGTTACATATGTTGTCCTCTGTGCAGCCCTGTAGCATGAGCTCCGTGTATCACCGAGTACTACAATGTTACATATTGTGTCCTGTTTGCAGCCCTGTAGCATGAGCACCGTGTATCAGTGAGGGCTACAATGTTACATATTTCTCCTGTTTGCAGCCCTGTAGCATGAGCACCGTGTATCACTGAGGTCTACACTGTTACATATGTTGTCCTGTTTGCAGCCCTGTAGCATGAGCACCGTGTATCATTGAGGGCTACAATGTTACATATGTTGTCCTGTTTGCAGCCCTGTAGCATGAGCACGGTGTATCAGTGAGGGCTACAATGTTACATATTGTGTCCTGTTTGCAGCCCTGTAGCATGAGCACCGTGTATCACTGAGGTCTACAATGTTACATATGTTGTCCTGTTTGCAGCCCTGTAGCAGGAACACCGTGTATCACTGAGAGCTACATTGTTACATATTTTGTCCTGTTTGCAGCCCTGTAGCATGAGCACCGTGTATCACTGAGGTCTACAATGTTACATATTTTGTCCTGTGTGCAGCCCTGTAGCATGAGCACCGTGTATCACTGAGGGCTACAATGTTACATATTTTGTCCTGTGTGCAGCCTTGTAGCATGAGCACCGTGTATCACTGAGGGCTACAATGTTACATATTTTGTCCTGTTTGCAGCTCTGTAGCATGAAAACCGTGTATCACTGAGGGCTACAATGTTACATATTTTGTCCTGTTTGCATCCCTGTAGCATGAGCACCGTGTATCCCTGAGGGCTGCAATGTTACATATTTTGTCCTGTGTGCAGCCCTGTAGCATGAGCTCTGTGTATCACTGAGGGCTACAATGTTACATATTCTCTCCTTTGTGCAGCCCTGTAGCATGAACACCGTGTATCCCTGAGAGCTACAATGTTACATATTTTGTCCTGTTTGCAGCCCTGTAGCATGAGCACCGTGTATCATTGAGAACTACAATGTTACATATTGTGTCCTGTGTGCAGCCCTGTAGCATGAGCACCGTGTATCACTGAGGGCTACAATGATACATATCTTGTCCTGTGTGCAGCCCTGTAGCATGAGCACCGTGTATCACTGAGAGCTACAATGTTACATATTTTCTCCTGTTTGCAGCCCTGTAGCATGAGCACCGTGTATCACTGAGAGCTACAATGTTACATATTTAGTCCTGTTTGCAGCCCTGTAGCATGAGCATCGTGTATCACTGAGAGCTACAATGCTACATTTTCTCTCCTATGTGCAGCCCTGTAGCATGAGCACAGTGTATCACTGAGAGCTACAATGTTACATATGTTGTCCTGTGTGCAGCCCTGTAGCATGAGCTCCCTGTATCACTGAGGGCTACAATGTTACATATGTTGTCCTGTGTGCAGCCCTGTAGCATGAGCTCCGTGTATCACCGAGGGCTACAATGTTACATATTGTGTCCTGTGTGCAGCCCTGTAGCATGAGCACCGTGTATCACCGACGGCTAAAATGTTACATATTTTGTCCTGTTTGCAGCCCTGTAGCATGAGCACCGTGTATCACTGAGGGCTACAATGTTACATATTGTGTCCTGTTTGCAGCCCTGTAGCATGAGCACCGTGTATCACTGAGGGCTACAATGTTACATATTTTGTCCTTTGTGCAGCCCTGTAGCATGAGCACCGTGTATCACTGAGAGCTACAATGTTACATATGTTGTCCTGTGTGCAGCCCTGTAGCATGAGCACCGTTTATTACTGAGAGCTACAATGTTACATATTTTGTCCTGTTTCAGCCCTGTAACATGAGCACCGTGTATCACTGAGGGCTACAATGTTACATATGTTGTCCTGTTTGCAGCCCTGTAACATGAGCACCGTGTATCACTGAGAGCTACAATGTTACACATTTTGATCTCTTTCAGCCCTGTAGCATGAGCACCGTGTATCACTGAAGGCTACAATGTTACATATGTTGTTCTATTTGCAGCCCTGTAGCATGAGCACCGTTTATCACTGAGGGCTACAATGTTACACATTTTGATCTCTTTCAGCCCTGTAGCATGAGCACCGTTTATCACTGACAGCTACAATGTTACATATTGTGTCCTGTGTGCAGCCCTGTAGCATGAGCACCGTGTATCACTGAGGGCTACAATGTTACATATTTTGTCCTGTGTGCAGCCCTGTAGCATGAGCACCGTGTATCACAGAGGGCTACAATGTTACATATTTTGTCTTGTTTGCAGCCCTGTTGCATGAGCACCGTATATCACTAAGGGCTACAATGTTACATATTTTGCCCTGTTTGCAGCCCTGTAGCATGAGCACCGTCTATCACTGAGAGCTACAATGTTACACATTTTGTTCTGTTTCAGCCCTGTAGCATGAGCACCGTGTATCACTGAGGGCTACAATGTTACATATGTTGTCCTGTTTGCAGCCCTGTAGCATGAGCACCGTGTATCTCTGAGAGCTCCAATGTTACATATTTTGTCCTGTTTCAGCCGTGTAGCATGAGCACCGTGTATCACTGAGGGCTACAATGTTACATATTTTGTTCTGTTTCAGCCCTGTATCATGAGCACCGTGTATTACTGAGGGCTCCAATGTTACATATTTTGTCCTGTTTCAGCCCTGTAGCATGAGCACCGTGTATAACTGAGAGCTACAATGTTACACATTATGTTCTGTTTCAGCCCTGTAGCATGAACACCGTGTATCACTGAGGGCTACAATGTTACATATTGTGTCCTGTTTGCAGCCCTGAAGCATGAGCACCGTGTATCACCGAGGGCTACAATGTTACATATTTTGTCCAGTCTGCAGCCCTGTAGCATGAGCACCGTGTACCACTGAGGGCTACAATGTTACATATGTTGTCCTGTTTGCAGCCCTGTAGCATGAGCACCGTGTATCACTGAGAGCTACAATGTTACATATTTTGTCCAGTTTCAGCCCTGTAGCATGAGCACCGTGTATCACTGAGAGCTACAATGTTACACATTTTGTTCTGTTTCAGCCCTGTAGCATAAGCACCGTGTATCACTGAGGGCTACAATGTTACATATTTTGTTCTGTTTCAGCCCTGTAGCATGAACACCGTGTATCACTGAGAGCTACAATGTAACATATTTCTCCTGTCTGCAGCCCTGTAGTATGAGCACCGTGTAACACTGAGAGCTACAATGTTACATATGTTGTCCTGTGTGCAGCCCGGTAGCATGAGCTCCGTGTATCACTGAGAGCTACAATGTTACATATGTTGTCCCGTTTGCAACCCTGTAGCATGAGCACCGTGTATCACTGAGGGCTACAATGTTACATATTTTGTCCTATGTGCAGCCCTGTAGCATGAGCACTGTGTATCACTGAGGGCTACAATGTTACATATTTTGTCCTGTTTGCAGCCCTGTAGCATGAACACCGTGTATCACTGAGAGCTACAATGTTACATATTTTGTCCTATTTGCAGCCCTGTAGCATGAACACCGTGTATCACTGTGGGCTACAATGTTACATATTTTGTCCTGTTTGCAGCCCTGTAGCATGAGCTCCGTGTATCAGTGAGGGCTACAATGTTACATATTTCTCACGTTTGCAGCCCTGTAGCATGAGCACCGTGTATCACTGAGGGCTGCAATGTTACATATTTTCTCCTGTGTGCAGCCCTGTAGCATGAGCACCGTGTATCACTGAGGGCTTCAATGTTACATATTTTGTCCTGTGTGCAGCCCTGTAGCATGAGCACCGTGTATCACTGAGGGCTACAATGTTACATATTTCTCCTGTTTGCAGCCCTGTAGCATGAGCACCGTGTATCACTGAGGGCTACAATGTTACATATTTTCTCCTGTTTGCAGCCCTATAGTATGAGCACTGTGTATCACTGAGGGCTACAATGTTACATATTTTGTTCTGTTTGCAGCCCTGTAGCATGAGCTCCGTGTATCACTGAGGGCTACAATGTTATATATGTTGTCCTGTGTGCAGCCCTGTAGCATGAGCACCGTGTATCACTGAGAGCTACAATGTTACATATGTTGTCCCATTTGCAGCCCTGTAGCATGAGCACCGTGTATCACTGAGGGCTACAATGTTACATATTTTGTCCTGTGTGCAGCCCTGTAGCATGAGCATCGTGTATCACTGAGGGCTACAATGTTACATATTGTGTCCTGTTTGCAGCCCTGTAGCATGAGCACCGTGTATCACTGAGAGCTACAATTTTACATATGTTGTCCTGTTTGCAGCCCTGTAGCATGAGCACCGTGTATCACTGAAGGCTACAATGTTACATATTGTGTCCTGTTTGCAGCCCTGTAGCAGGAGCACCGTGTATCACTGAGGGCTACAATTTTACATATGTTGTCCTGTTTGCAGCCCTGTAGCATGAGCACCATTTATCACTGAGAGCTACAATGTTACATATTTTGTCCTGTTTCAGCCCTGTAGCATGAGCACCGTGTATCACTGAGGGCTACAATGTTACATATCTTGTCCTGTGTGCAGCCCTGTAGCATGAGCACCGTGTATCACTGAGGGCTACAATGTTACATATCTTGTCCTGTGTGCAGCCCTGTAGCATGAACACCGTGTATCACTGAGGGCTACAATGTTACATATCTTGTCCTGTGTGCAGCCCTGTAGCATGAGCACCGTGTATCACTGAGGGCTACAATGTTACATATTTTGTCCTGTTTGCAGCCCTGTAGCATGAGCACCGTGTATCACTGAGGGCTACAATGTTACATATGTTGTCCTCTGTGCAGCCCTGTAGCATGAGCTCCGTGTATCACCGAGTACTACAATGTTACATATCTTGTCCTGTGTGCAGCCCTGTAGCATGAGCACCGTGTATCACTGAGGGCTACAATGTTACATATTTTGTCCTGTTTGCAGCCCTGTAGCATGAGCACCGTGTATCACTGAGGGCTACAATGTTACATATGTTGTCCTGTGTGCAGCCCTGTAGCATGAGCTCCGTGTGTCACCGAGTACTACAATGTTACATATTGTGTCCTGTGTGCAGCCCTGTAGCTTGAGCACCGTGTATCACCGAGGGCTAAAATGTTACATATTTTGTCCTGTTTGCAGCCCTGTAGCATGAGCACCGTGTATCACTGAGGGCTACAATGTTACATATGTTGTCCTCTGTGCAGCCCTGTAGCATGAGCTCCGTGTATCACCGAGTACTACAATGTTACATATTGTGTCCTGTTTGCAGCCCTGTAGCATGAGCACCGTGTATCAGTGAGGGCTACAATGTTACATATTTCTCCTGTTTGCAGCCCTGTAGCATGAACACCGTGTATCACTGAGGGCTACAATGTTACATATTTCTCCTGTTTGCAGCCCTGTAGCATGAGCACCTTGTATCACTGAGGGCTACAATGTTACATATTTCTCCTGTTTGCAGCCCTGTAGCATGAGCACCGTGTATCACTGAGGTCTACACTGTTACATATGTTGTCCTGTTTGCAGCCCTGTAGCATGAGCACCGTGTATCATTGAGGGCTACAATGTTACATATGTTGTCCTGTTTGCAGCCCTGTAGCATGAGCACGGTGTATCAGTGAGGGCTACAATGTTACATATTGTGTCCTGTTTGCAGCCCTGTAGCATGAGCACCGTGTATCACTGAGGTCTACAATGTTACATATGTTGTCCTGTTTGCAGCCCTGTAGCAGGAACACCGTGTATCACTGAGAGCTACATTGTTACATATTTTGTCCTGTTTGCAGCCCTGTAGCATGAGCACCGTGTATCACTGAGGTCTACAATGTTACATATTTTGTCCTGTGTGCAGCCCTGTAGCATGAGCACCGTGTATCACTGAGGGCTACAATGTTACATATTTTGTCCTGTGTGCAGCCTTGTAGCATGAGCACCGTGTATCACTGAGGGCTACAATGTTACATATTTTGTCCTGTTTGCAGCTCTGTAGCATGAAAACCGTGTATCACTGAGGGCTACAATGTTACATATCTTGTCCTGTGTGCAGCCCTGTAGCATGAGCACCGTGTATCACTGAGGGCTACAATGTTACATATCTTGTCCTGTGTGCAGCCCTGTAGCATGAACACCGTGTATCACTGAGGGCTACAATGTTACATATCTTGTCCTGTGTGCAGCCCTGTAGCATGAGCACCGTGTATCACTGAGAGCTACAATGTTACATATTTTGTCCTGCATGCAGCCCTGTAGCATGAGCACCGTGTATCACTGAGGGCTACAATGTTACATATTTTTTCCTGTTTGCAGCCCTGTAGCATGAGCACCGTGTATCACTGAGGGCTACAATGTTACATATGTTGTCCTGTGTGCAGCCCTGTAGCATGAGCTCCGTGTATCACCGAGTACTACAATGTTACATATTGTGTCCTGTGTGCAGCCCTGTAGCATGAGCACCGTGTATCACCGTGGGCTAAAATGTTACATATTTTGTCCTGTTTGCAGCCCTGTAGCATGAGCACCGTGTATCACTGAGGGCTACAATGTTACATATGTTGTCCTCTGTGCAGCCCTGTAGCATGAGCTCCGTGTATCACGAGTACTACAATGTTACATATTGTGTCCTGTTTGCAGCCCTGTAGCATGAGCACCGTGTATCACTGAGGGCTACAATGTTACATATTTCTCCTGTTTGCAGCCCTGTAGTATGAGCACCGTGTATCAGTGAGGGCTACAATGTTACATATTTCTCCTGTATGCAGCCCTGTAGTATGAGCACCGTGTATCTGTGAGGGCTACAATGTTACATATTTCTCCTGTTTGGAGCCCTGTAGCATGAGCACAGTGTATCACTGAGGGCTACAATGTTTTATATTGTGTCCTGTTTGCAGCCCTGTAGCATGAGCACCGTGTATCACTGAGGGCTACAATGTTACAAATTTTGTCCTGTGTGCAGCCCTGTAGCATGAGCACCGTGTATCACTGAGAGCTATAAAGTTACACATTTTGTTCTGCTTCAGCCCTGTAGCATGAGCACCGTGTATCACTGAGAGCTACATTGTTACATATTTCTCCTGTTTGCAGCCCTGTAGCATGAGCACCGTGTATCACTGAGGGCTACAATGTTACATATTTCTCCTGTTTGCAGCCCTGTAGCATGAACACCGTGTATCACTGAGGGCTACAATGTTACATATTTCTACTGTTTGCAGCCCTGTAGCATGAGCACCATGTATCACTGAGGGCTACAATGTTACATATTTCTCCTGTTTGCAGCCCTGTAGCATGAGCACCGTGTATCACTGAGGTCTACACTGTTACATATGTTGTCCTGTTTGCAGCCCTGTAGCATGAGCACCGTGTATCATTGAGGGCTACAATGTTACATATGTTGTCTTGTTTGCAGCCCTGTAGCATGAGCACGGTGTATCAGTGAGGGCTACAATGTTACATATTGTGTCCTGTTTGCAGCCCTGTAGCATGAGCACCGTGTATCACTGAGGTCTACAATGTTACATATGTTGTACTGTTTGCAGCCCTGTAGCAGGAACACCGTGTATCACTGAGAGCTACATTGTTACATATTTTGTCCTGTTTGCAGCCCTGTAGCATGAGCACGGTGTATCAGTGAGGGCTACAATGTTACATATTGTGCCCTGTTTGCAGCCCTGTAGCATGAACACCGTGTATCACTGAGGGCTACAATGTTACATATTTTGTCCTGTGTGCAGCCCTGTAGCCTGAGCACCGTCTATCACTGAGGGCTACAATGTTACATATTTTGTCCTGTTTGCAGCCCTGTAGCATGAGCACCGTGTATCACTGAGGGCTACAATGTTACATATTTTGTCCTGTGTGCAGCCCTGTAGCATGAGCACCGTCTATCACTGAGGGCTACAATGTTACATATTGTGTCCTGTTTGCAGCCCTGTAGCATGAGCACCGTGTATCCCTGAGGGCTACAATGTTACATATTTTGTCCTGTGTGCAGCCCTGTAGCATGAGCACCGTGTATCCCTGAGGGCTACAATGTTACATATTTTGTCCTGTGTACAGCCCTGTAGCATGTGCTCTGTGTATCACTGAGGGCTACAATGTTACATATTCTCTCTTGTGTGCAGCCCTGTAGCATGAACACCGTGTATCACTGAGAGCTACAATGTTACATATGTTGTCCTGTTTGCAGCCCTGTAGCATGAGCACCGTGTATCACTGAGAGCTACAATGTTACATATTTTGTCCTGTTTGCAGCCCTGTAGCATGAGCACCGTGTATTAATGAGAGCTACAATGTTACATATTTTGTCCTATTTGCAGCCCTGTAGCATGAGCACCATGTATAACTGAGAGCTACAATGTTAAATATTTTGTCCTGTTTGCAGCCCTGTAGCATGAGCACCGTGTATCACTGAGAGCTATAATGTTACATATTTTCTCCTGTTTGCAGCCCTGTAGCATGAGCACCGTGTATCACCGAGAGCTACAATGTTACATATGTTGTCCTGTTTGCAGCCCTGTAGCATGAGCACCGTGTATCACTGAGAGCTACAATGTTACATATTTTGTCCTGTTTGCAGCCCTGTAGCATGAGCACCGTGTATTAATGAGAGCTACAATGTTACATATTTTGTCCTATTTGCAGCCCTGTAGCATGAGCACCATGTATAACTGAGAGCTACAATGTTAAATATTTTGTCCTGTTTGCAGCCCTGTAGCATGAGCACCGTGTATCACTGAGAGCTATAATGTTACATATTTTCTCCTGTTTGCAGCCCTGTAGCATGAGCACCGTGTATCACCGAGAGCTACAATGTTACATTGTTTGTCCTGTTTGCAGCCCTGTAGCATGAGCATCGTGTATCACTGAAGGCTACAATGTTACATATGTTGTCCTGTGTGCAGCCCTGTAGCATGAGCTCCGTGTATCACTGAGGGCTACAATGTTACATATGTTGTCCTGTGTGCAGCCCTGAAGCATGAGCTACGTGTATCACTGAGGGCTACAATGTTACATATTGTGTCCTGTGTGCAGCCCTGTAGCATGAGCACCGTGTATCACCGACGGCTAAAATGTTACATATTTTGTCCTGTTTGCAGCCCTGTAGCATGAGCACCGTGTATCACTGAGAGCTACAATGTTACACATTTTGTTCTGTTTCAGCCCTGTAGCATGAGCACCATTTATCAGTGAGAGCTACAATGTTACATATTGTGTCCTGTGTGCAGCCCTGTAGCATGAGCACCGTGTATCACTGAGGGCTACAATGTTACATATCTTGTCCTGTGTGCAGCCCTGTAGCATGAGCACCGTGTATCACTGAGGGCTACAATGTTACATATCTTGTCCTGTGTGCAGCCCTGTAGCATGAACACCGTGTATCACTGAGGGCTACAATGTTACATATCTTGTCCTGTGTGCAGCCCTGTAGCATGAGCACCGTGTATCACTGAGGGCTACAATGTTACATATTTTGTCCTGTTTGCAGCCCTGTAGCATGAGCACCGTGTATCACTGAGGGCTACAATGTTACATATGTTGTCCTGTGTGCAGCCCTGTAGCATGAGCTCCGTGTGTCACCGAGTACTACAATGTTACATATTGTGTCCTGTGTGCAGCCCTGTAGCTTGAGCACCGTGTATCACCAAGGGCTAAAATGTTACATATTTTGTCCTGTTTGCAGCCCTGTAGCATGAGCACCGTGTATCACTGAGGGCTACAATGTTACATATGTTGTCCTCTGTGCAGCCCTGTAGCATGAGCTCCGTGTATCACCGAGTACTACAATGTTACATATTGTGTCCTGTTTGCAGCCCTGTAGCATGAGCACCGTGTATCAGTGAGGGCTACAATGTTACATATTTCTCCTGTTTGCAGCCCTGTAGCATGAGCACCGTGTATCACTGAGGTCTACACTGTTACATATGTTGTCCTGTTTGCAGCCCTGTAGCATGAGCACCGTGTATCATTGAGGGCTACAATGTTACATATGTTGTCCTGTTTGCAGCCCTGTAGCATGAGCACGGTGTATCAGTGAGGGCTACAATGTTACATATTGTGTCCTGTTTGCAGCCCTGTAGCATGAGCACCGTGTATCACTGAGGTCTACAATGTTACATATGTTGTCCTGTTTGCAGCCCTGTAGCAGGAACACCGTGTATCACTGAGAGCTACATTGTTACATATTTTGTCCTGTTTGCAGCCCTGTAGCATGAGCACCGTGTATCACTGAGGTCTACAATGTTACATATTTTGTCCTGTGTGCAGCCCTGTAGCATGAGCACCGTGTATCACTGAGGGCTACAATGTTACATATTTTGTCCTGTGTGCAGCCTTGTAGCATGAGCACCGTGTATCACTGAGGGCTACAATGTTACATATTTTGTCCTGTTTGCAGCTCTGTAGCATGAAAACCGTGTATCACTGAGGGCTACAATGTTACATATTTTGTCCTGTTTGCATCCCTGTAGCATGAGCACCGTGTATCCCTGAGGGCTGCAATGTTACATATTTTGTCCTGTGTGCAGCCCTGTAGCATGAGCTCTGTGTATCACTGAGGGCTACAATGTTACATATTCTCTCCTTTGTGCAGCCCTGTAGCATGAACACCGTGTATCCCTGAGAGCTACAATGTTACATATTTTGTCCTGTTTGCAGCCCTGTAGCATGAGCACCGTGTATCATTGAGAACTACAATGTTACATATTGTGTCCTGTGTGCAGCCCTGTAGCATGAGCACCGTGTATCACTGAGGGCTACAATGATACATATCTTGTCCTGTGTGCAGCCCTGTAGCATGAGCACCGTGTATCACTGAGAGCTACAATGTTACATATTTTCTCCTGTTTGCAGCCCTGTAGCATGAGCACCGTGTATCACTGAGAGCTACAATGTTACATATTTAGTCCTGTTTGCAGCCCTGTAGCATGAGCATCGTGTATCACTGAGAGCTACAATGCTACATTTTCTCTCCTATGTGCAGCCCTGTAGCATGAGCACAGTGTATCACTGAGAGCTACAATGTTACATATGTTGTCCTGTGTGCAGCCCTGTAGCATGAGCTCCCTGTATCACTGAGGGCTACAATGTTACATATGTTGTCCTGTGTGCAGCCCTGTAGCATGAGCTCCGTGTATCACCGAGGGCTACAATGTTACATATTGTGTCCTGTGTGCAGCCCTGTAGCATGAGCACCGTGTATCACCGACGGCTAAAATGTTACATATTTTGTCCTGTTTGCAGCCCTGTAGCATGAGCACCGTGTATCACTGAGGGCTACAATGTTACATATTGTGTCCTGTTTGCAGCCCTGTAGCATGAGCACCGTGTATCACTGAGGGCTACAATGTTACATATTTTGTCCTTTGTGCAGCCCTGTAGCATGAGCACCGTGTATCACTGAGAGCTACAATGTTACATATGTTGTCCTGTGTGCAGCCCTGTAGCATGAGCACCGTTTATTACTGAGAGCTACAATGTTACATATTTTGTCCTGTTTCAGCCCTGTAACATGAGCACCGTGTATCACTGAGGGCTACAATGTTACATATGTTGTCCTGTTTGCAGCCCTGTAACATGAGCACCGTGTATCACTGAGAGCTACAATGTTACACATTTTGATCTCTTTCAGCCCTGTAGCATGAGCACCGTGTATCACTGAAGGCTACAATGTTACATATGTTGTTCTATTTGCAGCCCTGTAGCATGAGCACCGTTTATCACTGAGGGCTACAATGTTACACATTTTGATCTCTTTCAGCCCTGTAGCATGAGCACCGTTTATCACTGACAGCTACAATGTTACATATTGTGTCCTGTGTGCAGCCCTGTAGCATGAGCACCGTGTATCACTGAGGGCTACAATGTTACATATTTTGTCCTGTGTGCAGCCCTGTAGCATGAGCACCGTGTATCACAGAGGGCTACAATGTTACATATTTTGTCTTGTTTGCAGCCCTGTTGCATGAGCACCGTATATCACTAAGGGCTACAATGTTACATATTTTGCCCTGTTTGCAGCCCTGTAGCATGAGCACCGTCTATCACTGAGAGCTACAATGTTACACATTTTGTTCTGTTTCAGCCCTGTAGCATGAGCACCGTGTATCACTGAGGGCTACAATGTTACATATGTTGTCCTGTTTGCAGCCCTGTAGCATGAGCACCGTGTATCTCTGAGAGCTCCAATGTTACATATTTTGTCCTGTTTCAGCCGTGTAGCATGAGCACCGTGTATCACTGAGGGCTACAATGTTACATATTTTGTTCTGTTTCAGCCCTGTATCATGAGCACCGTGTATTACTGAGGGCTCCAATGTTACATATTTTGTCCTGTTTCAGCCCTGTAGCATGAGCACCGTGTATAACTGAGAGCTACAATGTTACACATTATGTTCTGTTTCAGCCCTGTAGCATGAACACCGTGTATCACTGAGGGCTACAATGTTACATATTGTGTCCTGTTTGCAGCCCTGAAGCATGAGCACCGTGTATCACCGAGGGCTACAATGTTACATATTTTGTCCAGTCTGCAGCCCTGTAGCATGAGCACCGTGTACCACTGAGGGCTACAATGTTACATATGTTGTCCTGTTTGCAGCCCTGTAGCATGAGCACCGTGTATCACTGAGAGCTACAATGTTACATATTTTGTCCAGTTTCAGCCCTGTAGCATGAGCACCGTGTATCACTGAGAGCTACAATGTTACACATTTTGTTCTGTTTCAGCCCTGTAGCATAAGCACCGTGTATCACTGAGGGCTACAATGTTACATATTTTGTTCTGTTTCAGCCCTGTAGCATGAACACCGTGTATCACTGAGAGCTACAATGTAACATATTTCTCCTGTCTGCAGCCCTGTAGTATGAGCACCGTGTAACACTGAGAGCTACAATGTTACATATGTTGTCCTGTGTGCAGCCCGGTAGCATGAGCTCCGTGTATCACTGAGAGCTACAATGTTACATATGTTGTCCCGTTTGCAACCCTGTAGCATGAGCACCGTGTATCACTGAGGGCTACAATGTTACATATTTTGTCCTATGTGCAGCCCTGTAGCATGAGCACTGTGTATCACTGAGGGCTACAATGTTACATATTTTGTCCTGTTTGCAGCCCTGTAGCATGAACACCGTGTATCACTGAGAGCTACAATGTTACATATTTTGTCCTATTTGCAGCCCTGTAGCATGAACACCGTGTATCACTGTGGGCTACAATGTTACATATTTTGTCCTGTTTGCAGCCCTGTAGCATGAGCTCCGTGTATCAGTGAGGGCTACAATGTTACATATTTCTCACGTTTGCAGCCCTGTAGCATGAGCACCGTGTATCACTGAGGGCTGCAATGTTACATATTTTCTCCTGTGTGCAGCCCTGTAGCATGAGCACCGTGTATCACTGAGGGCTTCAATGTTACATATTTTGTCCTGTGTGCAGCCCTGTAGCATGAGCACCGTGTATCACTGAGGGCTACAATGTTACATATTTCTCCTGTTTGCAGCCCTGTAGCATGAGCACCGTGTATCACTGAGGGCTACAATGTTACATATTTTCTCCTGTTTGCAGCCCTATAGTATGAGCACTGTGTATCACTGAGGGCTACAATGTTACATATTTTGTTCTGTTTGCAGCCCTGTAGCATGAGCTCCGTGTATCACTGAGGGCTACAATGTTATATATGTTGTCCTGTGTGCAGCCCTGTAGCATGAGCACCGTGTATCACTGAGAGCTACAATGTTACATATGTTGTCCCATTTGCAGCCCTGTAGCATGAGCACCGTGTATCACTGAGGGCTACAATGTTACATATTTTGTCCTGTGTGCAGCCCTGTAGCATGAGCATCGTGTATCACTGAGGGCTACAATGTTACATATTGTGTCCTGTTTGCAGCCCTGTAGCATGAGCACCGTGTATCACTGAGAGCTACAATTTTACATATGTTGTCCTGTTTGCAGCCCTGTAGCATGAGCACCGTGTATCACTGAAGGCTACAATGTTACATATTGTGTCCTGTTTGCAGCCCTGTAGCAGGAGCACCGTGTATCACTGAGGGCTACAATTTTACATATGTTGTCCTGTTTGCAGCCCTGTAGCATGAGCACCATTTATCACTGAGAGCTACAATGTTACATATTTTGTCCTGTTTCAGCCCTGTAGCATGAGCACCGTGTATCACTGAGGGCTACAATGTTACATATCTTGTCCTGTGTGCAGCCCTGTAGCATGAGCACCGTGTATCACTGAGGGCTACAATGTTACATATCTTGTCCTGTGTGCAGCCCTGTAGCATGAACACCGTGTATCACTGAGGGCTACAATGTTACATATCTTGTCCTGTGTGCAGCCCTGTAGCATGAGCACCGTGTATCACTGAGGGCTACAATGTTACATATTTTGTCCTGTTTGCAGCCCTGTAGCATGAGCACCGTGTATCACTGAGGGCTACAATGTTACATATGTTGTCCTCTGTGCAGCCCTGTAGCATGAGCTCCGTGTATCACCGAGTACTACAATGTTACATATCTTGTCCTGTGTGCAGCCCTGTAGCATGAGCACCGTGTATCACTGAGGGCTACAATGTTACATATTTTGTCCTGTTTGCAGCCCTGTAGCATGAGCACCGTGTATCACTGAGGGCTACAATGTTACATATGTTGTCCTGTGTGCAGCCCTGTAGCATGAGCTCCGTGTGTCACCGAGTACTACAATGTTACATATTGTGTCCTGTGTGCAGCCCTGTAGCTTGAGCACCGTGTATCACCGAGGGCTAAAATGTTACATATTTTGTCCTGTTTGCAGCCCTGTAGCATGAGCACCGTGTATCACTGAGGGCTACAATGTTACATATGTTGTCCTCTGTGCAGCCCTGTAGCATGAGCTCCGTGTATCACCGAGTACTACAATGTTACATATTGTGTCCTGTTTGCAGCCCTGTAGCATGAGCACCGTGTATCAGTGAGGGCTACAATGTTACATATTTCTCCTGTTTGCAGCCCTGTAGCATGAACACCGTGTATCACTGAGGGCTACAATGTTACATATTTCTCCTGTTTGCAGCCCTGTAGCATGAGCACCTTGTATCACTGAGGGCTACAATGTTACATATTTCTCCTGTTTGCAGCCCTGTAGCATGAGCACCGTGTATCACTGAGGTCTACACTGTTACATATGTTGTCCTGTTTGCAGCCCTGTAGCATGAGCACCGTGTATCATTGAGGGCTACAATGTTACATATGTTGTCCTGTTTGCAGCCCTGTAGCATGAGCACGGTGTATCAGTGAGGGCTACAATGTTACATATTGTGTCCTGTTTGCAGCCCTGTAGCATGAGCACCGTGTATCACTGAGGTCTACAATGTTACATATGTTGTCCTGTTTGCAGCCCTGTAGCAGGAACACCGTGTATCACTGAGAGCTACATTGTTACATATTTTGTCCTGTTTGCAGCCCTGTAGCATGAGCACCGTGTATCACTGAGGTCTACAATGTTACATATTTTGTCCTGTGTGCAGCCCTGTAGCATGAGCACCGTGTATCACTGAGGGCTACAATGTTACATATTTTGTCCTGTGTGCAGCCTTGTAGCATGAGCACCGTGTATCACTGAGGGCTACAATGTTACATATTTTGTCCTGTTTGCAGCTCTGTAGCATGAAAACCGTGTATCACTGAGGGCTACAATGTTACATATTTTGTCCTGTGTGCAGCCCTGTAGCATGAGCACCGTCTATCACTGAGGGCTACAATGTTACATATTTTGTCCTGTTTGCATCCCTGTAGCATGAGCACCGTGTATCCCTGAGGGCTGCAATGTTACATATTTTGTCCTGTGTGCAGCCCTGTAGCATGAGCTCTGTGTATCACTGAGGGCTACAATGTTACATATTCTCTCCTTTGTGCAGCCCTGTAGCATGAACACCGTGTATCCCTGAGAGCTACAATGTTACATATTTTGTCCTGTTTGCAGCCCTGTAGCATGAGCACCGTGTATCATTGAGAAATACAATGTTACATATTGTGTCCTGTGTGCAGCCCTGTAGCATGAGCACCGTGTATCACTGAGGGCTACAATGATACATATCTTGTCCTGTGTGCAGCCCTGTAGCATGAGCACCGTGTATCACTGAGAGCTACAATGTTACATATTTAGTCCTGTTTGCAGCCCTGTAGCATGAGCATCGTGTATCACTGAGAGCTACAATGCTACATTTTCTCTCCTATGTGCAGCCCTGTAGCATGAGCACAGTGTATCACTGAGAGCTACAATGTTACATATGTTGTCCTGTGTGCAGCCCTGTAGCATGAGCTCCCTGTATCACTGAGGGCTACAATGTTACATATGTTGTCCTGTGTGCAGCCCTGTAGCATGAGCTCCGTGTATCACCGAGGGCTACAATGTTACATATTGTGTCCTGTGTGCAGCCCTGTAGCATGAGCACCGTGTATTACCGACGGCTAAAATGTTACATATTTTGTCCTGTTTGCAGCCCTGTTGCATGAGCACCGTGTATCACTGAGGGCTACAATGTTACATATTGTGTCCTGTTTGCAGCCCTGTAGCATGAGCACCGTGTATCACTGAGGGCTACAATGTTACATATTTTGTCCTTTGTGCAGCCCTGTAGCATGAGCACCGTGTATCACTGAGAGCTACAATGTTACATATGTTGTCCTGTGTGCAGCCCTGTAGCATGAGCACCGTGTATCACTGAAGGCTACAATGTTACATATTGTGTCCTGTTTGCAGCCCTGTAGCAGGAGCACCGTGTATCACTGAGGGCTACAATTTTACATATGTTGTCCTGTTTGCAGCCCTGTAGCATGAGCACCATTTATCACTGAGAGCTACAATGTTACATATTTTGTCCTGTGTGCAGCCCTGTAGCATGAGCACCGTGTATCACTGAGGGCTACAATGTTACATATCTTGTCCTGTGTGCAGCCCTGTAGCATGAGCACCGTGTATCACTGAGGGCTACAATGTTACATATCTTGTCCTGTGTGCAGCCCTGTAGCATGAACACCGTGTATCACTGAGGGCTACAATGTTACATATCTTGTCCTGTGTGCAGCCCTGTAGCATGAGCACCGTGTATCACTGAGGGCTACAATGTTACATATTTTGTCCTGTTTGCAGCCCTGTAGCATGAGCACCGTGTATCACTGTGGGCTACAATGTTACATATGTTGTCCTGTGTGCAGCCCTGTAGCATGAGCTCCGTGTGTCACCGAGTACTACAATGTTACATATTGTGTCCTGTGTGCAGCCCTGTAGCTTGAGCACCGTGTATCACCGAGGGCTAAAATGTTACATATTTTGTCCTGTTTGCAGCCCTGTAGCATGAGCACCGTGTATCACTGAGGGCTACAATGTTACATATGTTGTCCTCTGTGCAGCCCTGTAGCATGAGCTCCGTGTATCACCGAGTACTACAATGTTACATATTGTGTCCTGTTTGCAGCCCTGTAGCATGAGCACCGTGTATCAGTGAGGGCTACAATGTTACATATTTCTCCTGTTTGCAGCCCTGTAGCATGAACACCGTGTATCACTGAGGGCTACAATGTTACATATTTCTCCTGTTTGCAGCCCTGTAGCATGAGCACCTTGTATCACTGAGGGCTACAATGTTACATATTTCTCCTGTTTGCAGCCCTGTAGCATGAGCACCGTGTATCACTGAGGTCTAAACTGTTACATATGTTGTCCTGTTTGCAGCCCTGTAGCATGAGCACCGTGTATCATTGAGGGCTACAATGTTACATATGTTGTCCTGTTTGCAGCCCTGTAGCATGAGCACGGTGTATCAGTGAGGGCTACAATGTTACATATTGTGTCCTGTTTCCAGCCCTGTAGCATGAGCACCGTGTATCACTGAGGTCTACAATGTTACATATGTTGTCCTGTTTGCAGCACTGTAGCAGGAACACCGTGTATCACTGAGAGCTACATTGTTACATATTTTGTCCTGTTTGCAGCCCTGTAGCATGAGCACCGTGTATCACTGAGGTCTACAATGTTACATATTTTGTCCTGTGTGCAGCCCTGTAGCATGAGCACCGTGTATCACTGAGGGCTACAATGTTACATATTTTGTCCTGTGTGCAGCCTTGTAGCATGAGCACCGTGTATCACTGAGGGCTACAATGTTACATATTTTGTCCTGTTTGCAGCTCTGTAGCATGAAAACCGTGTATCACTGAGGGCTACAATGTTACATATTTTGTCCTGTGTGCAGCCCTGTAGCATGAGCACCGTCTATCACTGAGGGCTACAATGTTACATATTTTGTCCTGTTTGCATCCCTGTAGCATGAGCACCGTGTATCCCTGAGGGCTGCAATGTTACATATTTTGTCCTGTGTGCAGCCCTGTAGCATGAGCTCTGTGTATCACTGAGGGCTACAATGTTACATATTCTCTCCTTTGTGCAGCCCTGTAGCATGAACACCGTGTATCCCTGAGAGCTACAATGTTACATATTTTGTCCTGTTTGCAGCCCTGTAGCATGAACACTGTGTATCACTGAGAGCTACAATGTTACATATGTTGTCCTGTTTGCAGCCATGTAGCATGAGCACCGTGTATCATTGAGAACTACAATGTTACATATTGTGTCCTGTGTGCAGCCCTGTAGCATGAGCACCGTGTATCACTGAGGGCTACAATGATACATATCTTGTCCTGTGTGCAGCCCTGTAGCATGAGTACCGTGTATCACTGAGAGCTACAATGTTACATATTTAGTCCTGTTTGCAGCCCTGTAGCATGAGCATCGTGTATCACTGAGAGCTACAATGCTACATTTTCTCTCCTATGTGCAGCCCTGTAGCATGAGCACAGTGTATCACTGAGAGCTACAATGTTACATATGTTGTCCTGTGTGCAGCCCTGTAGCATGAGCTCCCTGTATCACTGAGGGCTACAATGTTACATATGTTGTCCTGTGTGCAGCCCTGTGGCATGAGCTCCGTGTATCACCGAGGGCTACAATGTTACATATTGTGTCCTGTGTGCAGCCCTGTAGCATGAGCACCGTGTATCACCGACGGCTAAAATGTTACATATTTTGTCCTGTTTGCAGCCCTGTTGCATGAGCACCGTGTATCACTGAGGGCTACAATGTTACATATTGTGTCCTGTTTGCAGCCCTGTAGCATGAGCACCGTGTATCACTGAGGGCTACAATGTTACATATTTTGTCCTTTGTGCAGCCCTGTAGCATGAGCACCGTGTATCACTGAGAGCTACAATGTTACATATGTTGTCCTGTTTCAGCCCTGTAACATGAGCACCGTGTATCACTGAGGGCTACAATGTTACATATGTTGTCCTGTTTGCAGCCCTGTAACATGAGCACCGTGTATCACTGAGAGCTACAATGTTACACATTTTGATCTCTTTCAGCCCTGTTGCATGAGCACCGTGTATCACTGAGGGCTACAATGTTACATATGTTGTCCTATTTGCAGCCCTGTAGCATGAGCACCGTTTATCACTGAGGGCTACAATGTTACACATTTTGATCTCTTTCAGCCCTGTAGCATGAGCACCGTTTATCACTGACAGCTACAATGTTACATATTGTGTCCTGTGTGCAGCCCTGTAGCATGAGCACCGTGTATCACTGAGGGCTACAATGTTACATATTTTGTCCTGTGTGCAGCCCTGTAGCATGAGCACCGTGTATCACAGAGGGCTACAATGTTACATATTTTGTCTTGTTTGCAGCCCTGTTGCATGAGCACCGTATATCACTAAGGGCTACAATGTTACATATTTTGCCCTGTTTGCAGCCCTGTAGCATGAGCACCGTCTATCACTGAGAGCTACAATGTTACACATTTTGTTCTGTTTCAGCCCTGTAGCATGAGCACCGTGTATCACTGAGGGCTACAATGTTACATATATTGTCCTGTTTGCAGCCCTGTAGCATGAGCACCGTGTATCTCTGAGAGCTCCAATGTTACATATTTTGTCCTGTTTCAGCCGTGTAGCATGAGCACCGTGTATTACTGAGGGCTACAATGTTACATATGTTGTCCTGTTTGCAGCCCTGTAGCATGAGCACCGTGTATCACTGAGCGCTACAATATTACATATGTTGTCCTGTTTGCAGCCCTGTAGCATGAGCACCGTGTATCACTGAGGGCTACAATGTTACATATTGTGTCCTGTTTGCAGCCCTGTAGCATGAGCACTGTGTATCACTGAGGGCTACAATGTTACATATGTTGTCCTGTTTGCAGCCCTGAAGCATGAACACCGTGTATCACTGAGGGCTACAATGTTACATATTTTGTCCTGTGTGCAGCCCTGTAGCATGAACACCGTGTATCACTGAGGGCTACAATGTTACATATCTTGTCCTGTGTGCAGCCCTGTAGCATGAGCACCGTGTATCACTGAGGGCTACAATGTTACATATTTTGTCCTGTTTGCAGCCCTGTAGCATGAGCACCGTGTATCACTGAGGGCTACAATGTTACATATGTTGTCCTGTGTGCAGCCCTGTAGCATGAGCTCCGTGTGTCACCGAGTACTACAATGTTACATATTGTGTCCTGTGTGCAGCCCTGTAGCTTGAGCACCGTGTATCACCGAGGGCTAAAATGTTACATATTTTGTCCTGTTTGCAGCCCTGTAGCATGAGCACCGTGTATCACTGAGGGCTACAATGTTACATATGTTGTCCTCTGTGCAGCCCTGTAGCATGAGCTCCGTGTATCACCGAGTACTACAATGTTACATATTGTGTCCTGTTTGCAGCCCTGTAGCATGAGCACCGTGTATCAGTGAGGGCTACAATGTTACATATTTCTCCTGTTTGCAGCCCTGTAGCATGAACACCGTGTATCACTGAGGGCTACAATGTTACATATTTCTCCTGTTTGCAGCCCTGTAGCATGAGCACCTTGTATCACTGAGGGCTACAATGTTACATATTTCTCCTGTTTGCAGCCCTGTAGCATGAGCACCGTGTATCACTGAGGTCTACACTGTTACATATGTTGTCCTGTTTGCAGCCCTGTAGCATGAGCACCGTGTATCATTGAGGGCTACAATGTTACATATGTTGTCCTGTTTGCAGCCCTGTAGCATGAGCACGGTGTATCAGTGAGGGCTACAATGTTACATATTGTGTCCTGTTTGCAGCCCTGTAGCATGAGCACCGTGTATCACTGAGGTCTACAATGTTACATATGTTGTCCTGTTTGCAGCCCTGTAGCAGGAACACCGTGTATCACTGAGAGCTACATTGTTACATATTTTGTCCTGTTTGCAGCCCTGTAGCATGAGCACCGTGTATCACTGAGGTCTACAATGTTACATATTTTGTCCTGTGTGCAGCCCTGTAGCATGAGCACCGTGTATCACTGAGGGCTACAATGTTACATATTTTGTCCTGTGTGCAGCCTTGTAGCATGAGCACCGTGTATCACTGAGGGCTACAATGTTACATATTTTGTCCTGTTTGCAGCTCTGTAGCATGAAAACCGTGTATCACTGAGGGCTACAATGTTACATATTTTGTCCTGTGTGCAGCCCTGTAGCATGAGCACCGTCTATCACTGAGGGCTACAATGTTACATATTTTGTCCTGTTTGCATCCCTGTAGCATGAGCACCGTGTATCCCTGAGGGCTGCAATGTTACATATTTTGTCCTGTGTGCAGCCCTGTAGCATGAGCTCTGTGTATCACTGAGGGCTACAATGTTACATATTCTCTCCTTTGTGCAGCCCTGTAGCATGAACACCGTGTATCCCTGAGAGCTACAATGTTACATATTTTGTCCTGTTTGCAGCCCTGTAGCATGAGCACCGTGTATCATTGAGAACTACAATGTTACATATTGTGTCCTGTGTGCAGCCCTGTAGCATGAGCACCGTGTATCACTGAGGGCTACAATGATACATATCTTGTCCTGTGTGCAGCCCTGTAGCATGAGCACCGTGTATCACTGAGAGCTACAATGTTACATATTTAGTCCTGTTTGCAGCCCTGTAGCATGAGCATCGTGTATCACTGAGAGCTACAATGCTACATTTTCTCTCCTATGTGCAGCCCTGTAGCATGAGCACAGTGTATCACTGAGAGCTACAATGTTACATATGTTGTCCTGTGTGCAGCCCTGTAGCATGAGCTCCCTGTATCACTGAGGGCTACAATGTTACATATGTTGTCCTGTGTGCAGCCCTGTAGCATGAGCTCCGTGTATCACCGAGGGCTACAATGTTACATATTGTGTCCTGTGTGCAGCCCTGTAGCATGAGCACCGTGTATCACCGACGGCTAAAATGTTACATATTTTGTCCTGTTTGCAGCCCTGTTGCATGAGCACCGTGTATCACTGAGGGCTACAATGTTACATATTGTGTCCTGTTTGCAGCCCTGTAGCATGAGCACCGTGTATCACTGAGGGCTACAATGTTACATATTTTGTCCTTTGTGCAGCCCTGTAGCATGAGCACCGTGTATCACTGAGAGCTACAATGTTACATATGTTGTCCTGTGTGCAGCCCTGTAGCATGAGCACCGTGTATCACTGAAGACTACAATGTTACATATTGTGTCCTGTTTGCAGCCCTGTAGCAGGAGCACCGTGTATCACTGAGGGCTACAATTTTACATATGTTGTCCTGTTTGCAGCCCTGTAGCATGAGCACCATTTATCACTGAGAGCTACAATGTTACATATTTTGTCCTGTGTGCAGCCCTGTAGCATGAGCACCGTGTATCACTGAGGGCTACAATGTTACATATCTTGTCCTGTGTGCAGCCCTGTAGCATGAGCACCGTGTATCACTGAGGGCTACAATGTTACATATCTTGTCCTGTGTGCAGCCCTGTAGCATGAACACCGTGTATCACTGAGGGCTACAATGTTACATATCTTGTCCTGTGTGCAGCCCTGTAGCATGAGCACCGTGTATCACTGAGGGCTACAATGTTACATATTTTGTCCTGTTTGCAGCCCTGTAGCATGAGCACCGTGTATCACTGTGGGCTACAATGTTACATATGTTGTCCTGTGTGCAGCCCTGTAGCATGAGCTCCGTGTGTCACCGAGTACTACAATGTTACATATTGTGTCCTGTGTGCAGCCCTGTAGCTTGAGCACCGTGTATCACCGAGGGCTAAAATGTTACATATTTTGTCCTGTTTGCAGCCCTGTAGCATGAGCACCGTGTATCACTGAGGGCTACAATGTTACATATGTTGTCCTCTGTGCAGCCCTGTAGCATGAGCTCCGTGTATCACCGAGTACTACAATGTTACATATTGTGTCCTGTTTGCAGCCCTGTAGCATGAGCACCGTGTATCAGTGAGGGCTACAATGTTACATATTTCTCCTGTTTGCAGCCCTGTAGCATGAACACCTTGTATCACTGAGGGCTACAATGTTACATATTTCTCCTGTTTGCAGCCCTGTAGCATGAGCACCGTGTATCACTGAGGTCTAAACTGTTACATATGTTGTCCTGTTTGCAGCCCTGTAGCATGAGCACCGTGTATCATTGAGGGCTACAATGTTACAAATGTTGTCCTGTTTGCAGCCCTGTAGCATGAGCACGGTGTATCAGTGAGGGCTACAATGTTACATATTGTGTCCTGTTTCCAGCCCTGTAGCATGAGCACCGTGTATCACTGAGGTCTACAATGTTACATATGTTGTCCTGTTTGCAGCCCTGTAGCAGGAACACCGTGTATCACTGAGAGCTACATTGTTACATATTTTGTCCTGTTTGCAGCCCTGTAGCATGAGCACCGTGTATCACTGAGGTCTACAATGTTACATATTTTGTCCTGTGTGCAGCCCTGTAGCATGAGCACCGTGTATCACTGAGGGCTACAATGTTACATATTTTGTCCTGTGTGCAGCCTTGTAGCATGAGCACCGTGTATCACTGAGGGCTACAATGTTACATATTTTGTCCTGTTTGCAGCTCTGTAGCATGAAAACCGTGTATCACTGAGGGCTACAATGTTACATATTTTGTCCTGTGTGCAGCCCTGTAGCATGAGCACCGTCTATCACTGAGGGCTACAATGTTACATATTTTGTCCTGTTTGCCTCCCTGTAGCATGAGCACCGTGTATCCCTGAGGGCTGCAATGTTACATATTTTGTCCTGTGTGCAGCCCTGTAGCATGAGCTCTGTGTATCACTGAGGGCTACAATGTTACATATTCTCTCCTTTGTGCAGCCCTGTAGCATGAACACCGTGTATCCCTGAGAGCTACAATGTTACATATTTTGTCCTGTTTGCAGCCCTGTAGCATGAACACTGTGTATCACTGAGAGCTACAATGTTACATATGTTGTCCTGTTTGCAGCCCTGTAGCATGAGCACCGTGTATCATTGAGAACTACAATGTTACATATTGTGTCCTGTGTGCAGCCCTGTAGCATGAGCACCGTGTATCACTGAGGGCTACAATGATACATATCTTGTCCTGTGTGCAGCCCTGTAGCATGAGCACCGTGTATCACTGAGAGCTACAATGTTACATATTTAGTCCTGTTTGCAGCCCTGTAGCATGAGCATCGTGTATCACTGAGAGCTACAATGCTACATTTTCTCTCCTATGTGCAGCCCTGTAGCATGAGCACAGTGTATCACTGAGAGCTACAATGTTACATATGTTGTCCTGTGTGCAGCCCTGTAGCATGAGCTCCCTGTATCACTGAGGGCTACAATGTTACATATGTTGTCCTGTGTGCAGCCCTGTAGCATGAGCTCCGTGTATCACCGAGGGCTACAATGTTACATATTGTGTCCTGTGTGCAGCCCTGTAGCATGAGCACCGTGTATCACCGACGGCTAAAATGTTACATATTTTGTCCTGTTTGCAGCCCTGTTGCATGAGCACCGTGTATCACTGAGGGCTACAATGTTACATATTGTGTCCTGTTTGCAGCCCTGTAGCATGAGCACCGTGTATCACTGAGGGCTACAATGTTACATATTTTGTCCTTTGTGCAGCCCTGTAGCATGAGCACCGTGTATCACTGAGAGCTACAATGTTACATATGTTGTCCTGTTTCAGCCCTGTAACATGAGCACCGTGTATCACTGAGGGCTACAATGTTACATATGTTGTCCTGTTTGCAGCCCTGTAACATGAGCACCGTGTATCACTGAGAGCTACAATGTTACACATTTTGATCTCTTTCAGCCCTGTTGCATGAGCACCGTGTATCACTGAGGGCTACAATGTTACATATGTTGTCCTATTTGCAGCCCTGTAGCATGAGCACCGTTTATCACTGAGGGCTACAATGTTACACATTTTGATCTCTTTCAGCCCTGTAGCATGAGCACCGTTTATCACTGACAGCTACAATGTTACATATTGTGTCCTGTGTGCAGCCCTGTAGCATGAGCACCGTATATCACTAAGGGCTACAATGTTACATATTTTGCCCTGTTTGCAGCCCTGTAGCATGAGCACCGTCTATCACTGAGAGCTACAATGTTACACATTTTGTTCTGTTTCAGCCCTGTAGCATGAGCACCGTGTATCACTGAGGGCTACAATGTTACATATATTGTCCTGGTTGCAGCCCTGTAGCATGAGCACCGTGTATCTCTGAGAGCTCCAATGTTACATATTTTGTCCTGTTTCAGCCGTGTAGCATGAGCACCGTGTATTACTGAGGGCTACAATGTTACATATGTTGTCCTGTTTGCAGCCCTGTAGCATGAGCACCGTGTATCACTGAGCGCTACAATATTACATATGTTGTCCTGTTTGCAGCCCTGTAGCATGAGCACCGTGTATCACTGAGGGCTACAATGTTACATATTGTGTCCTGTTTGCAGCCCTGTAGCATGAGCACTGTGTATCACTGAGGGCTACAATGTTACATATGTTGTCCTGTTTGCAGCCCTGAAGCATGAACACCGTGTATCACTGAGGGCTACAATGTTACATATGTTGTCCTGTGTGCAGCCCTGTAGCATGAACACCGTGTATCACTGAGGGCTACAATGTTACATATGTTGTCCTGTTTGCAGCCCTGTAGCATGAACACCGTGTATCACTGAGGGCTACAATGTTACATATTTTGTCCTGTGTGCAGCCCTGTAGCATGAACACCGTGTATTACTGAGGGCTACAATTTTACATATTTTGTCCTGTGTGCAGCCCTGTAGCTTGAGCACCGTGTATCACTGAGAGCTACAATGTTACATATTGTATCCTGTGTGCAGCCCTGTAGCATGAGCACCGTGTATCACTGAGGGCTACAATGTTACATATGTTGTCCTGTTTGCAGCCCTGTAGCATGAGCACCGTGTATCAGTGAGGGCTACAATGTTACATATTGTGTACTGTTTGCAGCCCTGTAGCATGAGCACCGTGTATCACTGAGGGCTACAATGTTACTTATGTTGTCCTGTTTGCAGCCCTGTAGCATGAACACCGTGTGTCACTGAGAGCTACAATGTTACATATTTTGTCCTGTTTGCAGCCCTGTAGCATGAGCACCGTGTATCACTGAGAGCTACAATGTTAAATATTTTGTCCTGTTTGCAGCTCTGTAGCATGAGCACCGTGTATCACTGAGGGCTACAATGTTACATATTCTGTCCTGTGTGCAGCCCTGTAGCATGAGCACCGTGTATCACTGAGGGCTACAATGTTACATATTGTGTCCTGTTTGCAACCCTGTAGCATGAGCACTGTGTATCACTGAGGGCTACAATGTTATATATTTTATCCTGTTTGCAGCCCTGTAGCATGAGCACCGTGTATCACTGAGGGCTACAATGTTACATATTGGGTCCTGTGTGCAGCCCTGTAGAATGAGCACCGTGTATCACTGAGGGCTACAATGTAACATATTTTGTTCTGTTTGCAGCCCTGTAGCATGAGCACCGTGTATCACTGAGCGCTACAATATTACATATGTTGTCCTGTTTGCAGCCCTGTAGCATGAGCACCGTGTATCACTGAGGGCTACAATGTTACATATTGTGTCCTGTTTGCAGCCCTGTAGCATGAGCACTGTGTATCACTGAGGGCTACAATGTTACATATGTTGTCCTGTTTGCAGCCCTGAAGCATGAACACCGTGTATCACTGAGGGCTACAATGTTACATATGTTGTCCTGTGTGCAGCCCTGTAGCATGAACACCGTGTATCACTGAGGGCTACAATGTTACATATGTTGTCCTGTTTGCAGCCCTGTAGCATGAACACCGTGTATCACTGAGGGCTACAATGTTACATATTTTGTCCTGTGTGCAGCCCTGTAGCATGAACACCGTGTATTACTGAGGGCTACAATTTTACATATTTTGTCCTGTGTGCAGCCCTGTAGCTTGAGCACCGTGTATCACTGAGAGCTACAATGTTACATATTGTATCCTGTGTGCAGCCCTGTAGCATGAGCACCGTGTATCACTGAGGGCTACAATGTTACATATGTTGTCCTGTTTGCAGCCCTGTAGCATGAGCACCGTGTATCAGTGAGGGCTACAATGTTACATATTGTGTACTGTTTGCAGCCCTGTAGCATGAGCACCGTGTATCACTGAGGGCTACAATGTTACTTATGTTGTCCTGTTTGCAGCCCTGTAGCATGAACACCGTGTGTCACTGAGAGCTACAATGTTACATATTTTGTCCTGTTTGCAGCCCTGTAGCATGAGCACCGTGTATCACTGAGAGCTACAATGTTAAATATTTTGTCCTGTTTGCAGCTCTGTAGCATGAGCACCGTGTATCACTGAGGGCTACAATGTTACATATTCTGTCCTGTGTGCAGCCCTGTAGCATGAGCACCGTGTATCACTGAGGGCTACAATGTTACATATTGTGTCCTGTTTGCAACCCTGTAGCATGAGCACTGTGTATCACTGAGGGCTACAATGTTATATATTTTATCCTGTTTGCAGCCCTGTAGCATGAGCACCGTGTATCACTGAGGGCTACAATGTTACATATTGGGTCCTGTGTGCAGCCCTGTAGAATGAGCACCGTGTATCACTGAGGGCTACAATGTAACATATTTTGTTCTGTTTGCAGCCCTGTAGCATGAGCACCGTGTATCACTGAGGGCTACAATGTTACATATTCTCTCCTGTGTGCAGCCCTGTAGCATGAGCACTGTGTATCACTGAGGGCTACAATGTTACATATTTTATCCTGTTTGCAGCCCTGTAGCATGAGCACCGTGTATCACTGAGGGCTACAATGTTACATATTGGGTCCTGTGTGCAGCCCTGTAGAATGAGCACCGTGTATCACTGAGGGCTACAATGTTACCTATTTTGTCCTATTTGCAGCCCTGTAGCATGAGCACAGTGTATCACTGAGGGCTACAATGTTACATATTGTATCCTGTGTGCAGCCCTGTAGCATGAGCACCGTGTATCACTGTGGGATACAATGTTACATATTGTGTCCTGTGTACAGCCCTGTAGCATGAGCACCGTGTATCACTGAGAGCTATAATGTTACATATTTTCTCCTGTTTGCAGCCCTGTAGCATGAGCACCGTGTATCACCGAGAGCTACAATGTTACATTTTTTGTCCTGTTTGCAGCCCTGTAGCATGAGCATCGTGTATCACTGAGGGCTACAATGTTACATATGTTGTCCTGTGTGCAGCCCTGTAGCATGAGCTCCGTGTATCACTGAGGGCTACAATGTTACATATGTTGTCCTGTGTGCAGCCCTGAAGCATGAGCTACGTGTATCACTGAGGGCTACAATGTTACATATTGTGTCCTGTGTGCATCCCTGTAGCATGAGCACCGTGTATCACCGATGGCTAAAATGTTACATATTTTGTCCTGTTTGCAGCCCTGTAGCATGAGCACCGTGTATCACTGAGGGCTACAATGTTACATATTGTGTCCTGTTTGCAGCCCTGTAGCATGAGCACCGTGTATCACTGAGAGCTACAATTTTACATATGTTGTCCTGTTTGCAGCCCTGTAGCATGAGCACCGTGTATCACTGAAGGCTACAATGTTACATATTGTGTCCTGTTTGCAGCCCTGTAGCAGGAGCACCGTGTATCACTGAGGGCTACAATTTTACATATGTTGTCCTGTTTGCAGCCCTGTAGCATGAGCACCATTTATCACTGAGAGCTACAATGTTACATATTTTGTCCTGTTTCAGCCCTGTAGCATGAGCACCGTGTATCACTGAGGGCTACAATGTTACATATCTTGTCCTGTGTGCAGCCCTGTAGCATGAGCACCGTGTATCACTGAGGGCTACAATGTTACATATCTTGTCCTGTGTGCAGCCCTGTAGCATGAACACCGTGTATCACTGAGGGCTACAATGTTACATATCTTGTCCTGTGTGCAGCCCTGTAGCATGAGCACCGTGTATCACTGAGGGCTACAATGTTACATATTTTGTCCTGTTTGCAGCCCTGTAGCATGAGCACCGTGTATCACTGAGGGCTACAATGTTACATATGTTGTCCTGTGTGCAGCCCTGTAGCATGAGCTACGTGTGTCACCGAGTACTACAATGTTACATATTGTGTCCTGTGTGCAGCCCTGTAGCTTGAGCACCGTGTATCACCGAGGGCAAAAATGTTACATATTTTGTCCTGTTTGCAGCCCTGTAGCATGAGCACCGTGTATCACTGAGGGCTACAATGTTACATATGTTGTCCTCTGTGCAGCCCTGTAGCATGAGCTCCGTGTATCACCGAGTACTACAATGTTACATATTGTGTCCTGTTTGCAGCCCTGTAGCATGAGCACCGTGTATCAGTGAGGGCTACAATGTTACATATTTCTCCTGTTTGCAGCCCTGTAGCATGAACACCGTGTATCACTGAGGGCTACAATGTTACATATTTCTCCTGTTTGCAGCCCTGTAGCATGAGCACCTTGTATCACTGAGGGCTACAATGTTACATATTTCTCCTGTTTGCAGCCCTGTAGCATGAGCACCTTGTATCACTGAGGTCTACACTGTTACATATGTTGTCCTGTTTGCAGCCCTGTAGCATGAGCACCGTGTATCATTGAGGGCTACAATGTTACATATGTTGTCCTGTTTGCAGCCCTGTAGCATGAGCACGGTGTATCAGTGAGGGTTACAATGTTACATATTGTGTCCTGTTTGCAGCCCTGTAGCATGAGCACCGTGTATCACTGAGAGCTACATTGTTACATATTTTGTCCTGTTTGCAGCCCTGTAGCATGAGCACCGTGTATCACTGAGGTCTACAATGTTACATATTTTGTCCTGTGTGCAGCCCTGTAGCATGAGCACCGTGTATCACTGAGGGCTACAATGTTTCATATTTTGTCCTGTGTGCAGCCTTGTAGCATGAGCACCGTGTATCACTGAGGGCTACAATGTTACATATTTTGTCCTGTTTGCAGCTCTGTAGCATGAAAACCGTGTATCACTGAGGGCTACAATGTTACATATTTTGTCCTGTGTGCAGCCCTGTAGCATGAGCACCGTCTATCACTGAGGGCTACAATGTTACATATTCTCTCCTGTGTGCAGCCCTGTAGCATGAGCACTGTGTATCACTGAGGGCTACAATGTTACATATTTTATCCTGTTTGCAGCCCTGTAGCATGAGCACCGTGTATCACTGAGGGCTACAATGTTACATATTGGGTCCTGTGTGCAGCCCTGTAGAATGAGCACCGTGTATCACTGAGGGCTACAATGTTACCTATTTTGTCCTATTTGCAGCCCTGTAGCATGAGCACAGTGTATCACTGAGGGCTACAATGTTACATATTGTATCCTGTGTGCAGCCCTGTAGCATGAGCACCGTGTATCACTGTGGGATACAATGTTACATATTGTGTCCTGTGTACAGCCCTGTAGCATGAGCACCGTGTATCACTGAGAGCTATAATGTTACATATTTTCTCCTGTTTTCAGCCCTGTAGCATGAGCACCGTGTATCACCGAGAGCTACAATGTTACATTTTTTGTCCTGTTTGCAGCCCTGTAGCATGAGCATCGTGTATCACTGAGGGCTACAATGTTACATATGTTGTCCTGTGTGCAGCCCTGTAACATGAGCTCCGTGTATCACTGAGGGCTACAATGTTACATATGTTGTCCTGTGTGCAGCCCTGAAGCATGAGCTACGTGTATCACTGAGGGCTACAATGTTACATATTGTGTCCTGTGTGCAGCCCTGTAGCATGAGCACCGTGTATCACCGATGGCTAAAATGTTACATATTTTGTCCTGTTTGCAGCCCTGTAGCATGAGCACCGTGTATCACTGAGGGCTACAATGTTACATATTGTGTCCTGTTTGCAGCCCTGTAGCATGAGCACCGTGTATCACTGAGAGCTACAATTTTACATATGTTGTCCTGTTTGCAGCCCTGTAGCATGAGCACCGTGTATCACTGAAGGCTACAATGTTACATATTGTGTCCTGTTTGCAGCCCTGTAGCAGGAGCACCGTGTATCACTGAGGGCTACAATTTTACATATGTTGTCCTGTTTGCAGCCCTGTAGCATGAGCACCATTTATCACTGAGAGCTACAATGTTACATATTTTGTCCTGTTTCAGCCCTGTAGCATGAGCACCGTGTATCACTGAGGGCTACAATGTTACATATCTTGTCCTGTGTGCAGCCCTGTAGCATGAGCACCGTGTATCACTGAGGGCTACAATGTTACATATCTTGTCCTGTGTGCAGCCCTGTAGCATGAACACCGTGTATCACTGAGGGCTACAATGTTACATATCTTGTCCTGTGTGCAGCCCTGTAGCATGAGCACCGTGTATCACTGAGGGCTACAATGTTACATATTTTGTCCTGTTTGCAGCCCTGTAGCATGAGCACCGTGTATCACTGAGGGCTACAATGTTACATATGTTGTCCTGTGTGCAGCCCTGTAGCATGAGCTACGTGTGTCACCGAGTACTACAATGTTACATATTGTGTCCTGTGTGCAGCCCTGTAGCTTGAGCACCGTGTATCACCGAGGGCAAAAATGTTACATATTTTGTCCTGTTTGCAGCCCTGTAGCATGAGCACCGTGTATCACATGAATGCTACAATGTTACATATGTTGTCCTCTGTGCAGCCCTGTAGCATGAGCTCCGTGTATCACCGAGTACTACAATGTTACATATTGTGTCCTGTTTGCAGCCCTGTAGCATGAGCACCGTGTATCAGTGAGGGCTACAATGTTACATATTTCTCCTGTTTGCAGCCCTGTAGCATGAACACCGTGTATCACTGAGGGCTACAATGTTACATATTTCTCCTGTTTGCAGCCCTGTAGCATGAGCACCTTGTATCACTGAGGGCTACAATGTTACATATTTCTCCTGTTTGCAGCCCTGTAGCATGAGCACCGTGTATCACTGAGGTCTACACTGTTACATATGTTGTCCTGTTTGCAGCCCTGTAGCATGAGCACCGTGTATCATTGAGGGCTACAATGTTACATATGTTGTCCTGTTTGCAGCCCTGTAGCATGAGCACGGTGTATCAGTGAGGGTTACAATGTTACATATTGTGTCCTGTTTGCAGCCCTGTAGCATGAGCACCGTGTATCACTGAGAGCTACATTGTTACATATTTTGTCCTGTTTGCAGCCCTGTAGCATGAGCACCGTGTATCACTGAGGTCTACAATGTTACATATTTTGTCCTGTGTGCAGCCCTGTAGCATGAGCACCGTGTATCACTGAGGGCTACAATGTTACATATTTTGTCCTGTGTGCAGCCTTGTAGCATGAGCACCGTGTATCACTGAGGGCTACAATGTTACATATTTTGTCCTGTTTGCAGCTCTGTAGCATGAAAACCGTGTATCACTGAGGGCTACAATGTTACATATTTTGTCCTGTGTGCAGCCCTGTAGCATGAGCACCGTCTATCACTGAGGGCTACAATGTTACATATTTTGTCCTGTTTGCATCCCTGTAGCATGAGCACCGTGTATCCCTGAGGGCTGCAATGTTACATATTTTGTCCTGTGTGCAGCCCTGTAGCATGAGCTCTGTGTATCACTGAGGGCTACAATGTTACATATTCTCTCCTTTGTGCAGCCCTGTAGCATGAACACCGTGTATCCCTGAGAGCTACAATGTTACATATTTTGTCCTGTTTGCAGCCCTGTAGCATGAGCACCGTGTATCATTGAGAACTACAATGTTACATATTGTGTCCTGTGTGCAGCCCTGTAGCATGAGCACCGTGTATCACTGAGGGCTACAATGATACATATCTTGTCCTGTGTGCAGCCCTGTAGCATGAGCACCGTGTATCACTGAGAGCTACAATGTTACATATTTAGTCCTGTTTGCAGCCCTGTAGCATGAGCACCGTGTATCACTGAGAGCTACAATGTTACATATGTTGTCCTGTGTGCAGCCCTGTAGCATGAGCTCCCTGTATCACTGAGGGCTACAATGTTACATATGTTGTCCTGTGTGCAGCCCTGTAGCATGAGCTCCGTGTATCACCGAGGGCTACAATGTTACATATTGTGTCCTGTGTGCAGCCCTGTAGCATGAGCACCGTGTATCACCGACGGCTAAAATGTTACATATTTTGTCCTGTTTGCAGCCCTGTTGAATGAGCACCGTGTATCACTGAGGGCTACAATGTTACATATTGTGTCCTGTTTGCAGCCCTGTAGCATGAGCACCGTGTATCACTGAGGGCTACAATGTTACATATTTTGTCCTTTGTGCAGCCCTGTAGCATGAGCACCGTGTATCACTGAGAGCTACAATGTTACATATGTTGTCCTGTGTGCAGCCCTGTAGCATGAGCACCGTTTATCACTGAGAGCTACAATGTTACATATGTTGTCCTGTTTGAAGCACTGTAACATGAGCACCGTGTATCACTGAGAGCTACAATGTTACACATTTTGATCTCTTTCAGCCCTGTAGCATGAGCACCGTGTATCACTGAGGGCTACAATGTTACATATGTTGTCCTATTTGCAGCCCTGTAGCATGAGCACCGTTTATCACTGAGGGCTACAATGTTACACATTTTGATCTCTTTCAGCCCTGTAGCATGAGCACCGTGTATCACTGAGGGCTACAATGTTACATATGTTGTCCTATTTGCAGCCCTGTAGCATGAGCACCGTTTATCACTGACAGCTACAATGTTACATATTGTGTCCTGTGTGCAGCCCTGTAGCATGAGCACCGTGTATCACTGAGGGCTACAATGTTACATATTTTGTCCTGTGTGCAGCCCTGTAGCATGAGCACCGTGTATCACAGAGGGCTACAATGTTACATATTTTGTCTTGTTTGCAGCCCTGTTGCATGAGCACCGTATATCACTAAGGGCTACAATGTTACATATTTTGCCCTGTTTGCAGCCCTGTAGCATGAGCACCGTCTATCACTGAGAGCTACAATGTTACACATTTTGTTCTGTTTCAGCCCTGTAGCATGAGCACCGTGTATCACTGAGGGCTACAATGTTACATATGTTGTCCTGTTTGCAGCCCTGTAGCATGAGCACCGTGTATCTCTGAGAGCTCCAATGTTACATATTTTGTCCTGTTTCAGCCGTGTAGCATGAGCACCGTGTATCACTGAGGGCTACAATGTTACATATTTTGTTCTGTTTCAGCCCTGTATCATGAGCACCGTGTATCACTGAGGGCTCCAATGTTACATATTTTTTCCTGTTTCAGCCCTGTAGCATGAGCACCGTGTATCACTGAGAGCTTCAATGTTACACATTTTGTTCTGTTTCAGCCCTGTAGCATGAACACTGTGTATCACTGAGGGCTACAATGTTGCATATTGTGTCCTGTTTGCAGCCCTGAAGCATGAGCACCGTGTATCACTGAGGGCTACAATGTTACATATTTTGTCCAGTCTGCAGCCCTGTAGCATGAGCACCGTGTATCACTGAGAGCTACAATGTTACTCATTTTTTTCTATTTCAGCCCTGTAGCATAAGCACCGTGTACCACTGAGGGCTACAATGTTACATATGTTGTCCTGTTTGCAGCCCTGTAGCATGAGCACCGTGTATCACTGAGGGCTACAATGTTACATATTTTGTCCAGTTTCAGCCCTGTAGCATGAGCACCGTGTATCACTGAGAGCTACAATGTTACACATTTTGTTCTGTTTCAGCCCTGTAGCATGAGCACCGTGTATCACTGAGGGCTACAATGTTACATATTTTGTTCTGTTTCAGCCCTGTAGCATGAGCACCATGTATCACTGAGGGCTACAATGTTACATATTTCTCCTGTTTGCAGCCCTGTAGTATGAGCACCGTGTAACACTGAGAGCTACAATGTTACATATGTTGTCCTGTGTGCAGCCCGGTAGCATGAGCTCCGTGTATCACTGAGAGCTACAATGTTACATATGTTGTCCCGTTTGCAACCCTGTAGCATGAGCACCGTGTATCACTGAGGGCTACAATGTTACATATTTTGTCCTGTGTGCAGCCCTGTAGCATGAGCACCGTGTATCACTGAGGGCTACAATGTTACATATTTTGTCCTGTTTGCAGCCCTGTAGCATGAACACCGTGTATCACTGAGAGCTACAATGTTACATATTTTGTCCTATTTGCAGCCCTGTAGCATGAACACCGTGTATCACTGTGGGCTACAATGTTACATATTTTGTCCTGTTTGCAGCCCTGTAGCATGAGCTCCGTGTATCAGTGAGGGCTACAATGTTACATATTTCTCACGTTTGCAGCCCTGTAGCATGAGCACCGTGTATCACTGAGAGCTACAATGCTACATTTTCTCTCCTATGTGCAGCCCTGTAGCATGAGCACAGTGTATCACTGAGAGCTACAATGTTACATATGTTGTCCTGTGTGCAGCCCTGTAGCATGAGCTCCCTGTATCACTGAGGGCTACAATGTTACATATGTTGTCCTGTGTGCAGCCCTGTAGCATGAGCACCGTGTATCACCGACGGCTAAAATGTTACATATTTTGTCCTGTTTGCAGCCCTGTTGCATGAGCACCGTGTATCACTGAGGGCTACAATGTTACATATTGTGTCCTGTTTGCAGCCCTGTAGCATGAGCACCGTGTATCACTGAGGGCTACAATGTTACATATTTTGTCCTTTGTGCAGCCCTGTAGCATGAGCACCGTGTATCACTGAGAGCTACAATGTTACATATGTTGTCCTGTTTCAGCCCTGTAACATGAGCACCGTGTATCACTGAGGGCTACAATGTTACATATGTTGTCCTGTTTGCAGCCCTGTAACATGAGCACCGTGTATCACTGAGAGCTACAATGTTACACATTTTGATCTCTTTCAGCCCTGTTGCATGAGCACCGTGTATCACTGAGGGCTACAATGTTACATATGTTGTCCTATTTGCAGCCCTGTAGCATGAGCACCGTTTATCACTGAGGGCTACAATGTTACACATTTTGATCTCTTTCAGCCCTGTAGCATGAGCACCGTTTATCACTGACAGCTACAATGTTACATATTGTGTCCTGTGTGCAGCCCTGTAGCATGAGCACCGTGTATCACTGAGGGCTACAATGTTACATATTTTGTCCTGTGTGCAGCCCTGTAGCATGAGCACCGTGTATCACAGAGGGCTACAATGTTACATATTTTGTCTTGTTTGCAGCCCTGTTGCATGAGCACCGTATATCACTAAGGGCTACAATGTTACATATTTTGCCCTGTTTGCAGCCCTGTAGCATGAGCACCGTCTATCACTGAGAGCTCCAATGTTACATATTTTGTCCTGTTTCAGCCGTGTAGCATGAGCACCGTGTATTACTGAGGGCTACAATGTTACATATGTTGTCCTGTTTGCAGCCCTGTAGCATGAGCACCGTGTATCACTGAGCGCTACAATATTACATATGTTGTCCTGTTTGCAGCCCTGTAGCATGAGCACCGTGTATCACTGAGGGCTACAATGTTACATATTGTGTCCTGTTTGCAGCCCTGTAGCATGAGCACTGTGTATCACTGAGGGCTACAATGTTACATATGTTGTCCTGTTTGCAGCCCTGAAGCATGAACACCGTGTATCACTGAGGGCTACAATGTTACATATGTTGTCCTGTGTGCAGCCCTGTAGCATGAACACCGTGTATCACTGAGGGCTACAATGTTACATATGTTGTCCTGTTTGCAGCCCTGTAGCATGAACACCGTGTATCACTGAGGGCTACAATGTTACATATTTTGTCCTGTGTGCAGCCCTGTAGCATGAACACCGTGTATTACTGAGGGCTACAATTTTACATATTTTGTCCTGTGTGCAGCCCTGTAGCTTGAGCACCGTGTATCACTGAGAGCTACAATGTTACATATTGTATCCTGTGTGCAGCCCTGTAGCATGAGCACCGTGTATCACTGAGGGCTACAATGTTACATATGTTGTCCTGTTTGCAGCCCTGTAGCATGAGCACCGTGTATCAGTGAGGGCTACAATGTTACATATTGTGTCCTGTTTGCAGCCCTGTAGCATGAGCACCGTGTATCACTGAGGGCTACAATGTTACTTATGTTGTCCTGTTTGCAGCCCTGTAGCATGAACACCGTGTGTCACTGAGAGCTACAATGTTACATATTTTGTCCTGTTTGCAGCCCTGTAGCATGAGCACCGTGTATCACTGAGAGCTACAATATTAAATATTTTGTCCTGTTTGCAGCTCTGTAGCATGAGCACCGTGTATCACTGAGGGCTACAATGTTACATATTCTGTCCTGTGTGCAGCCCTGTAGCATGAGCACCGTGTATCACTGAGGGCTACAATGTTACATATTGTGTCCTGTTTGCAACCCTGTAGCATGAGCACTGTGTATCACTGAGGGCTACAATGTTATATATTTTATCCTGTTTGCAGCCCTGTAGCATGAGCACCGTGTATCACTGAGGGCTACAATGTTACATATTGGGTCCTGTGTGCAGCCCTGTAGAATGAGCACCGTGTATCACTGAGGGCTACAATGTTACATATTTTGTCCTGTTTGCAGCCCTGTAGCATGAGCACCGTGTATCACTGAGGGCTACAATGTTACATATTCTCTCCTGTGTGCAGCCCTGTAGCATGAGCACTGTGTATCACTGAGGGCTACAATGTTACATATTTTATCCTGTTTGCAGCCCTGTAGCATGAGCACCGTGTATCACTGAGGGCTACAATGTTACATATTGGGTCCTGTGTGCAGCCCTGTAGAATGAGCACCGTGTATCACTGAGGGCTACAATGTTACCTATTTTGTCCTATTTGCAGCCCTGTAGCATGAGCACAGTGTATCACTGAGGGCTACAATGTTACATATTGTATCCTGTGTGCAGCCCTGTAGCATGAGCACCGTGTATCACTGTGGGATACAATGTTACATATTGTGTCCTGTGTACAGCCCTGTAGCATGAGCACCGTGTATCACTGAGAGCTATAATGTTACATATTTTCTCCTGTTTGCAGCCCTGTAGCATGAGCACCGTGTATCACCGAGAGCTACAATGTTACATTTTTTGTCCTGTTTGCAGCCCTGTAGCATGAGCATCGTGTATCACTGAGGGCTACAATGTTACATATGTTGTCCTGTGTGCAGCCCTGTAGCATGAGCTCCGTGTATCACTGAGGGCTACAATGTTACATATGTTGTCCTGTGTGCAGCCCTGAAGCATGAGCTACGTGTATCACTGAGGGCTACAATGTTACATATTGTGTCCTGTGTGCAGCCCTGTAGCATGAGCACCGTGTATCACCGATGGCTAAAATGTTACATATTTTGTCCTGTTTGCAGCCCTGTAGCATGAGCACCGTGTATCACTGAGGGCTACAATGTTACATATTGTGTCCTGTTTGCAGCCCTGTAGCATGAGCACCGTGTATCACTGAGAGCTACAATTTTACATATGTTGTCCTGTTTGCAGCCCTGTAGCATGAGCACCGTGTATCACTGAAGGCTACAATGTTACATATTGTGTCCTGTTTGCAGCCCTGTAGCAGGAGCACCGTGTATCACTGAGGGCTACAATTTTACATATGTTGTCCTGTTTGCAGCCCTGTAGCATGAGCACCATTTATCACTGAGAGCTACAATGTTACATATTTTGTCCTGTTTCAGCCCTGTAGCATGAGCACCGTGTATCACTGAGGGCTACAATGTTACATATCTTGTCCTGTGTGCAGCCCTGTAGCATGAGCACCGTGTATCACTGAGGGCTACAATGTTACATATCTTGTCCTGTGTGCAGCCCTGTAGCATGAACACCGTGTATCACTGAGGGCTACAATGTTACATATCTTGTCCTGTGTGCAGCCCTGTAGCATGAGCACCGTGTATCACTGAGGGCTACAATGTTACATATTTTGTCCTGTTTGCAGCCCTGTAGCATGAGCACCGTGTATCACTGAGGGCTACAATGTTACATATGTTGTCCTGTGTGCAGCCCTGTAGCATGAGCTACGTGTGTCACCGAGTACTACAATGTTACATATTGTGTCCTGTGTGCAGCCCTGTAGCTTGAGCACCGTGTATCACCGAGGGCAAAAATGTTACATATTTTGTCCTGTTTGCAGCCCTGTAGCATGAGCACCGTGTATCACTGAGGGCTACAATGTTACATATGTTGTCCTCTGTGCAGCCCTGTAGCATGAGCTCCGTGTATCACCGAGTACTACAATGTTACATATTGTGTCCTGTTTGCAGCCCTGTAGCATGAGCACCGTGTATCAGTGAGGGCTACAATGTTACATATTTCTCCTGTTTGCAGCCCTGTAGCATGAACACCGTGTATCACTGAGGGCTACAATGTTACATATTTCTCCTGTTTGCAGCCCTGTAGCATGAGCACCTTGTATCACTGAGGGCTACAATGTTACATATTTCTCCTGTTTGCAGCCCTGTAGCATGAGCACCGTGTATCACTGAGGTCTACACTGTTACATATGTTGTCCTGTTTGCAGCCCTGTAGCATGAGCACCGTGTATCATTGAGGGCTACAATGTTACATATGTTGTCCTGTTTGCAGCCCTGTAGCATGAGCACGGTGTATCAGTGAGGGCTACAATGTTACATATTGTGTCCTGTTTGCAGCCCTGTAGCATGAGCACCGTGTATCACTGAGAGCTACATTGTTACATATTTTGTCCTGTTTGCAGCCCTGTAGCATGAGCACCGTGTATCACTGAGGTCTACAATGTTACATATTTTGTCCTGTGTGCAGCCCTGTAGCATGAGCACCGTGTATCACTGAGGGCTACAATGTTACATATTTTGTCCTGTGTGCAGCCTTGTAGCATGAGCACCGTGTATCACTGAGGGCTACAATGTTACATATTTTGTCCTGTTTGCAGCTCTGTAGCATGAAAACCGTGTATCACTGAGGGCTACAATGTTACATATTTTGTCCTGTGTGCAGCCCTGTAGCATGAGCACCGTCTATCACTGAGGGCTACAATGTTACATATTTTGTCCTGTTTGCATCCCTGTAGCATGAGCACCGTGTATCCCTGAGGGCTGCAATGTTACATATTTTGTCCTGTGTGCAGCCCTGTAGCATGAGCTCTGTGTATCACTGAGGGCTACAATGTTACATATTCTCTCCTTTGTGCAGCCCTGTAGCAAGAACACCGTGTATCCCTGAGAGCTACAATGTTACATATTTTGTCCTGTTTGCAGCCCTGTAGCATGAGCACCGTGTATCATTGAGAACTACAATGTTACATATTGTGTCCTGTGTGCAGCCCTGTAGCATGAGCACCGTGTATCACTGAGGGCTACAATGATACATATCTTGTCCTGTGTGCAGCCCTGTAGCATGAGCACCGTGTATCACTGAGAGCTACAATGTTACATATTTAGTCCTGTTTGCAGCCCTGTAGCATGAGCACCGTGTATCACTGAGAGCTACAATGTTACATATGTTGTCCTGTGTGCAGCCCTGTAGCATGAGCTCCCTGTATCACTGAGGGCTACAATGTTACATATGTTGTCCTGTGTGCAGCCCTGTAGCATGAGCTCCGTGTATCACCGAGGGCTACAATGTTACATATTGTGTCCTGTGTGCAGCCCTGTAGCATGAGCACCGTGTATCACCGACGGCTAAAATGTTACATATTTTGTCCTGTTTGCAGCCCTGTTGCATGAGCACCGTGTATCACTGAGGGCTACAATGTTACATATTGTGTCCTGTTTGCAGCCCTGTAGCATGAGCACCGTGTATCACTGAGGGCTACAATGTTACATATTTTGTCCTTTGTGCAGCCCTGTAGCATGAGCACCGTGTATCACTGAGAGCTACAATGTTACATATGTTGTCCTGTGTGCAGCCCTGTAGCATGAGCACCGTTTATCACTGAGAGCTACAATGTTACATATGTTGTCCTGTTTGAAGCCCTGTAACATGAGCACCGTGTATCACTGAGAGCTACAATGTTACACATTTTGATCTCTTTCAGCCCTGTAGCATGAGCACCGTGTATCACTGAGGGCTACAATGTTACATATGTTGTCCTATTTGCAGCCCTGTAGCATGAGCACCGTTTATCACTGAAAGCTACAATGTTACACATTTTGATCTCTTTCAGCCCTGTAGCATGAGCACCGTTTATCACTGACAGCTACAATGTTACATATTGTGTCCTGTGTGCAGCCCTGTAGCATGAGCACCGTGTATCACTGAGGGCTACAATGTTACATATTTTGTCCTGTGTGCAGCCCTGTAGCATGAGCACCGTGTATCACAGAGGGCTACAATGTTACATATTTTGTCTTGTTTGCAGCCCTGTTGCATGAGCACCGTATATCACTAAGGGCTACAATGTTACATATTTTGCCCTGTTTGCAGCCCTGTAGCATGAGCACCGTCTATCACTGAGAGCTACAATGTTACACATTTTGTTCTGTTTCAGCCCTGTAGCATGAGCACCGTGTATCACTGAGGGCTACAATGTTACATATGTTGTCCTGTTTGCAGCCCTGTAGCATGAGCACCGTGTATGTCTGAGAGCTCCAATGTTACATATTTTGTCCTGTTTCAGCCGTGTAGCATGAGCACCGTGTATCACTGAGGGCTACAATGTTACATATTTTGTTCTGTTTCAGCCCTGTATCATGAGCACCGTGTATCACTGAGGGCTCCAATGTTACATATTTTGTCCTGTTTCAGCCCTGTAGCATGAGCACCGTGTATCACTGAGAGCTACAATGTTACACATTTTGTTCTGTTTCAGCCCTGTAGCATGAACACTGTGTATCACTGAGGGCTACAATGTTACATATTGTGTCCTGTTTGCAGCCCTGAAGCATGAGCACCGTGTATCACTGAGGGCTACAATGTTACATATTTTGTCCTATTTGCAGCCCTGTAGCATGAGCACCATGTATCACTGAGAGCTATAATGTTAAATATTTTGTCCTGTTTGCAGCCCTGTAGCATGAGCACCGTGTATCACTGAGAGCTATAATGTTACATATTTTCTCCTGTTTGCAGCCCTGTAGCATGAGCACCGTGTATCACCGAGAGCTACAATGTTACATTTTTTGTCCTGTTTGCAGCCCTGTAGCATGAGCATCGTGTATCACTGAGGGCTACAATGTTACATATGTTGTCCTGTGTGCAGCCCTGTAGCATGAGCTCCGTGTATCACTGAGGGCTACAATGTTACATATGTTGTCCTGTGTGCAGCCCTGTAGCATGAGCTCCGTGTATCACTGAGGGCTACAATGTTACATATGTTGTCCTGTGTGCAGCCCTGAAGCATGAGCTACGTGTATCACTGAGGGCTACAATGTTACATATTGTGTCCTGTGTGCAGCCCTGTAGCATGAGCACCGTGTATCACCGATGGCTAAAATGTTACATATTTTGTCCTGTTTGCAGCCCTGTAGCATGAGCACCGTGTATCACTGAGGGCTACAATGTTACATATTGTGTCCTGTTTGCAGCCCTGTAGCATGAGCACCGTGTATCACTGAGAGCTACAATTTTACATATGTTGTCCTGTTTGCAGCCCTGTAGCATGAGCACCGTGTATCACTGAAGGCTACAATGTTACATATTGTGTCCTGTTTGCAGCCCTGTAGCAGGAGCACCGTGTATCACTGAGGGCTACAATTTTACATATGTTGTCCTGTTTGCAGCCCTGTAGCATGAGCACCATTTATCACTGAGAGCTACAATGTTACATATTTTGTCCTGTTTCAGCCCTGTAGCATGAGCACCGTGTATCACTGAGGGCTACAATGTTACATATCTTGTCCTGTGTGCAGCCCTGTAGCATGAGCACCGTGTATCACTGAGGGCTACAATGTTACATATCTTGTCCTGTGTGCAGCCCTGTAGCATGAACACCGTGTATCACTGAGGGCTACAATGTTACATATCTTGTCCTGTGTGCAGCCCTGTAGCATGAGCACCGTGTATCACTGAGGGCTACAATGTTACATATTTTGTCCTGTTTGCAGCCCTGTAGCATGAGCACCGTGTATCACTGAGGGCTACAATGTTACATATGTTGTCCTGTGTGCAGCCCTGTAGCATGAGCTACGTGTGTCACCGAGTACTACAATGTTACATATTGTGTCCTGTGTGCAGCCCTGTAGCTTGAGCACCGTGTATCACCGAGGGCAAAAATGTTACATATTTTGTCCTGTTTGCAGCCCTGTAGCATGAGCACCGTGTATCACTGAGGGCTACAATGTTACATATGTTGTCCTCTGTGCAGCCCTGTAGCATGAGCTCCGTGTATCACCGAGTACTACAATGTTACATATTGTGTCCTGTTTGCAGCCCTGTAGCATGAGCACCGTGTATCAGTGAGGGCTACAATGTTACATATTTCTCCTGTTTGCAGCCCTGTAGCATGAACACCGTGTATCACTGAGGGCTACAATGTTACATATTTCTCCTGTTTGCAGCCCTGTAGCATGAGCACCTTGTATCACTGAGGGCTACAATGTTACATATTTCTCCTGTTTGCAGCCCTGTAGCATGAGCACCGTGTATCACTGAGGTCTACACTGTTACATATGTTGTCCTGTTTGCAGCCCTGTAGCATGAGCACCGTGTATCATTGAGGGCTACAATGTTACATATGTTGTCCTGTTTGCAGCCCTGTAGCATGAGCACGGTGTATCAGTGAGGGCTACAATGTTACATATTGTGTCCTGTTTGCAGCCCTGTAGCATGAGCACCGTGTATCACTGAGAGCTACATTGTTACATATTTTGTCCTGTTTGCAGCCCTGTAGCATGAGCACCGTGTATCACTGAGGTCTACAATGTTACATATTTTGTCCTGTGTGCAGCCCTGTAGCATGAGCACCGTGTATCACTGAGGGCTACAATGTTACATATTTTGTCCTGTGTGCAGCCTTGTAGCATGAGCACCGTGTATCACTGAGGGCTACAATGTTACATATTTTGTCCTGTTTGCAGCTCTGTAGCATGAAAACCGTGTATCACTGAGGGCTACAATGTTACATATTTTGTCCTGTGTGCAGCCCTGTAGCATGAGCACCGTCTATCACTGAGGGCTACAATGTTACATATTTTGTCCTGTTTGCATCCCTGTAGCATGAGCACCGTGTATCCCTGAGGGCTGCAATGTTACATATTTTGTCCTGTGTGCAGCCCTGTAGCATGAGCTCTGTGTATCACTGAGGGCTACAATGTTACATATTGTCTCCTTTGTGCAGCCCTGTAGCATGAACACCGTGTATCCCTGAGAGCTACAATGTTACATATTTTGTCCTGTTTGCAGCCCTGTAGCATGAGCACCGTGTATCATTGAGAACTACAATGTTACATATTGTGTCCTGTGTGCAGCCCTGTAGCATGAGCACCGTGTATCACTGAGGGCTACAATGATACATATCTTGTCCTGTGTGCAGCCCTGTAGCATGAGCACCGTGTATCACTGAGAGCTACAATGTTACATATTTAGTCCTGTTTGCAGCCCTGTAGCATGAGCACCGTGTATCACTGAGAGCTACAATGTTACATATGTTGTCCTGTGTGCAGCCCTGTAGCATGAGCTCCCTGTATCACTGAGGGCTACAATGTTACATATGTTGTCCTGTGTGCAGCCCTGTAGCATGAGCTCCGTGTATCACCGAGGGCTACAATGTTACATATTGTGTCCTGTGTGCAGCCCTGTAGCATGAGCACCGTGTATCACCGATGGCTAAAATGTTACATATTTTGTCCTGTTTGCAGCCCTGTTGCATGAGCACCGTGTATCACTGAGGGCTACAATGTTACATATTGTGTCCTGTTTGCAGCCCTGTAGCATGAGCACCGTGTATCACTGAGGGCTACAATGTTACATATTTTGTCCTTTGTGCAGCCCTGTAGCATGAGCACCGTGTATCACTGAGAGCTACAATGTTACATATGTTGTCCTGTGTGCAGCCCTGTAGCATGAGCACCGTTTATCACTGAGAGCTACAATGTTACATATGTTGTCCTGTTTGAAGCCCTGTAACATGAGCACCGTGTATCACTGAGAGCTACAATGTTACACATTTTGATCTCTTTCAGCCCTGTAGCATGAGCACCGTGTATCACTGAGGGCTACAATGTTACATATGTTGTCCTATTTGCAGCCCTGTAGCATGAGCACCGTTTATCACTGAGGGCTACAATGTTACACATTTTGATCTCTTTCAGCCCTGTAGCATGAGCACCGTTTATCACTGACAGCTACAATGTTACATATTGTGTCCTGTGTGCAGCCCTGTAGCATGAGCACCGTGTATCACTGAGGGCTACAATGTTACATATTTTGTCCTGTGTGCAGCCCTGTAGCATGAGCACCGTGTATCACAGAGGGCTACAATGTTACATATTTTGTCTTGTTTGCAGCCCTGTTGCATGAGCACCGTATATCACTAAGGGCTACAATGTTACATATTTTGCCCTGTTTGCAGCCCTGTAGCATGAGCACCGTCTATCACTGAGAGCTACAATGTTACACATTTTGTTCTGTTTCAGCCCTGTAGCATGAGCACCGTGTATCACTGAGGGCTACAATGTTACATATGTTGTCCTGTTTGCAGCCCTGTAGCATGAGCACCGTGTATCTCTGAGAGCTCCAATGTTACATATTTTGTCCTGTTTCAGCCGTGTAGCATGAGCACCGTGTATCACTGAGGGCTACAATGTTACATATTTTGTTCTGTTTCAGCCCTGTATCATGAGCACCGTGTATCACTGAGGGCTCCAATGTTACATATTTTGTCCTGTTTCAGCCCTGTAGCATGAGCACCGTGTATCACTGAGAGCTACAATGTTACACATTTTGTTCTGTTTCAGCCCTGTAGCATGAACACTGTGTATCACTGAGGGCTACAATGTTACATATTGTGTCCTGTTTGCAGCCCTGAAGCATGAGCACCGTGTATCACTGAGGGCTACAATGTTACATATTTTGTCCAGTCTGCAGCCCTGTAGCATGAGCACCGTGTATCACTGAGAGCTACAATGTTACTCATTTTTTTCTATTTCAGCCCTGTAGCATGAGCACCGTGTACCACTGAGGGCTACAATGTTACATATGTTGTCCTGTTTGCAGCCCTGTAGCATGAGCACCGTGTATCACTGAGGGCTACAATGTTACATATTTTGTCCAGTTTCAGCCCTGTAGCATGAGCACCGTGTATCACTGAGAGCTACAATGTTACACATTTTGTTCTGTTTCAGCCCTGTAGCATAAGCACCGTGTATCACTGAGGGCTACAATGTTACATATTTTGTTCTGTTTCAGCCCTGTAGCATGAGCACCATGTATCACTGAGGGCTACAATGTTACATATTTCTCCTGTTTGCAGCCCTGTAGTATGAGCACCGTGTAACACTGAGAGCTACAATGTTACATATGTTGTCCTGTGTGCAGCCCGGTAGCATGAGCTCCGTGTATCACTGAGAGCTACAATGTTACATATGTTGTCCCGTTTGCAACCCTGTAGCATGAGCACCGTGTATCACTGAGGGCTACAATGTTACATATTTTGTCCTGTGTGCAGCCCTGTAGCATGAGCACCGTGTATCACTGAGGGCTACAATGTTACATATTTTGTCCTGTTTGCAGCCCTGTAGCATGAACACCGTGTATCACTGAGAGCTACAATGTTACATATTTTGTCCTATTTGCAGCCCTGTAGCATGAACACCGTGTATCACTGTGGGCTACAATGTTACATATTTTGTCCTGTTTGCAGCCCTGTAGCATGAGCACCGTGTATCACTGAGAGCTACAATGTTTCATATTTTCTCCTGTTTGCAGCCCTGTAGCATGAGCTCCGTGTATCAGTGAGGGCTACAATGTTACATATTTCTCACGTTTGCAGCCCTGTAGCATGAGCACCGTGTATCACTGAGGGCTGCAATGTTACATATTTTCTCCTGTGTGCAGCCCTGTAGCATGAGCACCGTGTATCACTGAGGGCTACAATGTTACATATTTCTCCTGTTTGCAGCCCAGTAGCATGAGCACCGTGTATCACTGAGGGCTACAATGTTACATATTTTGTCCTGTGTGCAGCCCTGTAGCATGAGCACCGTGTATCACTGAGGGCTACAATGTTACATATTTCTCCTGTGTGCAGCCCTGTAGCATGAGCACCGTGTATCACTGAGAGCTACAATGTTAAATATTTTGTCCTCTTTGCAGCCCTGTAGCATGAGCATTGTGTATCACTGAGGGCTACAATGTTACATATGTTGTCCTGTGTTCAGCCCTGTAGCATGATCTCCGTGTATCTCTGAGGGCTACAATGTTACATATTGTGTCCTGTGTGCAGCCCTGTAGCATGAGCACCGTGTATCACCGATGGCTAAAATGTTACAGATTTTGTCCTGTTTGCAGCCCTGTAGCATGAGCACCGTGTATCACTGAGCGCTACAATGTTACATATTTTCTCCTGTTTGCAGCCCTGTAGTATGAGCACCGTGTATCACTGAGAGCTACAATGTTACACATTTTGTTCTGTTTCAGCCCAGTAGCATGAACACCGTGTATCACTGAGGGCTACAATGTTACATATTTCTCCTGTTTGCAGCCCTGTAGTATGAGCACTGTGTAACAATGAGAGCTACAATGTTACATATGTTGTCCTGTGTGCAGCCCGGTAGCATGAGCTCCGTGTATCACTGAGAGCTACAATGTTACATATGTTGTCCCGTTTGCATCCCTGTAGCATGAGCACCGTGTATCACTGAGGGCTACAATGTTACATATTTTGTCCTGTGTGCAGCCCTGTAGCATGAGCACCGTGTATCACTGAGGGCTACAATGTTACATATTTTGTCCTGTTTGCAGCCCTGTAGCATGAACACCGTGTATCACTGAGAGCTACAATGTTACATATTTTGTCCTATTTGCAGCCCTGTAGCATGAACACCGTGTATAACTGAGAGCTACAATGTTACATATTTTGTCCTGTGTGCAGCCCTGTAGCATGAGCACCGTGTATCACTGAGGGCTACAATGTTACATATTTCTCCTGTTTGCAGCCCTGTAGCATGAGCACCATCTATCACTGAGGGCTACAATGTTACATATTGTGTCCTGTTTGCAGCCCTGTAGCATGAACACCGTGTATCACTGAGGGCTACAATGTTACATATTGTCTCCTGTTTGCAGCCCTGTAGTATGAGCACCGTATATCACTGAGGGCTACAATGTTACATATTTTGTCCTGTGTGCAGCCCTGTAGCATTAGCACCGTGTATCACTGAGGGCTACAATGTTACATATTTCTCCTGTTTGCAGCCCTGTAGCATGAACACCGTGTATCACTGAGGGCTACAATGTTACATATTTTGTCCTGTGTGCAGCCCTGTAGCATGAGCACCGTGTATCACTGAGGGCTACAATGTTACATATTTTGTCCTGTGTGCAGCCCTGTAGCATGAGCACCGTGTATCACTGAGGGCTACAATGTTACATATTTCTCCTGTTTGCAGCCCTGTAGCATGAGCACCGTGTATCACTGAGGGCTACAATGTTACATATTTTGTTCTGTTTGCAGCCCTGTAGCATGAGCTCCGTGTATCACTGAGGGCTACAATGTTACATATTTTGTCCTGTGTGCAGCCCTGTAGCATGAGCACCGTGTATCACTGAGAGCTACAATGTTACATATGTTGTCCTGTGTGCAGCCCTGTAGCATGAGCACCGTGTATCACTGAGGGCTACAATGTTACATATTGTGTCCTGTGTGCAGCCCTGTAGCATGAACACCGTGTATCACTGAGTGCTGCAATGTTACATATTTTGTCCTGTTTGCAGCCCTGTAGCATGAGCACCGTGTATCACTGAGGGCTACAATGTTACATATTTTGTCCTGTGTGCAGCCCTGTAGCATGAGCACTGTGTATCCCTGAGGGCTACAATGTTGCATATTCTCTCCTGTGTGCAGCCCTGTAGCATGAGCACCGTGTATCACTGAGAGCTATAATGTTACATATTTTGTCCTGTTTGCAGCCCTGTAGCATGAACACCGTGTATCACTGAGGACTACAATGTTACATATTCTCTTCTGTGTTCAGCCCTGTTGCATGAGCACCGTGTATCACTGAGGGCTACAATGTTACATATTTTGTCCTATTTGCAGCCCTGTAGCATGAACTGCGTGTATTACTGAGGGCTACAATGTTACATATTTTGTCCTGTTTGCAGCCCTGTAGCATGAGCACCGTGTATAACTGAGAGCTACAATGTTACATATTTTGTCCTCTTTGCAGCCCTGTTGCATGAGCATTGTGTATCACTGAGGGCTACAATGTTACATATGTTGTCCTGTGTGCAGCCCTGTAGCATGAGCTCCATGTATCACTGAGGGCTACAATGTTACATATGTTGTCCTGTTTGCAGCCCTGTAGCATGAGCTCCGTGTATCACCGATGGCTAAAATGTTACAGATTTTGTCCTGTTTGCAGCCCTGTAGCATGAGCACCGTGTATCACTGAGGGCTACAATTTTACATATTTTGTCCTGTGTGCAGCCCTGTAGCATGAGCACCGTGTATCACTGAGAGCTACAAAGTTACACATTTTGTTCTGTTTCAGCCCTGTAGCATGAACACCGTGTATCACTCAGAGCTACAATGTTACATATTGTGTCCTGTTTGCAGCCCTGTAGTATGAGCACCGTGTATCACTGAGGGCTACAATGTTACATATTTCTCCTGTTTGCAGCCCTGTAGTATGAGCACCGTGTATCACTGAGGGCTAAAATGTTACATATTTCTCCTGTTTGCAGCCCAGTAGTATGAGCACCGTGTATCAGTGAGGGCTACAATGTTACATATTTCTCCTGTTTGCAGCCCTGTAGCATGAGCACCGTGTATCACTGAGGGCTACAATGTTACATATTATATCCTGTTTGCCGCCCTGTAGCATGAGCACCGTGTATCACTGAGAGCTACAATGTTACATTTTGTGTCCTGTGTGCAGCCCTGTAGCATGAACACCGTGTATCACTGAGGGCTACAATGTTACATATTATATCCTGTTTGCCGCCCTGTAGCATGAGCACCGTGTATCACTGAGAGCTACAATGTTACATTTTGTGTCCTGTGTGCAGCCCTGTAGCATGAACACCGTGTATCACTGAGGGCTACAATGTTACATATTATATCCTGTTTGCCGCCCTGTAGCATGAGCACCGTGTATCACTGAGAGCTACAATGTTACATTTTGTGTCCTGTGTGCAGCCCTGTAGCATGAACACCGTGTATCACTGAGGGATACAATGTTACATATGTTGTCCTGTTTGCAGCCCTGTAGCATGAGCACCGTGTATCACTGAGGGCTACAATGTTACATATTTTCTCCTGTTTGCAGCCCTGTAGTATGAGCACCGTGTATCACTGAGGGCTACAATGTTACATATTTTGTCCTGTTTGCAGCCCTGTAGCATGAACACCGTGTATCACTGAGGGCTACAATGTTACATATGTTGTCCTGTGTGCAGCCCTGTAGCATGAGCACCGTGTATCACTGAGGGCTACAATGTTACATATTTCTCCTGTTTGCAGCCCTGTAGCATGAGCACCGTGTATCACTGAGGGCTACAATGTTACATATGTTGTCCTGTTTGCAGCCCTGTAGCACGAGCACCGTGTATCACTGAGGGCTACAATGTTACATATGTTATCCTGTTTGCTGCCATGTAGCATGAGCACCGTGTATCAGTAAGGGCTACAATGTTACATATTGTGTCCTGTTTGCAGCCCTGTAGCATGAGCACCGTGTATCGCTGAGGGCTACAATGTTACATATGTTGTCCTGTTTGCAGCCCTGTAGCATGAACACCGTGTATCACCGAGGGCTTCAATGTTACATATTTTGTCCTGTGTGCAGCCCTGTAGCATGAGCACCGTGTATCACTGAGGGCTACAATGTTACATATTTCTCCTGTGTGCAGCCCTGTAGCATGAGCACCGTGTATCACTGAGGGCTACGATGTTACATATGTTGTCCTGTTTGCAGCCCTGTAGCATGAGCACCGTCTATCACTGAGGGCTACAATGTTACATATTTTGTCCTGTGTGCAGCCCTGTAGCATGAACACCGTGTATCACTGAGGGCTACAATGTTACATATATTCTCCAGTTTGCAGCCCTGTAGGTTGAGCACCGTGTATCACTGAGGGCTACAATGTTACATATTTTCTCCTGTTTGCAGCCCTGTAGCATGAGCACCATGTATCACTGAGGGATACAATGTTACATATGTTGTCCTGTTTGCAGCCCTGTAGCATGAGCACCGTGAATCACTGAGGGCTACAATGTTACATATTTTCTCCTGTTTGCAGCCCTGTAGTTTGAGCACCGTGTATCACTGAGGGCTACAATGTTACATATTTTCTCCTGTTTGCAGCCCTGTAGTATGAGCACCGTGTATCACTGAGGGCTACAATGTTACATATTTTCTCCTGTTTGCAGCCCTGTAGTATGAGCACCGTGTATCACTGAGGGATACAATGTTACATATGTTGTCCTGTTTGCAGCCCTGTAGCATGAGCACCGTGTATCACTGTGGGCTACAATGTTACATATTGTGTCCTGTGTGCAGCCCTGTAGCATGAGCACCGTGTATCACTGAGGGCTACAATGTTACATATTTTGTCCTGTTTGCAGCCCTGTAGCATGAACACCGTGTATCACTGAGGGCTACAATGTTACATATGTTGTCGTGTGTGCAGCCCTGTAGAATGAGCACCGTGTATCACTGAGCGCTACAATGTTACATATTTCTCCTGTATGCAGCCCTGTAGCATGAGCACCGTGCATCACTGAGGGCTACAATGTTACATATGTTGTCCTGTTTGCAGCCCTGTAGCATGAGCACCGTGTATCAGTGAGGGCTACAATGTTACATATTGTGTCCTGTTTGCAGCCCTGTAGCATGAGCAATGTGTATCACTGAGGGCTACAATGTTACATATGTTGTCCTGTTTGCAGCCCTGTAGCATGAGCACCGTGTATCACTGAGGGCTACAATGTTACATATTGTGTCCTGTGTGCAGCCCTGTAGCATGAAAACCGTGTATCACTGAGGGCTACAATTTTACATATGTTGTCCTGTTTGCAGCCCTGTAGCATGAGCACCGTGTATCAGTGAGGGCTACAATGTTACATATTGTGTCCTGTTTGCAGCCCTGTAGCATGAGCACCGTATATCACTGAGGGCTACAATGTTACATATTTTGTCCTGTTTGCAGCCCTGTAGCATGAACACCGTGTGTCACTGAGAGCTACAATGTTACATATTTTGTCCTGTTTGCAGCCCTGTAGCATGAGCACCGTGTGTCACTGAGAGCTACAATGTTACATATTTTCTCCTGTTTGCAGCCCTGTAGCATGAGCACCGTGTATCACTGAGGGCTACAATGTTACATATTGTGTCCAGTGTGCAGCCCTGTAGCATGAGCACCGTGTATCACTGAGGGCTACAATGTTACATATGTTGTCCTGTTTGCAGCCCTGTAACATGAGCACCGTGTATCACTGAGGGCTACAATGTTACATATTTCTCCTGTTTGCAGCCCTGTAGCATGAGCACCGTGTATCACCAAGGGCTACAATGTTACGAATTTTCTCCTGTTTGCAGCCCTGTAGTATGAGCACCGTGTATCACTGAAGGCTACAATGTTACATATTTTGTTCTGTTTGCAGCCCTGTAGCATGAGCTCCGTATATCACTGAGGGCTACAATGTTACATATGTTGTCCTGTGTGCAGCCCTGTAGCATGAGCACCGTGTATCACTGAGAGCTACAATGTTACATATGTTGTCCTGTTTGCAGCCCTGTAGCATGAGCACCGTGTATTACTGAGGGCTACAATGTTACATATTCTCTGCTGTGTGCAGCCCTGTTGCATGAGCACCGTGTATCACTGAGGGCTACAATGTTACATATGTTGTCCTGTTTGCAGCCCTGTAGCATGAGCACCGTGTATCAGTGAGGGCTACAATGTTACATATTGTGTCCTGTGTGCAGCCCTGTAGAATGAACACCGTGTATCACTGAGAGCTATAATGTTACATATTTTGTCCTGTTTGCAGCCCTGTAGCATGAGCACCGTGTATCAGTGAGGGCTACAATGTTACATATTGTGTCCTGTGTGCAGCCCTGTAGAATGAACACCGTGTATCACTGAGAGCTACAATGTTACATATTTTGTCCTATTTGCAGCCCTGTAGCATGAGCACCGTGTATCACTGAGAGGTACAATGTTACATATTGTGTCCTGTGTGCAGCCCTGCAGCATGAGCACCGTGTATCACTGAGGGCTACAATGTTACATATTGTGTCCTGTGTGCAGCCCTGTAGCATGAGCAACGTGTATCACCGAGGGCTACAATGTTACATATTTTCTCCTGTTTGCAGCCCTGTAGCATGAGCTCCGTGTATCACTGAGGGCTACAATGTTACATATGTTGTCCTGTGTGCAGCCCTGTAGCATGAGCACCGTGTATCACTGAGAGCTACAATGTTACATATGTTGTCCCATTTGCAGCCCTGTAGCATGAGCACCGTGTATCACTGAGGGCTACAATGTTACATATTTTGTCCTGTGTGCAGCCCTGTAGCATGAGCACCGTGTATCACTGAGATCTACAATGTTACATATTGTGTCCTGTGTGCAGCCCTGTAGCATGAAAACCTTGTATCACTGAGGGCTACAATGTTACATATTCTCTCCTGTGTGCAGCCCTGTAGCATGAACACCGTGTATCACTGAGAGCTATAATGTTACATATTTTGTCCTGTTTGCAGCCCTGTAGCATGAGCACCGTGTATCTCCGAGGGCTACAATGTTACATATTCTCTCCTGTGTGCAGCCCTGTTCCATGAGCACCGTGTATCACTGAGAGCTACAATGTTACATATTTTGTCCTATTTGCAGCCCTGTAGCATGAGCACCATGTATCACTGAGAGCTACAATGTTACCTATTTTCTCCTGTGTGCAGCCCTGTAGCATGAGCTCCGTGTATCAGTGAGGGCTACAATGTTATATATTTCTTACGTTTGCAGCCCTGTAGCATGAGCACCGTGTATTAGTGAGGGCTACAATGTTACATATTTTGTCCTGTGTGCAGCCCTGTAGCATGAGCATCGTGTATCACTGAGGGCTACAATGTTACATATGTTGTCCTGTGTGCAGCCCTGTAGCATGAGCTCCGTGTATCACTGAGGGCTACAATGTTACATATGTTGTCCTGTGTGCAGCCCTGTAGCATGAGATCCGTGTATCACCGAGGGCTACAATGTTACATATTGTGTCCTGTGTGCAGCCCTGTAGCATGAGCACCGTGTATCACCGATGGCTAAAATGTTACATATTTTGTCCTGTTTGCAGCCCTGTAGCATGAGCACTGAGTATCACTGAGATCTACAATGTTACATATGTTGTCCTGTTTGCAGCCCTGTAGCATGAGCACCGTGTATCACTGAGAGCTACAAAGTTACACATTTTGTTCTGTTTCAGCCCTGTAGCATGAGCACCGTGTATCACTGAGAGCTACAATGTTACATATTTCTCCTGTTTGCAGCCCTGTAGTATGAGCACCGTGTATCACTGAGGGCTACAATGTTACATATTTCTCCTGTTTGCAGCCCTGTAGCATGAGCACCATCTATCACTGAGGGCTACAATGTTACATATTGTGTCCTGTTTGCAGCCCTGTAGCATGAGCACCGTGTATCACTGAGAGCTACAATGTTACATATTGTGTCCTGTGTGCAGCCCTGTAGCATGAACACCGTGTATCACTGAGGGCTACAATGTTACATATTTTCTCCTGTTTGCAGCCCTGTAGTATGAGCACCATATATCACTGAGGGCTACAATGTTACACATTTTCTCCTGTTTGCAGCCCTGTAGTATGAGCACCATGTATCAATGAGGGATACAATGTTACATATGTTGTCCTGTTTGCAGCCCTGTAGCATGAGCACCGTGTATCAGTGAGGGCTACAATGTTACATATTGTGTCCTGTTTGCAGCCCTGTAGCATGAGCACCGTGTATCACTGAGGGCTACAATGTTACATATGTTGTCCTGTTTGCAGCCCTGTAGCATGAACACCGTGTATCACTGAGGGCTACAATGTTACATATTTTGTCCTGTGTGCAGCCCTGTAGCATGAGCACCGTGTATCACTGAGGGCTACAATGTTACATATTTCTCCTGTGTGCAGCCCTGTAGCATGAACACCGTGTATCACTGAGGGCTACAATGTTACATATTTTGTCCTGTTTGCAGCCCTGTAGCATGAACACCGTGTATCACTGAGGGCTACAATGTTACATATATTCTCCAGTTTGCAGCCCAGTAGTATGAGCACCGTGTATCACTGAGGGATACAATGTTACATATGTTGTCCTGTTTGCAGCCCTGTAGCATGAGCACCGTGAATCACTGAGGGCTACAATGTTACATATTTTCTCCTGTTTGCAGCCCTGTAGTATGAGCACCGTGTAACTCTGAGGGCTACAATGTTACATATGTTGTCCTGTGTGCAGCCCTGTAGCATGAACACCGTGTATCACTGAGCGCTACAATGTTACATATTTCTCCTGTTTGCAGCCCTGTAGCATGAGCACCGTGTATCACTGAGGGCTACAATGTTACATATATTGTCCTGTTTGCAGCCCTGTAGCATGAATACCGTGTATCACTGAGGGCTACAATGTTACATATTGTGTCCTGTTTGCAGCCCTGTAGCATGAGCACTGTGTATCACCGATGGCTAAAATGTTACATATTTTGTCCTGTTTGCAGCCCTGTAGCATGAGCACCGAGTATCACTGAGAGCTACAATGTTACATATTTTGTCCTGTGTGCAGCCCTGTAGTATGAGCACCGTGTATCACTGAGCGCTACAATGTTACATATGTTGTCCTGTTTGCAGCCCTGTAGCATGAGCACCGTGTATCACTGAGGGCTACAATGTTACATATTGTGTCCTGTTTGCAGCCCTGTAGCATGATCACTGTGTATCACCGATGGCTAAAATGTTACATATTTTGTCCTGTTTGCAGCCCTGTAGCATGAGCACCGAGTATCACTGAGAGCTACAATGTTACATATGTTGTCCTGTTTGCAGCCCTGTAGCATGAGCATCCTGTATCACTGAGAGCTACAATTTTACATATTTTGTCCTGTGTGCAGCCCTGTAGCATGAGCACCGTGTATCACTGAGAGCTACAAAGTTACACATTTTGTTCTGTTTCAGCCCTGTAGCATGAGCACCGGGTATCACTGAGGGCTACAATGTTACATATTTCTCCTGTTTGCAGCCCTGTAGCATGAGCACCATCTATCACTGAGGGCCACAATGTTACATATTGTGTCCTGTTTGCAGCCCTGTAGCATGAGCACCGTGTATCACTGAGAGCTACAATGTTACATATTGTGTCCTGTGTGCAGCCCTGTAGCATGAACACCGTGTATCACTGAGGGCTACAATGTTACATATTTTCTCCTGTTTGCAGCCCTGTAGTATGAGCACCGTATATCACTGAGGGCTACAATGTTACACATTTTCTCCTGTTTGCAGCCCTTTAGTATGAGTACCGTGTATCAATGAGAGCTACAATGTTACATATGTTGTCCTGTTTGCAACCCTGTAGCATGAGCACCGTGTATCAGTGAGGGCTACAATGTTACATATTGTGTCCTGTTTGCAACCCTGTAGCATGAGCACCGTGTATCACTGAGGGCTACAATGTTACATCTGTTGTCCTGTTTGCAGCCCTGTAGCATGAACACCGTGTATCACTGAGGGCTACAATGTTACATATTTTGTCCTGTGTGCAGCCCTGTAGCATGAGCACCGTGTATCACTGAGGGCTACAATGTTACATATTTCTCCTGTGTGCAGCCCTGTAGCATGAACACCGTGTATCACTGAGGGCTACAATGTTACATATTTTGTCCTGTTTGCGGCCCTGTAGCATGAACACCGTGTATCACTGAGGGCTACAATGTTACATATATTCTCCAGTTTGCAGCCCAGTAGTATGAGCACCGTGTATCACTGAGGGATACAATGTTACATATGTTGTCCTGTTTGCAGCCCTGTAGCATGAGCACCGTGAATCACTGAGGGCTACAATGTTACATATTTTCTCCTGTTTGCAGCCCTGTAGCATGAGCACCGTGTAACTCTGAGGGCAACAATGTTACATATGTTGTCCTGTGTGCAGCCCTGTAGCATGAACACCGTGTATCACTGAGCGCTACAATGTTACATATTTCTCCTGTTTGCAACCCTGTAGCATGAGCACCGTGTATCACTGAGGGCTACAATGTTACATATGTTGTCCTGTTTGCAGCCCTGTAGCATGAGCACCGTGTATCACTGAGCGCTACAATGTTACATATGTTGTCCTGTTTGCAGCCCTGTAGCATGAGCACCGTGTATCACTGAGGGCTACAATGTTACATATTGTGTCGTGTTTGCAGCCCTGTAGCATGAGCACTGTGTATCACTGAGGGCTACAATGTTACATATGTTGTCCTGTTTGCAGCCCTGAAGCATGAACACCGTGTATCACTGAGGGCTACAATGTTACATATGTTGTCCTGTGTGCAGCCCTGTAGCATGAACACCGTGTATCACTGAGGGCTACAATGTTACATATGTTGTCCTGTTTGCAGCCCTGTAGCATGAACACCGTGTAACACTGAGGGCTACAATGTTACATATTTTGTCCTGTGTGCAGCCCTGTAGCATGAACACCGTGTATCACTGAGGGCTACAATGTTACATATTCTCTCCTGTGTGCAGCCCTGTAGCATGAACACCGTGTATCACTGAGAGCTTTAATGTTACATATTTTGTCCTGTTTGCAGCCCTGTAGCATGAGCACCGTGTATCACTGAGGGCTACAATGTTACATATTCTCTCCTGTGTGCAGCCCTGTTCCATGAGCACCGTGTATCACTGAGAGCTACAATGTTACATATTTTGTCCTATTTGCAGCCCTGTAGCATGAGCACCGTGTATCACTGAGAGCTACAATGTTACCTATTTTCTCCTGTGTGCAGCCCTGTAGCATGAGCTCCGTGTATCAGTGAGGGCTACAATGTTATATATTTCTTACGTTTGCAGCCCTGTAGCATGAGCACCGTGTATCAGTGAGGGCTACAATGTTACATATTTTGTCCTGTGTGCTGCCCTGTAGCATGAGCTCCGAGTATCAGTGAGGGCTACAATGTTACATATTTCTCACGTTTGCAGCCCTGTAGCATGAGCACCGTGTATCACTGAGAGCTACAATGTTACATATTTTGTCCTGTTTGCAGCCCTGTAGCATGAGCATCGTGTATCACTGAGGGCTACAATGTTACATATGTTGTCCTGTGTGCAGCCCTGTAGCATGAGCTCCGTGTATCACTGAGGGCTACAATGTTACATATGTTGTCCTGTGTGCAGCCCTGTAGCATGAGCTCCGTGTATCACCGAGGGCTACAATGTTACATATTGTGTCCTGTGTGCAGCCCTGTAGCATGAGCACCGTGTATCACCGATGGCTAAAATGTTACATATTTTGTCCTGTTTGCAGACCTGTAGCATGAGCACCGAGTATCACTGAGAGCTACAATGTTACATATGTTGTCCTGTTTGCAGCAATGTAGCATGAGCACCGTGTATCACTGAGGGCTACAATTTTACATATTTTGTCCTGTGTGCAGCCCTGTAGCATGAGCACCATGTATCACTGAGGGCTACAATTTTACATATTTTGTCCTGTTTGCAGCCCTGTAGCATGAGCACCGTGTATCAGTGAGGGCTACAATGTTACATATGTTGTCCTGTTTGCAGCCCTGTAGCATGAACAGCGTGTATCACTGAGGGCTACAATGTTACATATTTTGTCCTGTGTGCAGCCCTGTAGCATGAGCACCGTGTATCACTGAGGGCTACAATGTTACATATTTCTCCTGTGTTCATCCCTGTAGCATGAACACCGTGTATCACTGAGGGCTACAATGTTACATATTTTGTCCTGTTTGCAGCCCTGTAGCATGAACACCGTGAATCACTGAGGGCTACAATGTTACATATTTTCTCCTGTTTGCAGCCCTGTAGTATGAGCACCGTGTAACTCTGAGGGCTACAATGTTACATATGTTGTCCTGTGTGCAGCCCTGTAGCATGAACACCGTGTATCACTGAGCGCTACAATGTTACATATTGTGTCCTGTGTACAGCCCTGTAGCATGAGCACCGTGTATCACTGAGGGCTACAATGTTACATATTGTGTCCTGTGTGCAGCCCTGTAGTATGAGCACCGTGTATCACTGAGGGCTACAATGTTACATATTGTGTCCTGTGTGCAGCACTGTAGTATGAGCACCGTGTATCACTGAGGGCTACAATGTTACATATTGTATCCTGTGTGCAGCCCTGTAGTATGAGCACCGTGTATCACTGAGGGCTACAATGTTACATATTGTGTCCTGTGTGCAGCCCTGTAGTATGAGCATCGTGTACTGTGTGCAGCCCTGTAGTATGAGCATCGTGTATCACTGAGGGCTACAATGTTACATATTGTGTCCTGTGTACAGCCCTGTAGCATGAGCACCGTGTATCACTGAGGGCTACAATGTTACATATTGTGTCCAGTGTGCAGCCCTGTAGCATGAGCACCATGTATCACTGAGGGCTACAATGTTACATATTTTGTCCTGTGTGCAGCCCTGTAGCATGAGCACCGTGTATCACTGAGGGCTACAATGTTACATATTGTGTCCTGTGTGCAGCCCTGTAGTATGAGCACCGTGTATCACTGAGGGCTACAATGTTACATATTTTATCCTGTTTGCAGCCCTGTAGCATGAGCACCGTGTATCACTGAGGGCTACAATGTTACATATTGGGTCCTGTGTGCAGCCCTGTAGAATGAGCACCGTGTATCACTGAGGGCTACAATGTTACATATTTTTTTTCCTGTTTGCAGCCCTGTAGCATGAGAACCGTGTATCACTGAGGGCTACAATGTTACATATTGTGTCCTGTGTACAGCCCTGTAGCATGAGCACCGTGTATCACTGAGGGCTACAATATTACATATTGTATCCTGTGTGCAGCCCTGTAGCATGAGCACCGTGTATCACTGAGGGCTACAATGTTACATATTGTGTCCTGTGTACAGCCCTGTAGCATGAGCACCGTGTATCACTGAGGGCTACAATGTTACATATTGTGTCCTGTGTGCAGCCCTGTAGTATGAGCACCGTGTATCACCGAGGGCTACAATGTTACATATTGTGTCCTGTGTGCACCCCTGTTGTATGAGCACCGTGTATCACTGAGGGCTACAATGTTACATATTGTGTCCTGTGTGCAGCCCTGTAGTATGAGCACCGTGTATCACTGAGGGCTACAATGTTACATATTGTATCCTGTGTGCAGCCCTGTAGTATGAGCACCGTGTATCACTGAGGGCTACAATGTTACATATTGTGTCCTGTGTGCAGCCCTGTAGTATGAGCATCGTGTACTGTGTGCAGCCCTGTAGTATGAGCATCGTGTATCACTGAGGGCTACAATGTTACATATTGTGTCCTGTGTACAGCCCTGTAGCATGAGCACCGTGTATCTCTGAGGGCTACAATGTTACATATTGTGTCCAGTGTGCAGCCCTGTAGCATGAGCACCATGTATCACTGAGGGCTACAATGTTACATATTTTGTCCTGTGTGCAGCCCTGTAGCATGAGCACCGTGTATCACTGAGGGCTACAATGTTACATATTGTGTCCTGTGTGCAGCCCTGTAGCATGAGCACCGTGTATCACTGAGGGCTACAATGTTACATATTGTGTCCTGTGTGCAGCCCTGTAGTATGAGCACCGTGTATCACTGAGGGCTACAATGTTACATATTGTGTCCTGTGTGCAGCCCTGTAGTATGAGCATCGTGTATCACTGAGGGCTACAATGTTACATATGTTGTCCTGTGTGCAGCCCTGTAGCATGAATACCGTGTATCACTGAGGGCTACAATGTTACATATGTTGTCCTGTGTGCAGCCCTGTAGCATGAATACTGTGTATCAATGAGGGCTACAATGTTACATATTTTGTCCTGTGTGCAGCCCTGTAGCATGAGCACCGTGTATCACTGAGGGCTACAATGTTACATATTGTGTCCTGTGTGCAGCCCTGTAGTATGAGCATCGTGTACTGTGTGCAGCCCTGTAGTATGAGCATCGTGTATCACTGAGGGCTACAATGTTACATATTGTGTCCTGTGTACAGCCCTGTAGCATGAGCACCGTGTATCACTGAGGGCTACAATGTTACATATTGTGTCCAGTGTGCAGCCCTGTAGCATGAGCACCATGTATCACTGAGGGCTACAATGTTACATATTTTGTCCTGTGTGCAGCCCTGTAGCATGAGCACCGTGTATCACTGAGGGCTACAATGTTACATATTGTGTCCTGTGTGCAGCCCTGTAGCATGAGCACCGTGTATCACTGAGGGCTACAATGTTACATATTGTGTCCTGTGTGCAGCCCTGTAGTATGAGCACCGTGTATCACTGAGGGCTACAATGTTACATATTGTGTCCTGTGTGCAGCCCTGTAGTATGAGCATCGTGTATCACTGAGGGCTACAATGTTACATATGTTGTCCTGTGTGCAGCCTGTAGCATGAATACCGTGTATCACTGAGGGCTACAATGTTACATATGTTGTCCTGTGTGCAGCCCTGTAGCATGAATACTGTGTATCACTGAGGGCTACAATGTTACATATGTTGTCCTGTGTGCAGCCCTGTAGCATGAATACTGTGTATCACTGAGGGCTACAATGTTACATATTTTGTCCTGTGTGCAGCCCTGTAGCATGAGCACCGTGTATCACTGAGGGCTACAATGTTACATATTGTGTCCTGTGTGCAGCCCTGTAGCATGAGCACCGTGTATCACTGAGGGCTACAATGTTACATATTGTGTCCTGTGTGCAGCCCTGTAGCATGAGCACCGTGTATCACTGAGGGCTACAATGTTACATATTGTGTCCTGTGTGCAGCCCTGTAGTATGAGCACCGTGTATCACTGAGGGCTACAATGTTACATATTGTGTCCTGTGTGCAGCCCTGTAGTATGAGCATCTTGTATCACTGAGGGCTACAATGTTACATATGTTGTCCTGTGTGCAGCCCTGTAGCATGAATACCGTGTATCACTGAGGGCTACAATGTTACATATGTTGTCCTGTGTGCAGCCCTGTAGCATGAATACTGTGTATCACTGAGGGCTACAATGTTACATATTGTGTCCTGTGTGCAGCCCTGTAGCATGAGCACCGTGTATCACTGAGGGCTACAATGTTACATATTGTGTCCTGTGTGCAGCCCTGTAGTATGAGCATCGTGTACTGTGTGCAGCCCTGTAGTATGAGCATCGTGTATCACTGAGGGCTACAATGTTACATATTGTGTCCTGTGTACAGCCCTGTAGCATGAGCACCGTGTATCACTGAGGGCTACAATGTTACATATTGTGTCCAGTGTGCAGCCCTGTAGCATGAGCACCATGTATCACTGAGGGCTACAATGTTACATATTTTGTCCTGTGTGCAGCCCTGTAGCATGAGCACCGTGTATCACTGAGGGCTACAATGTTACATATTGTGTCCTGTGTGCAGCCCTGTAGCATGAGCACCGTGTATCACTGAGGGCTACAATGTTACATATTGTGTCCTGTGTGCAGCCCTGTAGTATGAGCACCGTGTATCACTGAGGGCTACAATGTTACATATTGTGTCCTGTGTGCAGCCCTGTAGTATGAGCATCGTGTATCACTGAGGGCTACAATGTTACATATGTTGTCTTGTGTGCAGCCCTGTAGCATGAATACCGTGTATCACTGAGGGCTACAATGTTACATATGTTGTCCTGTGTGCAGCCCTGTAGCATGAATACTGTGTATCACTGAGGGCTACAATGTTACATATGTTGTCCTGTGTGCAGCCCTGTAGCATGAATACTGTGTATCACTGAGGGCTACAATGTTACATATTTTGTCCTGTGTGCAGCCCTGTAGCATGAGCACCGTGTATCACTGAGGGCTACAATGTTACATATTGTGTCCTGTGTGCAGCCCTGTAGCATGAGCACCGTGTATCACTGAGGGCTACAATGTTACATATTGTGTCCTGTGTGCAGCCCTGTAGTATGAGCACCGTGTATCACTGAGGGCTACAATGTTACATATTGTGTCCTGTGTGCAGCCCTGTAGTATGAGCATCGTGTATCACTGAGGGCTACAATGTTACATATGTTGTCCTGTGTGCAGCCCTGTAGCATGAATACCGTGTATCACTGAGGGCTACAATGTTACATATGTTGTCCTGTGTGCAGCCCTGTAGCATGAATACTGTGTATCACTGAGGGCTACAATGTTACATATTGTGTCCTGTGTGCAGCCCTGTAGCATGAGCACCGTGTATCACTGAGGGCTACAATGTTACATATTGTGTCCTGTGTGCAGCCCTGTAGTATGAGCATCGTGTACTGTGTGCAGCCCTGTAGTATGAGCATCGTGTATCACTGAGGGCTACAATGTTACATATTGTGTCCTGTGTATAGCCCTGTAGCATGAGCACCGTGTATCACTGAGGGCTACAATGTTACATATTGTGTCCAGTGTGCAGCCCTGTAGCATGAGCACCATGTATCACTGAGGGCTACAATGTTACATATTTTGTCCTGTGTGCAGCCCTGTAGCATGAGCACCGTGTATCACTGAGGGCTACAATGTTACATATTGTGTCCTGTGTGCAGCCCTGTAGCATGAGCACCGTGTATCACTGAGGGCTACAATGTTACATATTGTGTCCTGTGTGCAGCCCTGTAGTATGAGCATCGTGTATCACTGAGGGCTACAATGTTACATATGTTGTCCTGTGTGCAGCCCTGTAGCATGAATACCGTGTATCACTGAGGGCTACAATGTTACATATGTTGTCCTGTGTGCAGCCCTGTAGCATGAATACTGTGTATCACTGAGGGCTACAATGTTACATATGTTGTCCTGTGTGCAGCCCTGTAGCATGAATACTGTGTATCACTGAGGGCTACAATGTTACATATTTTGTCCTGTGTGCAGCCCTGTAGCATGAGCACCGTGTATCACTGAGGGCTACAATGTTACATATTGTGTCCTGTGTGCAGCCCTGTAGCATGAGCACCGTGTATCACTGAGGGCTACAATGTTACATATTGTGTCCTGTGTGCAGCCCTGTAGCATGAGCACCGTGTATCACTGAGGGCTACAATGTTACATATTGTGTCCTGTGTGCAGCCCTGTAGTATGAGCACCGTGTATCACTGAGGGCTACAATGTTACATATTGTGTCCTGTGTGCAGCCCTGTAGTATGAGCATCGTGTATCACTGAGGGCTACAATGTTACATATGTTGTCCTGTGTGCAGCCCTGTAGCATGAATACCGTGTATCACTGAGGGCTACAATGTTACATATGTTGTCCTGTGTGCAGCCCTGTAGCATGAATACTGTGTATCACTGAGGGCTACAATGTTACATATTGTGTCCTGTGTGCAGCCCTGTAGCATGAGCACCGTGTATCACTGAGGGCTACAATGTTACATATTGTGTCCTGTGTGCAGCCCTGTAGTATGAGCATCGTGTACTGTGTGCAGCCCTGTAGTATGAGCATCGTGTATCACTGAGGGCTACAATGTTACATATTGTGTCCTGTGTACAGCCCTGTAGCATGAGCACCGTGTATCACTGAGGGCTACAATGTTACATATTGTGTCCAGTGTGCAGCCCTGTAGCATGAGCACCATGTATCACTGAGGGCTACAATGTTACATATTTTGTCCTGTGTGCAGCCCTGTAGCATGAGCACCGTGTATCACTGAGGGCTACAATGTTACATATTGTGTCCTGTGTGCAGCCCTGTAGCATGAGCACCGTGTATCACTGAGGGCTACAATGTTACATATTGTGTCCTGTGTGCAGCCCTGTAGTATGAGCACCGTGTATCACTGAGGGCTACAATGTTACATATTGTGTCATGTGTGCAGCCCTGTAGTATGAGCATCGTGTATCACTGAGGGCTACAATGTTACATATGTTGTCCTGTGTGCAGCCCTGTAGCATGAATACCGTGTATCACTGAGGGCTACAATGTTACATATGTTGTCCTGTGTGTAGCCCTGTAGCATGAATACTGTGTATCACTGAGGGCTACAATGTTACATATGTTGTCCTGTGTGCAGCCCTGTAGCATGAATACTGTGTATCACTGAGGGCTACAATGTTACATATTTTGTCCTGTGTGCAGCCCTGTAGCATGAGCACCGTGTATCACTGAGGGCTACAATGTTACATATTGTGTCCTGTGTGCAGCCCTGTAGCATGAGCACCGTGTATCACTGAGGGCTACAATGTTACATATTCTGTCCTGTGTGCAGCCCTGTAGCATGAGCACCGTGTATCACTGAGGGCTACAATGTTACATATTGTGTCCTGTGTGCAGCCCTGTAGTATGAGCACCGTGTATCACTGAGGGCTACAATGTTACATATTGTGTCTTGTGTGCAGCCCTGTAGTATGAGCATCGTGTATCACTGAGGGCTACAATGTTACATATTGTGTCCTGTGTACAGCCCTGTAGCATGAGCACCGTGTATCACTGAGGGCTACAATGTTACATATTGTGTCCAGTGTGCAGCCCTGTAGCATGAGCACCATGTATCACTGAGGGCTACAATGTTACATATTTTGTCCTGTGTGCAGCCCTGTAGCATGAGCACCGTGTATCACTGAGGGCTACAATGTTACATATTGTGTCCTGTGTGCAGCCCTGTAGCATGAGCACCGTGTATCACTGAGGGCTACAATGTTACATATTGTGTCCTGTGTGCAGCCCTGTAGCATGAGCACCGTGTATCACTGAGGGCTACAATGTTACATATTGTGTCCTGTGTGCAGCCCTGTAGTATGAGCATCGTGTATCACTGAGGGCTACAATGTTACATATGTTGTCCTGTGTGCAGCCCTGTAGCATGAATACCGTGTATCACTGAGGGCTACAATGTTACATATGTTGTCCTGTGTGCAGCCCTGTAGCATGAATACTGTGTATCACTGAGGGCTACAATGTTACATATGTTGTCCTGTGTGCAGCCCTGTAGCATGAATACTGTGTATCACTGAGGGCTACAATGTTACATATTTTGTCCTGTGTGCAGCCCTGTAGCATGAGCACCGTGTATCACTGAGGGCTACAATGTTACATATTGTGTCCTGTGTGCAGCCCTGTAGCATGAGCACCGTGTATCACTGAGGGCTACAATGTTACATATTGTGTCCTGTGTGCAGCCCTGTAGCATGAGCACCGTGTATCACTGAGGGCTACAATGTTACATATGTTGTCCTGTGTGCAGCCCTGTAGCATGAGCACCGTGTATCACTGAGGGCTACAATGTTACATATTGTGTCCTGTGTGCAGCCCTGTAGTATGAGCATCGTGTATCACTGAGGGCTACAATGTTACATATGTTGTCCTGTGTGCAGCCCTGTAGCATGAATACCGTGTATCACTGAGGGCTACAATGTTACATATGTTGTCCTGTGTGCAGCCCTGTAGCATGAATACTGTGTATCACTGAGGGCTACAATGTTACATATTTTGTCCTGTGTGCAGCCCTCTAGCATGAGCACCGTGTACCACTGAGGGCTACAATGTTACATATTGTGTCCTGTGTGCAGCCCTGTAGTATGAGCATCGTGTACTGTGTGCAGCCCTGTAGTATGAGCATCGTGTATCACTGAGGGCTACAATGTTACATATTGTGTCCTGTGTACAGCCCTGTAGCATGAGCACCGTGTATCACTGAGAGCTACAATGTTACATATTGTGTCCAGTGTGCAGCCCTGTAGCATGAGCACCATGTATCACTGAGGGCTACAATGTTACATATTTTGTCCTGTGTGCAGCCCTGTAGCATGAGCACCGTGTATCACTGAGGGCTACAATGTTACATATTGTGTCCTGTGTGCAGCCCTGTAGCATGAGCACCGTGTATCACTGAGGGCTACAATGTTACATATTGTGTCCTGTGTGCAGCCCTGTAGTATGAGCACCGTGTATCACTGAGGGCTACAATGTTACATATTGTGTCCTGTGTGCAGCCCTGTAGTATGAGCATCGTGTATCACTGAGGGCTACAATGTTACATATGTTGTCCTGTGTGCAGCCCTGTAGCATGAATACCGTGTATCACTGAGGGCTACAATGTTACATATGTTGTCCTGTGTGCAGCCCTGTAGCATGAATACTGTGTATCACTGAGGGCTACAATGTTACATATGTTGTCCTGTGTGCAGCCCTGTAGCATGAATACTGTGTATCACTGAGGGCTACAATGTTACATATTTTGTCCTGTGTGCAGCCCTGTAGCATGAGCACCGTGTATCACTGAGGGCTACAATGTTACATATTGTGTCCTGTGTGCAGCCCTGTAACATGAGCACCGTGTATCACTGAGGGCTACAATGTTACATATTGTGTCCTGTGTGCAGCCCTGTAGCATGAGCACCGTGTATCACTGAGGGCTACAATGTTACATATTGTGTCCTGTGTGCAGCCCTGTAGCATGAGCACCGTGTATCACTGAGGGCTACAATGTTACATATTGTGTCCTGTGTGCAGCCCTGTAGTATGAGCATCGTGTATCACTGAGGGCTACAATGTTACATATGTTGTCCTGTGTGCAGCCCTGTAGCATGAATACCGTGTATCACTGAGGGCTACAATGTTACATATGTTGTCCTGTGTGCAGCCCTGTAGCATGAATACTGTGTATCACTGAGGGCTACAATGTTACATATTTTGTCCTGTGTGCAGCCCTGTAGCATGAGCACCGTGTATCACTGAGGGCTACAATGTTACATATTGTGTCCTGTGTGCAGCCCTGTAGTATGAGCATCGTGTACTGTGTGCAGCCCTGTAGTATGAGCATCGTGTATCACTGAGGGCTACAATGTTACATATTGTGTCCTGTGTACAGCCCTGTAGCATGAGCACCGTGTATCACTGAGGGCTACAATGTTACATATTGTGTCCAGTGTGCAGCCCTGTAGCATGAGCACCATGTATCACTGAGGGCTACAATGTTACATATTTTGTCCTGTGTGCAGCCCTGTAGCATGAGCACCGTGTATCACTGAGGGCTACAATATTACATATTGTGTCCTGTGAGCAGCCCTGTAGCATGAGCACCGTGTATCACTGAGGGCTACAATGTTACATATTGTGTCCTGTGTGCAGCCCTGTAGTATGAGCACCGTGTATCACTGAGGGCTACAATGTTAAATATTGTGTCCTGTGTGCAGCCCTGTAGTATGAGCATCGTGTATCACTGAGGGCTACAATGTTACATATGTTGTCCTGTGTGCAGCCCTGTAGCATGAATACCGTGTATCACTGAGGGCTACAATGTTACATATGCTGTCCTGTGTGCAGCCCTGTAGCATGAATACTGTGTATCACTGAGGGCTACAATGTTACATATGTTGTCCTGTGTGCAGCCCTGTAGCATGAATACTGTGTATCACTGAGGGCTACAATGTTACATATTGTGTCCTGTGTGCAGCCCTATAGCATGAGCACCGTGTATCACTGAGGGCTACAATGTTACATATTGTGTCCTGTGTGCAGCCCTGTAGCATGAGCACCGTGTATCACTGAGGGCTACAATGTTACATATGTTGTCCTGTGTGCAGCCCTGTAGCATGAGCACCGTGTATCACTGAGGGCTACAATGTTACATATTGTGTCCTGTGTGCAGCCCTGTAGTATGAGCATCGTGTATCACTGAGGGCTACAATGTTACATATTGTGTCCTGTGTGCAGCCCTGTAGTATGAGCATCGTGTATCACTGAGGGCTACAATGTTACATATGTTGTCCTGTGTGCAGCCCTGTAGCATGAATACCGTGTATCACTGAGGGCTACAATGTTACATATGTTGTCCTGTGTGCAGCCCTGTAGCATGAATACTGTGTATCACTGAGGGCTACAATGTTACATATTTTGTCCTGTGTGCAGCCCTGTAGCATGAGCACCGTGTACCACTGAGGGCTACAATGTTACATATTGTGTCCTGTGTGCAGCCCTGTAGTATGAGCATCGTGTACTGTGTGCAGCCCTGTAGTATGAGCATCGTGTATCACTGCGGGCTACAATGTTACATATTGTGTCCTGTGTACAGCCCTGTAGCATGAGCACCGTGTATCACTGAGGGCTACAATGTTACATATTGTGTCCAGTGTGCAGCCCTGTAGCATTAGCACCATGTATCACTGAGGGCTACAATGTTACATATTTTGTCCTGTGTGCAGCCCTGTAGCATGAGCACCGTGTATCACTGAGGGCTACAATGTTACATATTGTGTCCTGTGTGCAGCCCTGTAGCATGAGCACCGTGTATCACTGAGGGCTACAATGTTACATATTGTGTCCTGTGTGCAGCCCTGTAGTATGAGCACCGTGTATCACTGAGGGCTACAATGTTACATATTGTGTCCTGTGTGCAGCCCTGTAGTATGAGCATCGTGTATCACTGAGGGCTACAATGTTACATATGTTGTCCTGTGTGCAGCCCTGTAGCATGAATACCGTGTATCACTGAGGGCTACAATGTTACATATGTTGTCCTGTGTGCAGCCCTGTAGCATGAATACTGTGTATCACTGAGGGCTACAATGTTACATATGTTGTCCTGTGTGCAGCCCTGTAGCATGAATACTGTGTATCACTGAGGGCTACAATGTTACATATTTTGTCCTGTGTGCAGCCCTGTAGCATGAGCACCGTGTATCACTGAGGGCTACAATGTTACATATTGTGTCCTGTGTGCAGCCCTGTAGCATGAGCACCGTGTATCACTGAGGGCTACAATGTTACATATTGTGTCCTGTGTGCAGCCCTGTAGCATGAGCACCGTGTATCACTGAGGGCTACAATGTTACATATTGTGTCCTGTGTGCAGCCCTGTAGCATGAGCACCGTGTATCACTGAGGGCTACAATGTTACATATTGTGTCCTGTGTGCAGCCCTGTAGTATGAGCATCGTGTATCACTGAGGGCTACAATGTTACATATGTTGTCCTGTGTGCAGCCCTGTAGCATGAATACCGTGTATCACTGAGGGCTACAATGTTACATATGTTGTCCTGTGTGCAGCCCTGTAGCATGAATACTGTGTATCACTGAGGGCTACAATGTTACATATTTTGTCCTGTGTGCAGCCCTGTAGCATGAGCACCGTGTATCACTGAGGGCTACAATGTTACATATTGTGTCCTGTGTGCAGCCCTGTAGTATGAGCATCGTGTACTGTGTGCAGCCCTGTAGTATGAGCATCGTGTATCACTGAGGGCTACAATGTTACATATTGTGTCCTGTGTACAGCCCTGTAGCATGAGCACCGTGTATCACTGAGGGCTACAATGTTACATATTGTGTCCAGTGTGCAGCCCTGTAGCATGAGCACCATGTATCACTGAGGGCTACAATGTTACATATTTTGTCCTGTGTGCAGCCCTGTAGCATGAGCACCGTGTATCACTGAGGGCTACAATGTTACATATTGTGTCCTGTGAGCAGCCCTGTAGCATGAGCACCGTGTATCACTGAGGGCTACAATGTTACATATTGTGTCCTGTGTGCAGCCCTGTAGTATGAGCACCGTGTATCACTGAGGGCTACAATGTTAAATATTGTGTCCTGTGTGCAGCCCTGTAGTATGAGCATCGTGTATCACTGAGGGCTACAATGTTACATATGTTGTCCTGTGTGCAGCCCTGTAGCATGAATACCGTGTATCACTGAGAGCTACAATGTTACATATGTTGTCCTGTGTGCAGCCCTGTAGCATGAATACTGTGTATCACTGAGGGCTACAATGTTACATATGTTGTCCTGTGTGCAGCCCTGTAGCATGAATACTGTGTATCACTGAGGGCTACAATGTTACATATTGTGTCCTGTGTGCAGCCCTGTAGCATGAGCACCGTGTATCACTGAGGGCTACAATGTTACATATTGTGTCCTGTGTGCAGCCCTGTAGCATGAGCACCGTGTATCACTGAGGGCTACAATGTTACATATGTTGTCCTGTGTGCAGCCCTGTAGCATGAGCACCGTGTATCACTGAGGGCTACAATGTTACATATTGTGTCCTGTGTGCAGCCCTGTAGTATGAGCATCGTGTATCACTGAGGGCTACAATGTTACATATGTTGTCCTGTGTGCAGCCCTGTAGCATGAAAACCGTGTATCACTGAGGGCTACAATGTTACATATGTTGTCCTGTGTGCAGCCCTGTAGCATGAATACTGTGTATCACTGAGGGCTACAATGTTACATATTTTGTCCTGTGTGCAGCCCTGTAGCATGAGCACCGTGTATCACTGAGGGCTACAATGTTACATATTGTGTCCTGTGTGCAGCCCTGTAGTATGAGCATCGTGTACTGTGTGCAGCCCTGTAGTATGAGCATCGTGTATCACTGAGGGCTACAATGTTACATATTGTGTCCTGTGTACAGCCCTGTAGCATGAGCACCGTGTATCACTGAGGGCTACAATGTTACATATTGTGTCCAGTGTGCAGCCCTGTAGCATGAGCACCGTGTATCACTGAGGGCTACAATGTTACATATTTTGTCCTGTGTGCAGCCCTGTAGCATGAGCACCGTGTATCACTGAGGGCTACAATGTTACATATTGTGTCCTGTGTGCAGCCCTGTAGCATGAGCACCGTGTATCACTGAGGGCTACAATGTTACATATTGTGTCCTGTGTGCAGCCCTGTAGTATGAGCACCGTGTATCACTGAGGGCTACAATGTTACATATTGTGTCCTGTGTGCAGCCCTGTAGTATGAGCATCGTGTATCACTGAGGGCTACAATGTTACATATGTTGTCCTGTGTGCAGCCCTGTAGCATGAATACCGTGTATCACTGAGGGCTACAATGTTACATATGTTGTCCTGTGTGCAGCCCTGTAGCATGAATACTGTGTATCACTGAGGGCTACAATGTTACATATGTTGTCCTGTGTGCAGCCCTGTAGCATGAATACTGTGTATCACTGAGGGCTACAATGTTACATATTTTGTCCTGTGTGCAGCCCTGTAGCATGAGCACCGTGTATCACTGAGGGCTACAATGTTACATATTGTGTCCTGTGTGCAGCCCTGTAGCATGAGCACCGTGTATCACTGAGGGCTACAATGTTACATATTGTGTCCTGTGTGCAGCCCTGTAGCATGAGCACCGTGTATCACTGAGGGCTACAATGTTACATATTGTGTCCTGTGTGCAGCCCTGTAGCATGAGCACCGTGTATCACTGAGGGCTACAATGTTACATATTGTGTCCTGTGTGCAGCCCTGTAGTATGAGCATCGTGTATCACTGAGGGCTACAATGTTACATATGTTGTCCTGTGTGCAGCCCTGTAGCATGAATACCGTGTATCACTGAGGGCTACAATGTTACATATGTTGTCCTGTGTGCAGCCCTGTAGCATGAATACTGTGTATCACTGAGGGCTACAATGTTACATATTTTGTCCTGTGTGCAGCCCTGTAGCATGAGCACCGTGTATCACTGAGGGCTACAATGTTACATATTGTGTCCTGTGTGCAGCCCTGTAGTATGAGCACCGTGTATCACTGAGGGCTACAATGTTAAATATTGTGTCCTGTGTGCAGCCCTGTAGTATGAGCATCGTGTATCACTGAGGGCTACAATGTTACATATGTTGTCCTGTGTGCAGCCCTGTAGCATGAATACCGTGTATCACTGAGAGCTACAATGTTACATATGTTGTCCTGTGTGCAGCCCTGTAGCATGAATACTGTGTATCACTGAGGGCTACAATGTTACATATGTTGTCCTGTGTGCAGCCCTGTAGCATGAATACTGTGTATCACTGAGGGCTACAATGTTACATATTGTGTCCTGTGTGCAGCCCTGTAGCATGAGCACCGTGTATCACTGAGGGCTACAATGTTACATATTGTGTCCTGTGTGCAGCCCTGTAGCATGAGCACCGTGTATCACTGAGGGCTACAATGTTACATATGTTGTCCTGTGTGCAGCCCTGTAGCATGAGCACCGTGTATCACTGAGGGCTACAATGTTACATATTGTGTCCTGTGTGCAGCCCTGTAGTATGAGCATCGTGTATCACTGAGGGCTACAATGTTACATATGTTGTCCTGTGTGCAGCCCTGTAGCATGAAAACCGTGTATCACTGAGGGCTACAATGTTACATATGTTGTCCTGTGTGCAGCCCTGTAGCATGAATACTGTGTATCACTGAGGGCTACAATGTTACATATTTTGTCCTGTGTGCAGCCCTGTAGCATGAGCACCGTGTATCACTGAGGGCTACAATGTTACATATTGTGTCCTGTGTGCAGCCCTGTAGCATGAGCACCGTGTATCACTGAGGGCTACAATGTTACATATTGTGTCCTGTGTGCAGCCCTGTAGTATGAGCACCGTGTATCACTGAGGGCTACAATGTTACATATTGTGTCCTGTGTGCAGCCCTGTAGTATGAGCATCGTGTATCACTGAGGGCTACAATGTTACATATGTTGTCCTGTGTGCAGCCCTGTAGCATGAATACCGTGTATCACTGAGGGCTACAATGTTACATATGTTGTCCTGTGTGCAGCCCTGTAGCATGAATACTGTGTATCACTGAGGGCTACAATGTTACATATGTTGTCCTGTGTGCAGCCCTGTAGCATGAATACTGTGTATCACTGAGGGCTACAATGTTACATATTTTGTCCTGTGTGCAGCCCTGTAGCATGAGCACCGTGTATCACTGAGGGCTACAATGTTACATATTGTGTCCTGTGTGCAGCCCTGTAGCATGAGCACCGTGTATCACTGAGGGCTACAATGTTACATATTGTGTCCTGTGTGCAGCCCTGTAGCATGAGCACCGTGTATCACTGAGGGCTACAATGTTACATATTGTGTCCTGTGTGCAGCCCTGTAGCATGAGCACCGTGTATCACTGAGGGCTACAATGTTACATATTGTGTCCTGTGTGCAGCCCTGTAGTATGAGCATCGTGTATCACTGAGGGCTACAATGTTACATATGTTGTCCTGTGTGCAGCCCTGTAGCATGAATACCGTGTATCACTGAGGGCTACAATGTTACATATGTTGTCCTGTGTGCAGCCCTGTAGCATGAATACTGTGTATCACTGAGGGCTACAATGTTACATATTGTGTCCTGTGTGCAGCCCTGTAGTATGAGCATCGTGTACTGTGTGCAGCCCTGTAGTATGAGCATCGTGTATCACTGAGGGCTACAATGTTACATATTGTGTCCTGTGTACAGCCCTGTAGCATGAGCACCGTGTATCACTGAGGGCTACAATGTTACATATTGTGTCCAGTGTGCAGCCCTGTAGCATGAGCACCATGTATCACTGAGGGCTACAATGTTACATATTTTGTCCTGTGTGCAGCCCTGTAGCATGAGCACCGTGTATCACTGAGGGCTACAATGTTACATATTGTGTCCTGTGTGCAGCCCTGTAGCATGAGCACCATGTATCACTGAGGGCTACAATGTTACATATTGTGTCCTGTGTGCAGCCCTGTAGTATGAGCACCGTGTATCACTGAGGGCTACAATGTTACATATTGTGTCCTGTGTGCAGCCCTGTAGTATGAGCATCGTGTATCACTGAGGGCTACAATGTTACATATGTTGTCCTGTGTGCAGCCCTGTAGCATGAATACCGTGTATCACTGAGGGCTACAATGTTACATATGTTGTCCTGTGTGCAGCCCTGTAGCATGAATACTGTGTATCACTGAGGGCTACAATGTTACATATGTTGTCCTGTGTGCAGCCCTGTAGCATGAATACTGTGTATCACTGAGGGCTACAATGTTACATATTGTGTCCTGTGTGCAGCCCTGTAGCATGAGCATCGTGTATCACTGAGGGCTACAATGTTACATATGTTGTCCTGTGTGTAGCCCTGTAGCATGAGCACCGTGTATCACTGAGGGCTACAATGTTACATATTGTGTCCAGTGTGCAGCCCTGTAGCATGAGCACCATGTATCACTGAGGGCTACAATGTTACATATTTTGTCCTGTGTGCAGCCCTGTAGCATGAGCACCGTGTATCACTGAGGGCTACAATGTTACATATTGTGTCCTGTGTGCAGCCCTGTAGCATGAGCACCGTGTATCACTGAGGGCTACAATGTTACATATTGTGTCCTGTGTGCAGCCCTGTAGTATGAGCACCGTGTATCACTGAGGGCTACAATGTTACATATTGTGTCCTGTGTGCAGCCCTGTAGTATGAGCATCGTGTATCACTGAGGGCTACAATGTTACATATGTTGTCCTGTGTGCAGCCCTGTAGCATGAATACCGTGTATCACTGAGGGCTACAATGTTACATATGTTGTCCTGTGTGCAGCCCTGTAGCATGAATACTGTGTATCACTGAGGGCTACAATGTTACATATGTTGTCCTGTGTGCAGCCCTGTAGCATGAATACTGTGTATCACTGAGGGCTACAATGTTACATATTTTGTCCTGTGTGCAGCCCTGTAGCATGAGCACCGTGTATCACTGAGGGCTACAATGTTACATATTGTGTCCTGTGTGCAGCCCTGTAGCATGAGCACCGTGTATCACTGAGGGCTACAATGTTACATATTGTGTCCTGTGTGCAGCCCTGTAGCATGAGCACCGTGTATCACTGAGGGCTACAATGTTACATATTGTGTCCTGTGTGCAGCCCTGTAGTATGAGCACCGTGTATCACTGAGGGCTACAATGTTACATATTGTGTCCTGTGTGCAGCCCTGTAGTATGAGCATTGTGTATCACTGAGGGCTACAATGTTACATATGTTGTCCTGTGTGCAGCCCTGTAGCATGAATACCGTGTATCACTGAGGGCTACAATGTTACATATGTTGTCCTGTGTGCAGCCCTGTAGCATGAATACTGTGTATCACTGAGGGCTACAATGTTACATATTTTGTCCTGTGTGCAGCCCTGTAGCATGAGCACCGTGTATCACTGAGCGCTACAATGTTACATATTGTGTCCTGTGTGCAGCCCTGTAGTATGAGCATCGTGTACTGTGTGCAGCCCTGTAGTATGAGCATCGTGTATCACTGAGGGCTACAATGTTACATATTGTGTCCTGTGTACAGCCCTGTAGCATGAGCACCGTGTATCACTGAGGGCTACAATGTTACATATTGTGTCCAGTGTGCAGCCCTGTAGCATGAGCACCATGTATCACTGAGGGCTACAATGTTACATATTTTGTCCTGTGTGCAGCCCTGTAGCATGAGCACCGTGTATCACTGAGGGCTACAATGTTACATATTGTGTCCTGTGTGCAGCCCTGTAGTATGAGCACCGTGTATCACTGAGGGCTACAATGTTACATATTGTGTCCTGTGTGCAGCCCTGTAGTATGAGCATCGTGTATCACTGAGGGCTACAATGTTACATATGTTGTCCTGTGTGCAGCCCTGTAGCATGAATACCGTGTATCACTGAGGGCTACAATGTTACATATGTTGTCCTGTGTGCAGCCCTGTAGCATGAATACTGTGTATCACTGAGGGCTACAATGTTACATATGTTGTCCTGTGTGCAGCCCTGTAGCATGAATACTGTGTATCACTGAGGGCTACAATGTTACATATTGTGTCCTGTGTGCAGCCCTGTAGTATAAGCATCGTGTATCACTGAGGGCTACAATGTTACATATGTTGTCCTGTGTGCAGCCCTGTAGCATGAGCACCATGTATCACTGAGGGCTACAATGTTACATATTTTGTCCTGTGTGCAGCCCTGTAGCATGAGCACCGTGTATCACTGAGGGCTACAATGTTACATATTGTGTCCAGTGTGCAGCCCTGTAGCATGAGCACCATGTATCACTGAGGGCTACAATGTTACATATTGTGTCCAGTGTGCAGCCCTGTAGCATGAGCACCATGTATCACTGAGGGCTACAATGTTACATATTTTGTCCTGTGTGCAGCCCTGTAGCATGAGCACCGTGTATCACTGAGGGCTACAATGTTACATATTGTGTCCTGTGTGCAGCCCTGTAGCATGAGCACCGTGTATCACTGAGGGCTACAATGTTACATATTGTGTCCTGTGTGCAGCCCTGTAGTATGAGCACCGTGTATCACTGAGGGCTACAATGTTACATATTGTGTCCTGTGTGCAGCCCTGTAGTATGAGCATCGTGTATCACTGAGGGCTACAATGTTACATATGTTGTCCTGTGTGCAGCCCTGTAGCATGAATACCGTGTATCACTGAGGGCTACAATGTTACATATGTTGTCCTGTGTGCAGCCCTGTAGCATGAATACTGTGTATCACTGAGGGCTACAATGTTACATATGTTGTCCTGTGTGCAGCCCTGTAGCATGAATACTGTGTATCACTGAGGGCTACAATGTTACATATTTTGTCCTGTGTGCAGCCCTGTAGCATGAGCACCGTGTATCACTGAGGGCTACAATGTTACATATTGTGTCCTGTGTGCAGCCCTGTAGCATGAGCACCGTGTATCACTGAGGGCTACAATGTTACATATTGTGTCCTGTGTGCAGCCCTGTAGCATGAGCACCGTGTATCACTGAGGGCTACAATGTTACATATTGTGTCCTGTGTGCAGCCCTGTAGTATGAGCACCGTGTATCACTGAGGGCTACAATGTTACATATTGTGTCCTGTGTGCAGCCCTGTAGAATGAGCATTGTGTATCACTGAGGGCTACAATGTTACATATGTTGTCCTGTGTGCAGCCCTGTAGCATGAATACCGTGTATCACTGAGGGCTACAATGTTACATATGTTGTCCTGTGTGCAGCCCTGTAGCATGAATACTGTGTATCACTGAGGGCTACAATGTTACATATTTTGTCCTGTGTGCAGCCCTGTAGCATGAGCACCGTGTATCACTGAGGGCTACAATGTTACATATTGTGTCCTGTGTGCAGCCCTGTAGTATGAGCATCGTGTACTGTGTGCAGCCCTGTAGTATGAGCATCGTGTATCACTGAGGGCTACAATGTTACATATTGTGTCCTGTGTACAGCCCTGTAGCATGAGCACCGTGTATCACTGAGGGCTACAATGTTACATATTGTGTCCAGTGTGCAGCCCTGTAGCATGAGCACCGTGTATCACTGAGGGCTACAATGTTACATATTTTGTCCTGTGTGCAGCCCTGTAGCATGAGCACCGTGTATCACTGAGGGCTACAATGTTACATATTGTGTCCTGTGTGCAGCCCTGTAGCATGAGCACCGTGTATCACTGAGGGCTACAAAGTTTAATATTGTGTCCTGTGTGCAGCCCTGTAGTATGAGCACCGTGTATCACTGAGGGCTACAATGTTACATATTGTGTCCTGTGTGCAGCCCTGTAGTATGAGCATCGTGTATCACTGAGGGCTACAATGTTACATATGTTGTCCTGTGTGCAGCCCTGTAGCATGAATACCGTGTATCACTGAGGGCTACAATGTTACATATGTTGTCCTGTGTGCAGCCCTGTAGCATGAATACTGTGTATCACTGAGGGCTACAATGTTACATATGTTGTCCTGTGTGCAGCCCTGTAGCATGAATACTGTGTATCACTGAGAGCTACAATGTTACATATTGTGTCCTGTGTGCAGCCCTGTAGTATGATCACCGTGTATCACTGAGGGCTACAATGTTACATATTGTGTCCTGTGTGCAGCCCTGTAGTATGAGCATCGTGTATCACTGAGGGCTACAATGTTACATATGTTGTCCTGTGTGCAGCCCTGTAGCATGAGCACCGTGTATCACTGAGGGCTACAATGTTACATATGTTGTCCTGTGTGCAGCCCTGTAGCATGATCACCGTGTATCACTGAGGGCTACAATGTTACATATGTTGTCCTGTGTGCAGCCCTGTAGCATGATCACCGTGTATCACTGAGGGCTACATTGTTACATATTGTGTCCTGTGTGCAGCCCTGTAGTATGAGCATCGTGTATCACTGAGGGCTACAATGTTACATATTGTGTCCTGTGTACAGCCCTGTAGCATGAGCACCGTGTATCACTGAGGGCTACAATGTTACATATTGTGTCCAGTGTGCAGCCCTGTAGCATGAGCACCATGTATCACTGAGGGCTAAAATGTTACATATTTTGTCCTGTGTGCAGCCCTGTAGCATGAGCACCGTGTATCACTGAGGGCTACAATGTTACATATTGTGTCCTGTGTGCAGCCCTGTAGCATGAGCACCGTGTATCACTGAGGGCTACAATGTTACATATTGTGTCCTGTGTGCAGCCCTGTAGTATGAGCACCGTGTATCACTGAGGGCTACAATGTTACATATGTTGTCCTGTGTGCAGCCCTGTAGCATGAATACCGTGTATCACTGAGGGCTACAATGTTACATATGTTGTCCTGTGTGCAGCCCTGTAGCATGAATACTGTGTATCACTGAGGGCTACAATGTTACATATGTTGTCCTGTGTGCAGCCCTGTAGCATGAATACTGTGTATCACTGAGAGCTACAATGTTACATATTGTGTCCTGTGTGCAGCCCTGTAGTATGAGCATCGTGTATCACTGAGGGCTACAATGTTACATATTGTGTCCTGTGTGCAGCCCTGTAGTATGAGCACCGTCTATCACTGAGGGCTACAATGTTACATATGTTGTCCTGTGTGCAGCCCTGTAGCATGAATACCGTGTATCACTGAGGGCTACAATGTTACATATGTTGTCCTGTGTGCAGCCCTGTAGCATGAATACTGTGTATCACTGAGGGCTACAATGTTACATATTTTGTCCTGTGTGCAGCCCTGTAGCATGAGCACCGTGTATCACTGAGGGCTACAATGTTACATATTGTGTCCTGTGTGCAGCCCTGTAGTATGAGCATCGTGTACTGTGTGCAGCCCTGTAGTATGAGCATCGTGTATCACTGAGGGCTACAATGTTACATATTGTGTCCTGTGTACAGCCCTGTAGCATGAGCACCGTGTATCACTGAGGGCTACAATGTTACATATTGTGTCCAGTGTGCAGCCCTGTAGCATGAGCACCATGTATCACTGAGGGCTACAATGTTACATATTTTGTCCTGTGTGCAGCCCTGTAGCATGAGCACCGTGTATCACTGAGGGCTACAATGTTACATATTGTGTCCTGTGTGCAGCCCTGTAGCATGAGCACCGTGTTTCACTGAGGGCTACAATGTTACATATTGTGTCCTGTGTGCAGCCCTGTAGTATGAGCACCGTGTATCACTGAGGGCTACAATGTTACATATTGTGTCCTGTGTGCAGCCCTGTAGTATGAGCATCATGTATCACTGAGGGCTACAATGTTACATATGTTGTCCTGTGTGCAGCCCTGTAGCATGAATACCGTGTATCACTGAGGGCTACAATGTTACATATGTTGTCCTGTGTGCAGCACTGTAGCATGAATACTGTGTATCACTGAGGGCTACAATGTTACATATGTTGTCCTGTGTGCAGCCCTGTAGCATGAGCACCGTGTATCACTGAGGGCTACAATGTTACATATTGTGTCCTGTGTGCAGCCCTGTAGCATGAGCACCGTGTATCACTGAGGGCTACAATGTTACATATTGTGTCCTGTGTGCAGCCCTGTAGTATGAGCACCGTGTATCACTGAGGGCTACAATGTTACATATTGTGTCCTGTGTGCAGCCCTGTAGTATGAGCATCGTGTATCACTGAGGGCTACAATGTTACATATGTTGTCCTGTGTGCAGCCCTGTAGCATGAATACCGTGTATCACTGAGGGCTACAATGTTACATATGTTGTCCTGTGTGCAGCCCTGTAGCATGAATACTGTGTATCACTGAGGGCTACAATGTTACATATTTTGTCCTGTGTGCAGCCTTGTAGCATGAGCACCGTGTATCACTGAGGGCTACAATGTTACATATTGTGTCCTGTGTGCAGCCCTGTAGTATGAGCATCGTGTACTGTGTACAGCCCTGTAGTATGAGCATCGTGTATCACTGAGGGCTACAATGTTACATATTGTGTCCTGTGTACAGCCCTGTAGCATGAGCACCGTGTATCACTGAGGGCTACAATGTTACATATTGTGTCCAGTGTGCAGCCCTGTAGCATGAGCACCATGTATCACTGAGGGCTACAATGTTACATATTTTGTCCTGTGTGCAGCCCTGTAGCATGAGCACCGTGTATCACTGAGGGCTACAATGTTACATATTGTGTCCTGTGTGCAGCCCTGTAGCATGAGCACCGTGTATCACTGAGGGCTACAATGTTACATATTGTGTCCTGTGTGCAGCCCTGTAGTATGAGCACCGTGTATCACTGAGGGCTACAATGTTACATATTGTGTCCTGTGTGCAGCCCTGTAGTATGAGCATCGTGTATCACTGAGGGCTACAATGTTACATATGTTGTCCTGTGTGCAGCCCTGTAGCATGAATACCGTGTATCACTGAGGGCTACAATGTTACATATGTTGTCCTGTGTGCAGCCCTGTAGCATGAATACTGTGTATCACTGAGGGCTACAATGTTACATATGTTGTCCTGTGTGCAGCCCTGTAGCATGAATACTGTGTATCACTGAGAGCTACAATGTTACATATTGTGTCCTGTGTGCAGCCCTGTAGTATGATCACCGTGTATCACTGAGGGCTACAATGTTACATATTGTGTCCTGTGTGCAGCCCTGTAGTATGAGCATCGTGTATCACTGAGGGCTACAATGTTACATATGTTGTCCTGTGTGCAGCCCTGTAGCATGATCACCGTGTATCACTGAGGGCTACAATGTTACATATGTTGTCCTGTGTGCAGCCCTGTAGCATGATCACCGTGTATCACTGAGGGCTACAATGTTACATATGTTGTCCTGTGTGCAGCCCTGTAGCATGATCACCGTGTATCACTGAGGGCTACAATGTTACATATTGTGTCCTGTGTGCAGCCCTGTAGTATGAGCATCGTGTATCACTGAGGGCTACAATGTTACATATTGTGTCCTGTGTACAGCCCTGTAGCATGAGCACCGTGTATCACTGAGGGCTACAATGTTACATATTGTGTCCAGTGTGCAGCCCTGTAGCATGAGCACCATGTATCACTGAGGGCTACAATGTTACATATTTTGTCCTGTGTGCAGCCCTGTAGCATGAGCACCGTGTATCACTGAGGGCTACAATGTTACATATTGTGTCCTGTGTGCAGCCCTGTAGCATGAGCACCGTGTATCACTGAGGGCTACAATGTTACATATTGTGTCCTGTGTGCAGCCCTGTAGTATGAGCACCGTGTATCACTGAGGGCTACAATGTTACATATTGTGTCCTGTGTGCAGCCCTGTAGTATGAGCATCGTGTATCACTGAGGGCTACAATGTTACATATGTTGTCCTGTGTGCAGCCCTGTAGCATGAATACCGTGTATCACTGAGGGCTACAATGTTACATATGTTGTCCTGTGTGCAGCCCTGTAGCATGAATACTGTGTATCACTGAGGGCTACAATGTTACATATGTTGTCCTGTGTGCAGCCCTGTAGCATGAATACTGTGTATCACTGAGAGCTACAATGTTACATATTGTGTCCTGTGTGCAGCCCTGTAGTATGAGCATCGTGTACTGTGTGCAGCCCTGTAGTATGAGCATCGTGTATCACTGAGGGCTACAATGTTACATATTGTGTCCTGTGTGCAGCCCTGTAGCATGAGCACCGTGTATCACTGAGGGCTACAATGTTACATATTGTGTCCTGTGTGCAGCCCTGTAGCATGAGCACCGTGTATCACTGAGGGCTACAATGTTACATATTGTGTCCTGTGTGCAGCCCTGTAGTATGAGCACCGTGTATCACTGAGGGCTACAATGTTACATATTGTGTCCTGTGTGCAGCCCTGTAGTATGAGCATTGTGTATCACTGAGGGCTACAATGTTACATATGTTGTCCTGTGTGCAGCCCTGTAGCATGAATACCGTGTATCACTGAGGGCTACAATGTTACATATGTTGTCCTGTGTGCAGCCCTGTAGCATGAATACTGTGTATCACTGAGGGCTACAATGTTACATATTTTGTCCTGTGTGCAGCCCTGTAGCATGAGCACCGTGTATCACTGAGGGCTACAATGTTACATATTGTGTCCTGTGTGCAGCCCTGTAGTATGAGCATCGTGTACTGTGTGCAGCCCTGTAGTATGAGCATCGTGTATCACTGAGGGCTACAATGTTACATATTGTGTCCTGTGTACAGCCCTGTAGCATGAGCACCGTGTATCACTGAGGGCTACAATGTTACATATTGTGTCCAGTGTGCAGCCCTGTAGCATGAGCACCATGTATCACTGAGGGCTACAATGTTACATATTTTGTCCTGTGTGCAGCCCTGTAGCATGAGCACCGTGTATCACTGAGGGCTACAATGTTACATATTGTGTCCTGTGTGCAGCCCTGTAGTATGAGCACCGTGTATCACTGAGGGCTACAATGTTACATATTGTGTCCTGTGTGCAGCCCTGTAGTATGAGCATCGTGTATCACTGAGGGCTACAATGTTACATATGTTGTCCTGTGTGCAGCCCTGTAGCATGCATACCGTGTATCACTGAGGGCTACAATGTTACATATGTTGTCCTGTGTGCAGCCCTGTAGCATGAATACTGTGTATCACTGAGGGCTACAATGTTACATATGTTGTCCTGTGTGCAGCCCTGTAGCATGAATACTGTGTATCACTGAGGGCTACAATGTTTCATATTGTGTCCTGTGTGCAGCCCTGTAGTATAAGCATCGTGTATCACTGAGGGCTACAATGTTACATATGTTGTCCTGTGTGCAGCCCTGTAGCATGAGCACCGTGTATCACTGAGGGCTACAATGTTACATATTGTGTCCAGTGTGCAGCCCTGTAGCATGAGCACCATGTATCACTGAGGGCTACAATGTTACATATTTTGTCCTGTGTGCAGCCCTGTAGCATGAGCACCGTGTATCACTGAGGGCTACAATGTTACATATTGTGTCCTGTGTGCAGCCCTGTAGCATGAGCACCGTGTATCACTGAGGGCTACAATGTTACATATTGTGTCCTGTGTGCAGCCCTGTAGTATGAGCACCGTGTATCACTGAGGGCTACAATGTTACATATTGTGTCCTGTGTGCAGCCCTGTAGTATGAGCATCGTGTATCACTGAGGGCTACAATGTTACATATGTTGTCCTGTGTGCAGCCCTGTAGCATGAATACCGTGTATCACTGAGGGCTACAATGTTACATATGTTGTCCTGTGTGCAGCCCTGTAGCATGAATACTGTGTATCACTGAGGGCTACAATGTTACATATGTTGTCCTGTGTGCAGCCCTGTAGCATGAATACTGTGTATCACTGAGGGCTACAATGTTACATATTTTGTCCTGTGTGCAGCCCTGTAGCATGAGCACCGTGTATCACTGAGGGCTACCATGTTACATATTGTGTCCTGTGTGCAGCCCTGTAGCATGAGCACCGTGTATCACTGAGGGCTACAATGTTACATATTGTGTCCTGTGTGCAGCCCTGTAGTATGAGCACCGTGTATCACTGAGGGCTACAATGTTACATATTGTGTCCTGTGTGCAGCCCTGTAGTATGAGCACCGTGTATCACTGAGGGCTACAATGTTACATATTGTGTCCTGTGTGCAGCCCTGTAGAATGAGCATCGTGTATCACTGAGGGCTACAATGTTACATATGTTGTCCTGTGTGCAGCCCTGTAGCATGAATACCGTGTATCACTGAGGGCTACAATGTTACATATGTTGTCCTGTGTGCAGCCCTGTAGCATGAATACTGTGTATCACTGAGGGCTACAATGTTACATATTTTGTGCTGTGTGCAGCCCTGTAGCATGAGCACCGTGTATCACTGAGGGCTACAATGTTACATATTGTGTCCTGTGTGCAGCCCTGTAGTATGAGCATCGTGTACTGTGTGCAGCCCTGTAGTATGAGCATCGTGTATCACTGAGGGCTACAATGTTACATATTGTGTCCTGTGTACAGCCCTGTAGCATGAGCACCGTGTATCACTGAGGGCTACAATGTTACATATTGTGTCCTGTGTGCAGCCCTGTAGCATGAGCACCGTGTATCACTGAGGGCTACAATGTTACATATTGTGTCCTGTGTGCAGCCCTGTAGCATGAGCACCGTGTATCACTGAGGGCTACAATGTTACATATTGTGTCCTGTGTGCAGCCCTGTAGTATGAGCACCGTGTATCACTGAGGGCTACAATGTTACATATTGTGTCCTGTGTGCAGCCCTGTAGTATGAGCATCGTGTATCACTGAGGGCTACAATGTTACATATGTTGTCCTGTGTGCAGCCCTGTAGCATGAATACCGTGTATCACTGAGGGCTACAATGTTACATATGTTGTCCTGTGTGCAGCCCTGTAGCATGAATACTGTGTATCACTGAGGGCTACAATGTTACATATGTTGTCCTGTGTGCAGCCCTGAAGCATGAATACTGTGTATCACTGAGAGCTACAATGTTACATATTGTGTCCTGTGTGCAGCCCTGTAGTATGATCACCGTGTATCACTGAGGGCTACAATGTTACATATTGTGTCCTGTGTGCAGCCCTGTAGTATGAGCATCGTGTATCACTGAGGGCTACAATGTTACATATGTTGTCCTGTGTGCAGCCCTGTAGCATGAATACTGTGTATCACTGAGAGCTACAATGTTACATATTGTGTCCTGTGTGCAGCCCTGTAGTATGATCACCGTGTATCACTGAGGGCTACAATGTTACATATTGTGTCCTGTGTACAGCCCTGTAGCATGAGCACCGTGTATCACTGAGGGCTACAATGTTACATATGTTGTCCTGTGTGCAGCCCTGTAGCATGATCACCGTGTATCACTGAGGGCTACAATGTTACATATGTTGTCCTGTGTGCAGCCTGTAGCATGATCACCGTGTATCACTGAGGGCTACAATGTTACATATTGTGTCCTGTGTGCAGCCCTGTAGTATGAGCATCGTGTATCACTGAGGGCTACAATGTTACATATTGTGTCCTGTGTACAGCCCTGTAGCATGAGCACCGTGTATCACTGAGGGCTACAATGTTACATATTGTGTCCAGTGTGCAGCCCTGTAGCATGAGCACCATGTATCACTGAGGGCTACAATGTTACATATTTTGTCCTGTGTGCAGCCCTGTAGCATGAGCACCGTGTTTCACTGAGGGCTACAATGTTACATATTGTGTCCTGTGTGCAGCCCTGTAGTATGAGCACCGTGTATCACTGAGGGCTACAATGTTACATATTGTGTCCTGTGTGCAGCCCTGTAGTATGAGCATCATGTATCACTGAGGGCTACAATGTTACATATGTTGTCCTGTGTGCAGCCCTGTAGCATGAATACCGTGTATCACTGAGGGCTACAATGTTACATATGTTGTCCTGTGTGCAGCACTGTAGCATGAATACTGTGTATCACTGAGGGCTACAATGTTACATATGTTGTCCTGTGTGCAGCCCTGTAGCATGAGCACCGTGTATCACTGAGGGCTACAATGTTACATATTGTGTCCTGTGTGCAGCCCTGTAGCATGAGCACCGTGTATCACTGAGGGCTACAATGTTACATATTGTGTCCTGTGTGCAGCCCTGTAGTATGAGCACCGTGTATCACTGAGGGCTACAATGTTACATATTGTGTCCTGTGTGCAGCCCTGTAGTATGAGCATCGTGTATCACTGAGGGCTACAATGTTACATATGTTGTCCTGTGTGCAGCCCTGTAGCATGAATACCGTGTATCACTGAGGGCTACAATGTTACATATGTTGTCCTGTGTGCAGCCCTGTAGCATGAATACTGTGTATCACTGAGGGCTACAATGTTACATATTTTGTCCTGTGTGCAGCCTTGTAGCATGAGCACCGTGTATCACTGAGGGCTACAATGTTACATATTGTGTCCTGTGTGCAGCCCTGTAGTATGAGCATCGTGTACTGTGTACAGCCCTGTAGTATGAGCATCGTGTATCACTGAGGGCTACAATGTTACATATTGTGTCCTGTGTACAGCCCTGTAGCATGAGCACCGTGTATCACTGAGGGCTACAATGTTACATATTGTGTCCAGTGTGCAGCCCTGTAGCATGAGCACCATGTATCACTGAGGGCTACAATGTTACATATTTTGTCCTGTGTGCAGCCCTGTAGCATGAGCACCGTGTATCACTGAGGGCTACAATGTTACATATTGTGTCCTGTGTGCAGCCCTGTAGCATGAGCACCGTGTATCACTGAGGGCTACAATGTTACATATTGTGTCCTGTGTGCAGCCCTGTAGTATGAGCACCGTGTATCACTGAGGGCTACAATGTTACATATTGTGTCCTGTGTGCAGCCCTGTAGTATGAGCATCGTGTATCACTGAGGGCTACAATGTTACATATGTTGTCCTGTGTGCAGCCCTGTAGCATGAATACCGTGTATCACTGAGGGCTACAATGTTACATATGTTGTCCTGTGTGCAGCCCTGTAGCATGAATACTGTGTATCACTGAGGGCTACAATGTTACATATGTTGTCCTGTGTGCAGCCCTGTAGCATGAATACTGTGTATCACTGAGAGCTACAATGTTACATATTGTGTCCTGTGTGCAGCCCTGTAGTATGATCACCGTGTATCACTGAGGGCTACAATGTTACATATTGTGTCCTGTGTGCAGCCCTGTAGTATGAGCATCGTGTATCACTGAGGGCTACAATGTTACATATGTTGTCCTGTGTGCAGCCCTGTAGCATGATCACCGTGTATCACTGAGGGCTACAATGTTACATATGTTGTCCTGTGTGCAGCCCTGTAGCATGATCACCGTGTATCACTGAGGGCTACAATGTTACATATGTTGTCCTGTGTGCAGCCCTGTAGCATGATCACCGTGTATCACTGAGGGCTACAATGTTACATATTGTGTCCTGTGTGCAGCCCTGTAGTATGAGCATCGTGTATCACTGAGGGCTACAATGTTACATATTGTGTCCTGTGTACAGCCCTGTAGCATGAGCACCGTGTATCACTGAGGGCTACAATGTTACATATTGTGTCCAGTGTGCAGCCCTGTAGCATGAGCACCATGTATCACTGAGGGCTACAATGTTACATATTTTGTCCTGTGTGCAGCCCTGTAGCATGAGCACCGTGTATCACTGAGGGCTACAATGTTACATATTGTGTCCTGTGTGCAGCCCTGTAGCATGAGCACCGTGTATCACTGAGGGCTACAATGTTACATATTGTGTCCTGTGTGCAGCCCTGTAGTATGAGCACCGTGTATCACTGAGGGCTACAATGTTACATATTGTGTCCTGTGTGCAGCCCTGTAGTATGAGCATCGTGTATCACTGAGGGCTACAATGTTACATATGTTGTCCTGTGTGCAGCCCTGTAGCATGAATACCGTGTATCACTGAGGGCTACAATGTTACATATGTTGTCCTGTGTGCAGCCCTGTAGCATGAATACTGTGTATCACTGAGGGCTACAATGTTACATATGTTGTCCTGTGTGCAGCCCTGTAGCATGAATACTGTGTATCACTGAGAGCTACAATGTTACATATTGTGTCCTGTGTGCAGCCCTGTAGTATGAGCATCGTGTACTGTGTGCAGCCCTGTAGTATGAGCATCGTATATCACTGAGGGCTACAATGTTACATATTGTGTCCTGTGTGCAGCCCTGTAGCATGAGCACCGTGTATCACTGAGGGCTACAATGTTACATATTGTGTCCTGTGTGCAGCCCTGTAGCATGAGCACCGTGTATCACTGAGGGCTACAATGTTACATATTGTGTCCTGTGTGCAGCCCTGTAGTATGAGCACCGTGTATCACTGAGGGCTACAATGTTACATATTGTGTCCTGTGTGCAGCCCTGTAGTATGAGCATTGTGTATCACTGAGGGCTACAATGTTACATATGTTGTCCTGTGTGCAGCCCTGTAGCATGAATACCGTGTATCACTGAGGGCTACAATGTTACATATGTTGTCCTGTGTGCAGCCCTGTAGCATGAATACTGTGTATCACTGAGGGCTACAATGTTACATATTTTGTCCTGTGTGCAGCCCTGTAGCATGAGCACCGTGTATCACTGAGGGCTACAATGTTACATATTGTGTCCTGTGTGCAGCCCTGTAGTATGAGCATCGTGTACTGTGTGCAGCCCTGTAGTATGAGCATCGTGTATCACTGAGGGCTACAATGTTACATATTGTGTCCTGTGTACAGCCCTGTAGCATGAGCACCGTGTATCACTGAGGGCTACAATGTTACATATTGTGTCCAGTGTGCAGCCCTGTAGCATGAGCACCATGTATCACTGAGGGCTACAATGTTACATATTTTGTCCTGTGTGCAGCCCTGTAGCATGAGCACCGTGTATCACTGAGGGCTACAATGTTACATATTGTGTCCTGTGTGCAGCCCTGTAGTATGAGCACCGTGTATCACTGAGGGCTACAATGTTACATATTGTGTCCTGTGTGCAGCCCTGTAGTATGAGCATCGTGTATCACTGAGGGCTACAATGTTACATATGTTGTCCTGTGTGCAGCCCTGTAGCATGCATACCGTGTATCACTGAGGGCTACAATGTTACATATGTTGTCCTGTGTGCAGCCCTGTAGCATGAATACTGTGTATCACTGAGGGCTACAATGTTACATATGTTGTCCTGTGTGCAGCCCTGTAGCATGAATACTGTGTATCACTGAGGGCTACAATGTTACATATTGTGTCCTGTGTGCAGCCCTGTAGTATAAGCATCGTGTATCACTGAGGGCTACAATGTTACATATGTTGTCCTGTGTGCAGCCCTGTAGCATGAGCACCGTGTATCACTGAGGGCTACAATGTTACATATTGTGTCCAGTGTGCAGCCCTGTAGCATGAGCACCATGTATCACTGAGGGCTACAATGTTACATATTTTGTCCTGTGTGCAGCCCTGTAGCATGAGCACCGTGTATCACTGAGGGCTACAATGTTACATATTGTGTCCTGTGTGCAGCCCTGTAGCATGAGCACCGTGTATCACTGAGGGCTACAATGTTACATATTGTGTCCTGTGTGCAGCCCTGTAGTATGAGCACCGTGTATCACTGAGGGCTACAATGTTACATATTGTGTCCTGTGTGCAGCCCTGTAGTATGAGCATCGTGTATCACTGAGGGCTACAATGTTACATATGTTGTCCTGTGTGCAGCCCTGTAGCATGAATACCGTGTATCACTGAGGGCTACAATGTTACATATGTTGTCCTGTGTGCAGCCCTGTAGCATGAATACTGTGTATCACTGAGGGCTACAATGTTACATATGTTGTCCTGTGTGCAGCCCTGTAGCATGAATACTGTGTATCACTGAGGGCTACAATGTTACATATTTTGTCCTGTGTGCAGCCCTGTAGCATGAGCACCGTGTATCACTGAGGGCTACCATGTTACATATTGTGTCCTGTGTGCAGCCCTGTAGCATGAGCACCGTGTATCACTGAGGGCTACAATGTTACATATTGTGTCCTGTGTGCAGCCCTGTAGTATGAGCACCGTGTATCACTGAGGGCTACAATGTTACATATTGTGTCCTGTGTGCAGCCCTGTAGTATGAGCACCGTGTATCACTGAGGGCTACAATGTTACATATTGTGTCCTGTGTGCAGCCCTGTAGAATGAGCATCGTGTATCACTGAGGGCTACAATGTTACATATGTTGTCCTGTGTGCAGCCCTGTAGCATGAATACCGTGTATCACTGAGGGCTACAATGTTACATATGTTGTCCTGTGTGCAGCCCTGTAGCATGAATACTGTGTATCACTGAGGGCTACAATGTTACATATTTTGTCCTGTGTGCAGCCCTGTAGCATGAGCACCGTGTATCACTGAGGGCTACAATGTTACATATTGTGTCCTGTGTGCAGCCCTGTAGTATGAGCATCGTGTACTGTGTGCAGCCCTGTAGTATGAGCATCGTGTATCACTGAGGGCTACAATGTTACATATTGTGTCCTGTGTACAGCCCTGTAGCATGAGCACCGTGTATCACTGAGGGCTACAATGTTACATATTGTGTCCAGTGTGCAGCCCTGTAGCATGAGCACCGTGTATCACTGAGGGCTACAATGTTACATATTTTGTCCTGTGTGCAGCCCTGTAGCATGAGCACCGTGTATCACTGAGGGCTACAATGTTACATATTGTGTCCTGTGTGCAGCCCTGTAGCATGAGCACCGTGTATCACTGAGGGCTACAATGTTACATATTGTGTCCTGTGTGCAGCCCTGTAGTATGAGCACCGTGTATCACTGAGGGCTACAATGTTACATATTGTGTCCTGTGTGCAGCCCTGTAGTATGAGCATCGTGTATCACTGAGGGCTACAATGTTACATATGTTGTCCTGTGTGCAGCCCTGTAGCATGAATACCGTGTATCACTGAGGGCTACAATGTTACATATGTTGTCCTGTGTGCAGCCCTGTAGCATGAATACTGTGTATCACTGAGGGCTACAATGTTACATATGTTGTCCTGTGTGCAGCCCTGTAGCATGAATACTGTGTATCACTGAGAGCTACAATGTTACATATTGTGTCCTGTGTGCAGCCCTGTAGTATGATCACCGTGTATCACTGAGGGCTACAATGTTACATATTGTGTCCTGTGTGCAGCCCTGTAGTATGAGCATCGTGTATCACTGAGGGCTACAATGTTACATATGTTGTCCTGTGTGCAGCCCTGTAGCATGAATACTGTGTATCACTGAGAGCTACAATGTTACATATTGTGTCCTGTGTGCAGCCCTGTAGTATGATCACCGTGTATCACTGAGGGCTACAATGTTACATATTGTGTCCTGTGTACAGCCCTGTAGCATGAGCACCGTGTATCACTGAGGGCTACAATGTTACATATGTTGTCCTGTGTGCAGCCCTGTAGCATGATCACCGTGTATCACTGAGGGCTACAATGTTACATATGTTGTCCTGTGTGCAGCCCTGTAGCATGATCACCGTGTATCACTGAGGGCTACAATGTTACATATTGTGTCCTGTGTGCAGCCCTGTAGTATGAGCATCGTGTATCACTGAGGGCTACAATGTTACATATTGTGTCCTGTGTACAGCCCTGTAGCATGAGCACCGTGTATCACTGAGGGCTACAATGTTACATATTGTGTCCAGTGTGCAGCCCTGTAGCATGAGCACCATGTATCACTGAGGGCTACAATGTTACATATTTTGTCCTGTGTGCAGCCCTGTAGCATGAGCACCGTGTATCACTGAGGGCTACAATGTTACATATTGTGTCCTGTGTGCAGCCCTGTAGCATGAGCACCGTGTATCACTGAGGGCTACAATTTAACATATTGTGTCCTGTGTGCAGCCCTGTAGTATGAGCATCGTGTATCACTGAGGGCTACAATGTTACATATGTTGTCCTGTGTGCAGCCCTGTAGCATGAATACCGTGTATCACTGAGGGCTACAATGTTACATATGTTGTCCTGTGTGCAGCCCTGTAGCATGAATACTGTGTATCACTGAGGGCTACAATGTTACATATGTTGTCCTGTGTGCAGCCCTGTAGCATGAATACTGTGTATCACTGAGAGCTACAATGTTACATATTGTGTCCTGTGTGCAGCCCTGTAGTATGAGCATCGTGTATCACTGAGGGCTACAATGTTACATATTGTGTCCTGTGTGCAGCCCTGTAGTATGAGCACCGTGTATCACTGAGGGCTACAATGTTACATATGTTGTCCTGTGTGCAGCCCTGTAGCATGAATACCGTGTATCACTGAGGGCTACAATGTTACATATGTTGTCCTGTGTGCAGCCCTGTAGCATGAATACTGTGTATCACTGAGGGCTACAATGTTACATATTTTGTCCTGTGTGCAGCCCTGTAGCATGAGCACCGTGTATCACTGAGGGCTACAATGTTACATATTGTGTCCTGTGTGCAGCCCTGTAGTATGAGCATCGTGTACTGTGTGCAGCCCTGTAGTATGAGCATCGTGTATCACTGAGGGCTACAATGTTACATATTGTGTCCTGTGTACAGCCCTGTAGCATGAGCACCGTGTATCACTGAGGGCTACAATGTTACATATTGTGTCCAGTGTGCAGCCCTGTAGCATGAGCACCATGTATCACTGAGGGCTACAATGTTACATATTTTGTCCTGTGTGCAGCCCTGTAGCATGAGCACCGTGTATCACTGAGGGCTACAATGTTACATATTGTGTCCTGTGTGCAGCCCTGTAGCATGAGCACCGTGTATCACTGAGGGCTACAATGTTACATATTGTGTCCTGTGTGCAGCCCTGTAGTATGAGCACCGTGTATCACTGAGGGCTACAATGTTACATATTGTGTCCTGTGTGCAGCCCTGTAGTATGAGCATCGTGTATCACTGAGGGCTACAATGTTACATATGTTGTCCTGTGTGCAGCCCTGTAGCATGAATACCGTGTATCACTGAGGGCTACAATGTTACATATGTTGTCCTGTGTGCAGCCCTGTAGCATGAATACTGTGTATCACTGAGGGCTACAATGTTACATATGTTGTCCTGTGTGCAGCCCTGTAGCATGAATACTGTGTATCACTGAGGGCTACAATGTTACATATTGTGTCCTGTGTGCAGCCCTGTAGTATGAGCATCGTGTATCACTGAGGGCTACAATGTTACATATGTTGTCCTGTGTGCAGCCCTGTAGCATGAGCACCGTGTATCACTGAGGGCTACAATGTTACATATTGTGTCCTGTGTGCAGCCCTGTAGCATGAGCACCGTGTATCACTGAGGGCTACAATTTAACATATTGTGTCCTGTGTGCAGCCCTGTAGTATGAGCATCGTGTATCACTGAGGGCTACAATGTTACATATGTTGTCCTGTGTGCAGCCCTGTAGCATGAATACCGTGTATCACTGAGGGCTACAATGTTACATATGTTGTCCTGTGTGCAGCCCTGTAGCATGAATACTGTGTATCACTGAGGGCTACAATGTTACATATGTTGTCCTGTGTGCAGCCCTGTAGCATGAATACTGTGTATCACTGAGAGCTACAATGTTACATATTGTGTCCTGTGTGCAGCCCTGTAGTATGAGCATCGTGTATCACTGAGGGCTACAATGTTACATATTGTGTCCTGTGTGCAGCCCTGTAGTATGAGCACCGTGTATCACTGAGGGCTACAATGTTACATATGTTGTCCTGTGTGCAGCCCTGTAGCATGAATACCGTGTATCACTGAGGGCTACAATGTTACATATGTTGTCCTGTGTGCAGCCCTGTAGCATGAATACTGTGTATCACTGAGGGCTACAATGTTACATATTTTGTCCTGTGTGCAGCCCTGTAGCATGAGCACCGTGTATCACTGAGGGCTACAATGTTACATATTGTGTCCTGTGTGCAGCCCTGTAGTATGAGCATCGTGTACTGTGTGCAGCCCTGTAGTATGAGCATCGTGTATCACTGAGGGCTACAATGTTACATATTGTGTCCTGTGTACAGCCCTGTAGCATGAGCACCGTGTATCACTGAGGGCTACAATGTTACATATTGTGTCCAGTGTGCAGCCCTGTAGCATGAGCACCATGTATCACTGAGGGCTACAATGTTACATATTTTGTCCTGTGTGCAGCCCTGTAGCATGAGCACCGTGTATCACTGAGGGCTACAATGTTACATATTGTGTCCTGTGTGCAGCCCTGTAGCATGAGCACCGTGTATCACTGAGGGCTACAATGTTACATATTGTGTCCTGTGTGCAGCCCTGTAGTATGAGCACCGTGTATCACTGAGGGCTACAATGTTACATATTGTGTCCTGTGTGCAGCCCTGTAGTATGAGCATCGTGTATCACTGAGGGCTACAATGTTACATATGTTGTCCTGTGTGCAGCCCTGTAGCATGAATACCGTGTATCACTGAGGGCTACAATGTTACATATGTTGTCCTGTGTGCAGCCCTGTAGCATGAATACTGTGTATCACTGAGGGCTACAATGTTACATATGTTGTCCTGTGTGCAGCCCTGTAGCATGAATACTGTGTATCACTGAGGGCTACAATGTTACATATTGTGTCCTGTGTGCAGCCCTGTAGTATGAGCATCGTGTATCACTGAGGGCTACAATGTTACATATGTTGTCCTGTGTGCAGCCCTGTAGCATGAGCACCGTGTATCACTGAGGGCTACAATGTTACATATTGTGTCCAGTGTGCAGCCCTGTAGCATGAGCACCATGTATCACTGAGGGCTACAATGTTACATATTTTGTCCTGTGTGCAGCCCTGTAGCATGAGCACCGTGTGTCACTGAGGGCTACAATGTTACATATTGTGTCCTGTGTGCAGCCCTGTAGCATGAGCACCGTGTTTCACTGAGGGCTACAATGTTACATATTGTGTCCTGTGTGCAGCCCTGTAGTATGAGCACCGTGTATCACTGAGGGCTACAATGTTACATATTGTGTCCTGTGTGCAGCCCTGTAGTATGAGCATCATGTAAAACTGAGGGCTACATTGTTACATATGTTGTCCTGTGTGCAGCCCTGTAGCATGAATACCGTGTATCACTGAGGGCTACAATGTTACATATGTTGTCCTGTGTGCAGCACTGTAGCATGAATACTGTGTATCACTGAGGGCTACAATGTTACATATGTTGTCCTGTGTGCAGCCCTGTAGCATGAGCACCGTGTATCACTGAGGGCTACAATGTTACATATTGTGTCCTGTGTGCAGCCCTGTAGCATGAGCACCGTGTATCACTGAGGGCTACAATGTTACATATTGTGTCCTGTGTGCAGCCCTGTAGTATGAGCACCGTGTATCACTGAGGGCTACAATGTTACATATTGTGTCCTGTGTGCAGCCCTGTAGTATGAGCATCGTGTATCACTGAGGGCTACAATGTTACATATGTTGTCCTGTGTGCAGCCCTGTAGCATGAATACCGTATATCACTGAGGGCTACAATGTTACATATGTTGTCCTGTGTGCAGCCCTGTAGCATGAATACTGTGTATCACTGAGGGCTACAATGTTACATATTTTGTCCTGTGTGCAGCCTTGTAGCATGAGCACCGTGTATCACTGAGGGCTACAATGTTACATATTGTGTCCTGTGTGCAGCCCTGTAGTATGAGCATCGTGTACTGTGTACAGCCCTGTAGTATGAGCATCGTGTATCACTGAGGGCTACAATGTTACATATTGTGTCCTGTGTACAGCCCTGTAGCATGAGCACCGTGTATCACTGAGGGCTACAATGTTACATATTGTGTCCAGTGTGCAGCCCTGTAGCATGAGCACCATGTATCACTGAGGGCTACAATGTTACATATTTTGTCCTGTGTGCAGCCCTGTAGCATGAGCACCGTGTATCACTGAGGGCTACAATGTTACATATTGTGTCCTGTGTGCAGCCCTGTAGCATGAGCACCGTGTATCACTGAGGGCTACAATGTTACATATTGTGTCCTGTGTGCAGCCCTGTAGTATGAGCACCGTGTATCACTGAGGGCTACAATGTTACATATTGTGTCCTGTGTGCAGCCCTGTAGTATGAGCATCGTGTATCACTGAGGGCTACAATGTTACATATGTTGTCCTGTGTGCAGCCCTGTAGCATGAATACCGTGTATCACTGAGGGCTACAATGTTACATATGTTGTCCTGTGTGCAGCCCTGTAGCATGAATACTGTGTATCACTGAGGGCTACAATGTTACATATGTTGTCCTGTGTGCAGCCCTGTAGCATGAATACTGTGTATCACTGAGAGCTACAATGTTACATATTGTGTCCTGTGTGCAGCCCTGTAGTATGATCACCGTGTATCACTGAGGGCTACAATGTTACATATTGTGTCCTGTGTGCAGCCCTGTAGTATGAGCATCGTGTATCACTGAGGGCTACAATGTTACATATGTTGTCCTGTGTGCAGCCCTGTAGCATGATCACCGTGTATCACTGAGGGCTACAATGTTACATATGTTGTCCTGTGTGCAGCCCTGTAGCATGATCACCGTGTATCACTGAGGGCTACAATGTTACATATGTTGTCCTGTGTGCAGCCCTGTAGCATGATCACCGTGTATCACTGAGGGCTACAATGTTACATATTGTGTCCTGTGTGCAGCCCTGTAGTATGAGCATCGTGTATCACTGAGGGCTACAATGTTACATATTGTGTCCTGTGTACAGCCCTGTAGCATGAGCACCGTGTATCACTGAGGGCTACAATGTTACATATTGTGTCCAGTGTGCAGCCCTGTAGCATGAGCACCATGTATCACTGAGGGCTACAATGTTACATATTTTGTCCTGTGTGCAGCCCTGTAGCATGAGCACCGTGTATCACTGAGGGCTACAATGTTACATATTGTGTCCTGTGTGCAGCCCTGTAGCATGAGCACCGTGTATCACTGAGGGCTTCAATGTTACATATTGTGTCCTGTGTGCAGCCCTGTAGTATGAGCACCGTGTATCACTGAGGGCTACAATGTTACATATTGTGTCCTGTGTGCAGCCCTGTAGTATGAGCATCGTGTATCACTGAGGGCTACAATGTTACATATGTTGTCCTGTGTGCAGCCCTGTAGCATGAATACCGTGTATCACTGAGGGCTACAATGTTACATATGTTGTCCTGTGTGCAGCCCTGTAGCATGAATACTGTGTATCACTGAGGGCTACAATGTTACATATGTTGTCCTGTGTGCAGCCCTGTAGCATGAATACTGTGTATCACTGAGAGCTACAATGTTACATATTGTGTCCTGTGTGCAGCCCTGTAGTATGAGCATCGTGTATCACTGAGGGCTACAATGTTACATATTGTGTCCTGTGTGCAGCCTTGTAGTATGAGCACCGTGTATCACTGAGGGCTACAATGTTACATATGTTGTCCTGTGTGCAGCCCTGTAGCATGAATACCGTGTATCACTGAGGGCTACAATGTTACATATGTTGTCCTGTGTGCAGCCCTGTAGCATGAATACTGTGTATCACTGAGGGCTACAATGTTACATATTTTGTCCTGTGTGCAGCCCTGTAGCATGAGCACCGTGTATCACTGAGGGCTACAATGTTACATATTGTGTCCTGTGTGCAGCCCTGTAGTATGAGCATCGTGTACTGTGTGCAGCCCTGTAGTATGAGCATCGTGTATCACTGAGGGCTACAATGTTACATATTGTGTCCTGTGTACAGCCCTGTAGCATGAGCACCGTGTATCACTGAGGGCTACAATGTTACATATTGTGTCCAGTGTGCAGCCCTGTAGCATGAGCACCATGTATCACTGAGGGCTACAATGTTACATATTTTGTCCTGTGTGCAGCCCTGTAGCATGAGCACCGTGTATCACTGAGGGCTACAATGTTACATATTGTGTCCTGTGTGCAGCCCTGTAGCATGAGCACCGTGTATCACTGAGGGCTACAATGTTACATATTGTGTCCTGTGTGCAGCCCTGTAGTATGAGCACCGTGTATCACTGAGGGCTACAATGTTACATATTGTGTCCTGTGTGCAGCCCTGTAGTATGAGCATCGTGTATCACTGAGGGCTACAATGTTACATATGTTGTCCTGTGTGCAGCCCTGTAGCATGAATACCGTGTATCACTGAGGGCTACAATGTTACATATGTTGTCCTGTGTGCAGCCCTGTAGCATGAATACTGTGTATCACTGAGGGCTACAATGTTACATATGTTGTCCTGTGTGCAGCCCTGTAGCATGAATACTGTGTATCACTGAGAGCTACAATGTTACATATTGTGTCCTGTGTGCAGCCCTGTAGTATGAGCATCGTGTATCACTGAGGGCTACAATGTTACATATGTTGTCCTGTGTGCAGCCCTGTAGCATGATCACCGTGTATCACTGACGGCTACAATGTTACATATTGTGTCCTGTGTGCAGCCCTGTAGTATGAGCATCGTGTATCACTGAGGGCTACAATGTTACATATTGTGTCCTGTGTACAGCCCTGTAGCATGAGCACCGTGTATCACTGAGGGCTACAATGTTACATATTGTGTCCAGTGTGCAGCCCTGTAGCATGAGCACCATGTATCACTGAGGGCTACAATGTTACATATTTTGTCCTGTGTGCAGCCCTGTAGCATGAGCACCGTGTATCACTGAGGGCTACAATGTTACATATTGTGTCCTGTGTGCAGCCCTGTAGCATGAGCACCGTGTATCACTGAGGGCTACAATGTTACATATTGTGTCCTGTGTGCAGCCCTGTAGTATGAGCACCGTGTATCACTGAGGGCTACAATGTTACATATTGTGTCCTGTGTGCAGCCCTGTAGTATGAGCATCGTGTATCACTGAGGGCTACAATGTTACATATGTTGTCCTGTGTGCAGCCCTGTAGCATGAATACCGTGTATCACTGAGGGCTACAATGTTACATATGTTGTCCTGTGTGCAGCCCTGTAGCATGAATACTGTGTATCACTGAGGGCTACAATGTTACATATGTTGTCCTGTGTGCAGCCCTGTAGCATGAATACTGTGTATCACTGAGAGCTACAATGTTACATATTGTGTCCTGTGTGCAGCCCTGTAGTATGATCACCGTGTATCACTGAGGGCTACAATGTTACATATTGTGTCCTGTGTGCAGCCCTGTAGTATGAGCATCGTGTATCACTGAGGGCTACAATGTTACATATGTTGTCCTGTGTGCAGCCCTGTAGCATGAGCACCGTGTATCACTGAGGGCTACAATGTTACATATGTTGTCCTGTGTGCAGCCCTGTAGCATGATCACCGTGTATCACTGAGGGCTACAATGTTACATATGTTGTCCTGTGTGCAGCCCTGTAGCATGATCACCGTGTATCACTGAGGGCTACAATGTTACATATTGTGTCCTGTGTGCAGCCCTGTAGTATGAGCATCGTGTATCACTGAGGGCTACAATGTTACATATTGTGTCCTGTGTACAGCCCTGTAGCATGAGCACCGTGTATCACTGAGGGCTACAATGTTACATATTGTGTCCAGTGTGCAGCCCTGTAGCATGAGCACCATGTATCACTGAGGGCTACAATGTTACATATTTTGTCCTGTGTGCAGCCCTGTAGCATGAGCACCGTGTATCACTGAGGGCTACAATGTTACATATTGTGTCCTGTGTGCAGCCCTGTAGCATGAGCACCGTGTATCACTGAGGGCTACAATGTTACATATTGTGTCCTGTGTGCAGCCCTGTAGTATGAGCACCGTGTATCACTGAGGGCTACAATGTTACATATTGTGTCCTGTGTGCAGCCCTGTAGTATGAGCATCGTGTATCACTGAGGGCTACAATGTTACATATGTTGTCCTGTGTGCAGCCCTGTAGCATGAATACCGTGTATCACTGAGGGCTACAATGTTACATATGTTGTCCTGTGTGCAGCCCTGTAGCATGAATACTGTGTATCACTGAGGGCTACAATGTTACATATGTTGTCCTGTGTGCAGCCCTGTAGCATGAATACTGTGTATCACTGAGAGCTACAATGTTACATATTGTGTCCTGTGTGCAGCCCTGTAGTATGAGCATCGTGTATCACTGAGGGCTACAATGTTACATATTGTGTCCTGTGTGCAGCCCTGTAGTATGAGCACCGTGTATCACTGAGGGCTACAATGTTACATATGTTGTCCTGTGTGCAGCCCTGTAGCATGAATACCGTGTATCACTGAGGGCTACAATGTTACATATGTTGTCCTGTGTGCAGCCCTGTAGCATGAATACTGTGTATCACTGAGGGCTACAATGTTACATATTTTGTCCTGTGTGCAGCCCTGTAGCATGAGCACCGTGTATCACTGAGGGCTACAATGTTACATATTGTGTCCTGTGTGCAGCCCTGTAGTATGAGCATCGTGTACTGTGTGCAGCCCTGTAGTATGAGCATCGTGTATCACTGAGGGCTACAATGTTACATATTGTGTCCTGTGTACAGCCCTGTAGCATGAGCACCGTGTATCACTGAGGGCTACAATGTTACATATTGTGTCCAGTGTGCAGCCCTGTAGCATGAGCACCATGTATCACTGAGGGCTACAATGTTACATATTTTGTCCTGTGTGCAGCCCTGTAGCATGAGCACCGTGTATCACTGAGGGCTACAATGTTACATATTGTGTCCTGTGTGCAGCCCTGTAGCATGAGCACCGTGTATCACTGAGGGCTACAATGTTACATATTGTGTCCTGTGTGCAGCCCTGTAGTATGAGCACTGTGTATCACTGAGGGCTACAATGTTACATATTGTGTCCTGTGTGCAGCCCTGTAGTATGAGCATCGTGTATCACTGAGGGCTACAATGTTACATATGTTGTCCTGTGTGCAGCCCTGTAGCATGAATACCGTGTATCACTGAGGGCTACAATGTTACATATGTTGTCCTGTGTGCAGCCCTGTAGCATGAATACTGTGTATCACTGAGGGCTACAATGTTACATATGTTGTCCTGTGTGCAGCCCTGTAGCATGAATACTGTGTATCACTGAGGGCTACAATGTTACATATTGTGTCCTGTGTGCAGCCCTGTAGTATGAGCATCGTGTATCACTGAGGGCTACAATGTTACATATGTTGTCCTGTGTGCAGCCCTGTAGCATGAGCACCGTGTATCACTGAGGGCTACAATGTTACATATTGTGTCCAGTGTGCAGCCCTGTAGCATGAGCACCATGTATCACTGAGGGCTACAATGTTACATATTTTGTCCTGTGTGCAGCCCTGTAGCATGAGCACCGTGTGTCACTGAGGGCTACAATGTTACATATTGTGTCCTGTGTGCAGCCCTGTAGCATGAGCACCGTGTTTCACTGAGGGCTACAATGTTACATATTGTGTCCTGTGTGCAGCCCTGTAGTATGAGCACCGTGTATCACTGAGGGCTACAATGTTACATATTGTGTCCTGTGTGCAGCCCTGTAGTATGAGCATCATGTAAAACTGAGGGCTACATTGTTACATATGTTGTCCTGTGTGCAGCCCTGTAGCATGAATACCGTGTATCACTGAGGGCTACAATGTTACATATGTTGTCCTGTGTGCAGCACTGTAGCATGAATACTGTGTATCACTGAGGGCTACAATGTTACATATGTTGTCCTGTGTGCAGCCCTGTAGCATGAGCACCGTGTATCACTGAGGGCTACAATGTTACATATTGTGTCCTGTGTGCAGCCCTGTAGCATGAGCACCGTGTATCACTGAGGGCTACAATGTTACATATTGTGTCCTGTGTGCAGCCCTGTAGTATGAGCACCGTGTATCACTGAGGGCTACAATGTTACATATTGTGTCCTGTGTGCAGCCCTGTAGTATGAGCATCGTGTATCACTGAGGGCTACAATGTTACATATGTTGTCCTGTGTGCAGCCCTGTAGCATGAATACCGTGTATCACTGAGGGCTACAATGTTACATATGTTGTCCTGTGTGCAGCCCTGTAGCATGAATACTGTGTATCACTGAGGGCTACAATGTTACATATTTTGTCCTGTGTGCAGCCTTGTAGCATGAGCACCGTGTATCACTGAGGGCTACAATGTTACATATTGTGTCCTGTGTGCAGCCCTGTAGTATGAGCATCGTGTACTGTGTACAGCCCTGTAGTATGAGCATCGTGTATCACTGAGGGCTACAATGTTACATATTGTGTCCTGTGTGCAGCCCTGTAGTATGAGCACTGTGTATCACTGAGGGCTACAATGTTACATATTGTGTCCTGTGTGCAGCCCTGTAGTATGAGCATCGTGTATCACTGAGGGCTACAATGTTACATATGTTGTCCTGTGTGCAGCCCTGTAGCATGAATACCGTGTATCACTGAGGGCTACAATGTTACATATGTTGTCCTGTGTGCAGCCCTGTAGCATGAATACTGTGTATCACTGAGGGCTACAATGTTACATATGTTGTCCTGTGTGCAGCCCTGTAGCATGAATACTGTGTATCACTGAGGGCTACAATGTTACATATTGTGTCCTGTGTGCAGCCCTGTAGTATGAGCATCGTGTATCACTGAGGGCTACAATGTTACATATGTTGTCCTGTGTGCAGCCCTGTAGCATGAGCACCGTGTATCACTGAGGGCTACAATGTTACATATTGTGTCCAGTGTGCAGCCCTGTAGCATGAGCACCATGTATCACTGAGGGCTACAATGTTACATATTTTGTCCTGTGTGCAGCCCTGTAGCATGAGCACCGTGTGTCACTGAGGGCTACAATGTTACATATTGTGTCCTGTGTGCAGCCCTGTAGTATGAGCATCGTGTATCACTGAGGGCTACAATGTTACATATGTTGTCCTGTGTGCAGCCCTGTAGCATGAATACCGTGTATCACTGAGGGCTACAATGTTACATATGTTGTCCTGTGTGCAGCCCTGTAGCATGAATACTGTGTATCACTGAGGGCTACAATGTTACATATTTTGTCCTGTGTGCAGCCTTGTAGCATGAGCACCGTGTATCACTGAGGGCTACAATGTTACATATTGTGTCCTGTGTGCAGCCCTGTAGTATGAGCATCGTGTACTGTGTACAGCCCTGTAGTATGAGCATCGTGTATCACTGAGGGCTACAATGTTACATATTGTGTCCTGTGTACAGCCCTGTAGCATGAGCACCGTGTATCACTGAGGGCTACAATGTTACATATTGTGTCCAGTGTGCAGCCCTGTAGCATGAGCACCATGTATCACTGAGGGCTACAATGTTACATATTTTGTCCTGTGTGCAGCCCTGTAGCATGAGCACCGTGTATCACTGAGGGCTACAATGTTACATATTGTGTCCTGTGTGCAGCCCTGTAGCATGAGCACCGTGTATCACTGAGGGCTACAATGTTACATATTGTGTCCTGTGTGCAGCCCTGTAGTATGAGCACCGTGTATCACTGAGGGCTACAATGTTACATATTGTGTCCTGTGTGCAGCCCTGTAGTATGAGCATCGTGTATCACTGAGGGCTACAATGTTACATATGTTGTCCTGTGTGCAGCCCTGTAGCATGAATACCGTGTATCACTGAGGGCTACAATGTTACATATGTTGTCCTGTGTGCAGCCCTGTAGCATGAATACTGTGTATCACTGAGGGCTACAATGTTACATATGTTGTCCTGTGTGCAGCCCTGTAGCATGAATACTGTGTATCACTGAGAGCTACAATGTTACATATTGTGTCCTGTGTGCAGCCCTGTAGTATGATCACCGTGTATCACTGAGGGCTACAATGTTACATATTGTGTCCTGTGTGCAGCCCTGTAGTATGAGCATCGTGTATCACTGAGGGCTACAATGTTACATATGTTGTCCTGTGTGCAGCCCTGTAGCATGATCACCGTGTATCACTGAGGGCTACAATGTTACATATGTTGTCCTGTGTGCAGCCCTGTAGCATGATCACCGTGTATCACTGAGGGCTACAATGTTACATATGTTGTCCTGTGTGCAGCCCTGTAGCATGATCACCGTGTATCACTGAGGGCTACAATGTTACATATTGTGTCCTGTGTGCAGCCCTGTAGTATGAGCATCGTGTATCACTGAGGGCTACAATGTTACATATTGTGTCCTGTGTACAGCCCTGTAGCATGAGCACCGTGTATCACTGAGGGCTACAATGTTACATATTGTGTCCAGTGTGCAGCCCTGTAGCATGAGCACCATGTATCACTGAGGGCTACAATGTTACATATTTTGTCCTGTGTGCAGCCCTGTAGCATGAGCACCGTGTATCACTGAGGGCTACAATGTTACATATTGTGTCCTGTGTGCAGCCCTGTAGCATGAGCACCGTGTATCACTGAGGGCTTCAATGTTACATATTGTGTCCTGTGTGCAGCCCTGTAGTATGAGCACCGTGTATCACTGAGGGCTACAATGTTACATATTGTGTCCTGTGTGCAGCCCTGTAGTATGAGCATCGTGTATCACTGAGGGCTACAATGTTACATATGTTGTCCTGTGTGCAGCCCTGTAGCATGAATACCGTGTATCACTGAGGGCTACAATGTTACATATGTTGTCCTGTGTGCAGCCCTGTAGCATGAATACTGTGTATCACTGAGGGCTACAATGTTACATATGTTGTCCTGTGTGCAGCCCTGTAGCATGAATACTGTGTATCACTGAGAGCTACAATGTTACATATTGTGTCCTGTGTGCAGCCCTGTAGTATGAGCATCGTGTATCACTGAGGGCTACAATGTTACATATTGTGTCCTGTGTGCAGCCTTGTAGTATGAGCACCGTGTATCACTGAGGGCTACAATGTTACATATGTTGTCCTGTGTGCAGCCCTGTAGCATGAATACCGTGTATCACTGAGGGCTACAATGTTACATATGTTGTCCTGTGTGCAGCCCTGTAGCATGAATACTGTGTATCACTGAGGGCTACAATGTTACATATTTTGTCCTGTGTGCAGCCCTGTAGCATGAGCACCGCGTATCACTGAGGGCTACAATGTTACATATTGTGTCCTGTGTGCAGCCCTGTAGTATGAGCATCGTGTACTGTGTGCAGCCCTGTAGTATGAGCATCGTGTATCACTGACGGCTACAATGTTACATATTGTGTCCTGTGTACAGCCCTGTAGCATGAGCACCGTGTATCACTGAGGGCTACAATGTTACATATTGTGTCCAGTGTGCAGCCCTGTAGCATGAGCACCATGTATCACTGAGGGCTACAATGTTACATATTTTGTCCTGTGTGCAGCCCTGTAGCATGAGCACCGTGTATCACTGAGGGCTACAATGTTACATATTGTGTCCTGTGTGCAGCCCTGTAGCATGAGCACCGTGTATCACTGAGGGCTACAATGTTACATATTGTGTCCTGTGTGCAGCCCTGTAGTATGAGCACCGTGTATCACTGAGGGCTACAATGTTACATATTGTGTCCTGTGTGCAGCCCTGTAGTATGAGCATCGTGTATCACTGAGGGCTACAATGTTACATATGTTGTCCTGTGTGCAGCCCTGTAGCATGAATACCGTGTATCACTGAGGGCTACAATGTTACATATGTTGTCCTGTGTGCAGCCCTGTAGCATGAATACTGTGTATCACTGAGGGCTACAATGTTACATATGTTGTCCTGTGTGCAGCCCTGTAGCATGAATACTGTGTATCACTGAGAGCTACAATGTTACATATTGTGTCCTGTGTGCAGCCCTGTAGTATGAGCATCGTGTATCACTGAGGGCTACAATGTTACATATGTTGTCCTGTGTGCAGCCCTGTAGCATGATCACCGTGTATCACTGACGGCTACAATGTTACATATTGTGTCCTGTGTGCAGCCCTGTAGTATGAGCATCGTGTATCACTGAGGGCTACAATGTTACATATTGTGTCCTGTGTACAGCCCTGTAGCATGAGCACCGTGTATCACTGAGGGCTACAATGTTACATATTGTGTCCAGTGTGCAGCCCTGTAGCATGAGCACCATGTATCACTGAGGGCTACAATGTTACATATTTTGTCCTGTGTGCAGCCCTGTAGCATGAGCACCGTGTATCACTGAGGGCTACAATGTTACATATTGTGTCCTGTGTGCAGCCCTGTAGCATGAGCACCGTGTATCACTGAGGGCTACAATGTTACATATTGTGTCCTGTGTGCAGCCCTGTAGTATGAGCACCGTGTATCACTGAGGGCTACAATGTTACATATTGTGTCCTGTGTGCAGCCCTGTAGTATGAGCATCGTGTATCACTGAGGGCTACAATGTTACATATGTTGTCCTGTGTGCAGCCCTGTAGCATGAATACCGTGTATCACTGAGGGCTACAATGTTACATATGTTGTCCTGTGTGCAGCCCTGTAGCATGAATACTGTGTATCACTGAGGGCTACAATGTTACATATGTTGTCCTGTGTGCAGCCCTGTAGCATGAATACTGTGTATCACTGAGAGCTACAATGTTACATATTGTGTCCTGTGTGCAGCCCTGTAGTATGATCACCGTGTATCACTGAGGGCTACAATGTTACATATTGTGTCCTGTGTGCAGCCCTGTAGTATGAGCATCGTGTATCACTGAGGGCTACAATGTTACATATGTTGTCCTGTGTGCAGCCCTGTAGCATGATCACCGTGTATCACTGAGGGCTACAATGTTACATATGTTGTCCTGTGTGCAGCCCTGTAGCATGATCACCGTGTATCACTGAGGGCTACAATGTTACATATGTTGTCCTGTGTGCAGCCCTGTAGCATGATCACCGTGTATCACTGAGGGCTACAATGTTACATATTGTGTCCTGTGTGCAGCCCTGTAGTATGAGCATCGTGTATCACTGAGGGCTACAATGTTACATATTGTGTCCTGTGTACAGCCCTGTAGCATGAGCACCGTGTATCACTGAGGGCTACAATGTTACATATTGTGTCCAGTGTGCAGCCCTGTAGCATGAGCACCATGTATCACTGAGGGCTACAATGTTACATATTTTGTCCTGTGTGCAGCCCTGTAGCATGAGCACCGTGTATCACTGAGGGCTACAATGTTACATATTGTGTCCTGTGTGCAGCCCTGTAGCATGAGCACCGTGTATCACTGAGGGCTTCAATGTTACATATTGTGTCCTGTGTGCAGCCCTGTAGTATGAGCACCGTGTATCACTGAGGGCTACAATGTTACATATTGTGTCCTGTGTGCAGCCCTGTAGTATGAGCATCGTGTATCACTGAGGGCTACAATGTTACATATGTTGTCCTGTGTGCAGCCCTGTAGCATGAATACCGTGTATCACTGAGGGCTACAATGTTACATATGTTGTCCTGTGTGCAGCCCTGTAGCATGAATACTGTGTATCACTGAGGGCTACAATGTTACATATGTTGTCCTGTGTGCAGCCCTGTAGCATGAATACTGTGTATCACTGAGAGCTACAATGTTACATATTGTGTCCTGTGTGCAGCCCTGTAGTATGAGCATCGTGTATCACTGAGGGCTACAATGTTACATATTGTGTCCTGTGTGCAGCCTTGTAGTATGAGCACCGTGTATCACTGAGGGCTACAATGTTACATATGTTGTCCTGTGTGCAGCCCTGTAGCATGAATACCGTGTATCACTGAGGGCTACAATGTTACATATGTTGTCCTGTGTGCAGCCCTGTAGCATGAATACTGTGTATCACTGAGGGCTACAATGTTACATATTTTGTCCTGTGTGCAGCCCTGTAGCATGAGCACCGTGTATCACTGAGGGCTACAATGTTACATATTGTGTCCTGTGTGCAGCCCTGTAGTATGAGCATCGTGTACTGTGTGCAGCCCTGTAGTATGAGCATCGTGTATCACTGAGGGCTACAATGTTACATATTGTGTCCTGTGTACAGCCCTGTAGCATGAGCACCGTGTATCACTGAGGGCTACAATGTTACATATTGTGTCCAGTGTGCAGCCCTGTAGCATGAGCACCATGTATCACTGAGGGCTACAATGTTACATATTTTGTCCTGTGTGCAGCCCTGTAGCATGAGCACCGTGTATCACTGAGGGCTACAATGTTACATATTGTGTCCTGTGTGCAGCCCTGTAGCATGAGCACCGTGTATCACTGAGGGCTACAATGTTACATATTGTGTCCTGTGTGCAGCCCTGTAGTATGAGCACCGTGTATCACTGAGGGCTACAATGTTACATATTGTGTCCTGTGTGCAGCCCTGTAGTATGAGCATCGTGTATCACTGAGGGCTACAATGTTACATATGTTGTCCTGTGTGCAGCCCTGTAGCATGAATACCGTGTATCACTGAGGGCTACAATGTTACATATGTTGTCCTGTGTGCAGCCCTGTAGCATGAATACTGTGTATCACTGAGGGCTACAATGTTACATATGTTGTCCTGTGTGCAGCCCTGTAGCATGAATACTGTGTATCACTGAGAGCTACAATGTTACATATTGTGTCCTGTGTGCAGCCCTGTAGTATGAGCATCGTGTATCACTGAGGGCTACAATGTTACATATGTTGTCCTGTGTGCAGCCCTGTAGCATGATCACCGTGTATCACTGACGGCTACAATGTTACATATTGTGTCCTGTGTGCAGCCCTGTAGTATGAGCATCGTGTATCACTGAGGGCTACAATGTTACATATTGTGTCCTGTGTACAGCCCTGTAGCATGAGCACCGTGTATCACTGAGGGCTACAATGTTACATATTGTGTCCAGTGTGCAGCCCTGTAGCATGAGCACCATGTATCACTGAGGGCTACAATGTTACATATTTTGTCCTGTGTGCAGCCCTGTAGCATGAGCACCGTGTATCACTGAGGGCTACAATGTTACATATTGTGTCCTGTGTGCAGCCCTGTAGCATGAGCACCGTGTATCACTGAGGGCTACAATGTTACATATTGTGTCCTGTGTGCAGCCCTGTAGTATGAGCACCGTGTATCACTGAGGGCTACAATGTTACATATTGTGTCCTGTGTGCAGCCCTGTAGTATGAGCATCGTGTATCACTGAGGGCTACAATGTTACATATGTTGTCCTGTGTGCAGCCCTGTAGCATGAATACCGTGTATCACTGAGGGCTACAATGTTACATATGTTGTCCTGTGTGCAGCCCTGTAGCATGAATACTGTGTATCACTTAAGGCTACAATGTTACATATGTTGTCCTGTGTGCAGCCCTGTAGCATGAATACTGTGTATCACTGAGAGCTACAATGTTACATATTGTGTCCTGTGTGCAGCCCTGTAGTATGAGCATCGTGTATCACTGAGGGCTACAATGTTACATATTGTGTCCTGTGTGCAGCCCTGTAGCATGAGCACCGTGTATCACTGAGGGCTACAATGTTACATATGTTGTCCTGTGTGCAGCCCTGTAGCATGATCACCGTGTATCACTGAGGGCTACAATGTTACATATGTTGTCCTGTGTGCAGCCCTGTAGCATGATCACCGTGTATCACTGAGGGCTACAATGTTACATATGTTGTCCTGTGTGCAGCCCTGTAGCATGATCACCGTGTATCACTGAGGGCATGTAGTAGGTATACTTCCTTCACTCACAGTTCACCGACCTCTAGATATTGGATTTTGTTATATATTATCCAGTTATAAGGAATAAGGAGTATATGTGTTTTTTACACTGAATCTCAATTTCACTAATTTGAGTTTATAGATTCAAGTCTAGATTTTTTAAGCTAAGTTTAGCTATTTAGTTAATTATATTAAAGGTCAAGGTAACACTTCCTGGGAGGGGGTATAAAAAACATACAGCTGCTCCATTAGTAATAGGTATAGCTTTGCTGAACCAGCTATTTTGTGGCTCCTGTGGTGAAGGATTGGAATGTAAGTAAAATTAGAGTTCATGTTTATACTGTGAGACTCTCTATGCAGGATATAGTTACTGTCTTATTCTGGTCTTGGATTATATTGATTTTATGCAATTTCGATTATATTATGATAGATAAAAAGATTGTTAAGTTTTGATCTGTATTCCTAATGATAAGTCTCTTAAGAGATTGCTTAGTCTATCTGAGGTTACATGTAAAAAACTGGGGCTATTTAATTTACATTCCATTTAAGGACTACAGATGGTATGTTATTATTAAGTTAATAGACAACATTTGGCTCTATATTTATGGGCTATATTACATTAGAGTATTTTTAAATAATGTTGCCAGCTGAGTAGTTATATATACCTCGGTTTTTCAATCAGAGACAATTTAAATGTTGTATTATTATTAAGTCATCAAATCAATAGATAAATTGTTGTATATGCTATGTCATGTTATAGGCAAATTTATTTACTAATTTTCTAACTATTATTTTAGTCTAAATAGAGACAAATTAATTAGTGGAGTATTATTAAATAAATGAATTGCTACTATGTCCTTTTTTTAGGCAAATTTATTCATTATTTGCATCCCATCCAAGAATTTTATTCAAACTGTCAAGTGGATTATTTCATCCCCTAAAAAATCTTAGTGGGAGAACTGAGTTGTTGTGGTGTGATCCCATCTTGTCATTAATAGAATTGCAGGTTTAATGCTACAATGGTATGTATAGGATATCTCTTTTATATGTAATATATGATCTACCTTTAGTCTATGTTAAATATCGACTGGTTGTTCCTTGCACTTTTTACACCCATGTTTGTTTGTTTCTAAAAGATGTACCCCTGATGAAGTTCCATTGAGGAACGAAACGCGTTGGGTTCTTCATTGTCTGTATGCTTTCGTTGAATGTAAGCTTTTGTATAGACCTAAATGTTTTTTATGCTGTTAAAATAATAAATTTTTAATCAAGAAAGTATTCTTCATTTACTGATAGTGGCCATTGTGGCCCTTCTTTGGGTGTATTTTGGTGTGAGGGTGTCTTTCACTGGAAACTGTAAAGAATCTATTGGTTATCCGAAAAAGAACAGTACATCTACGATTCCCATAAAGGAGTAACAAGAGTGTTTCAACAACAGTTCCTATAAGTGAAAAAGGACTTTATCTCTTGATATTGGATTGATCATTTTTAGATTTTTTTATCATCTTTCAATAGAGTGTATTTACCTGTGTTTTTCATATATAAAAGTCTGTTCTATCCTAACTATAAGCGCCCTTGATTCTCCTTTTGACATTTCATATATATATATATATATATATATATATATATATATATATTAAATCCATCATAAATAGAATCACATGCATAAACACCGCACATTACGCACAGTTGCACTGTTAACATGACGCACATTAGCGAATGCACAATATCCTGCATGCGAACGCTGTTTATTAGCTGCATGCGTGCACATCTGCCCCAAATCAGATAAACCTAATTAGCGTCTTTTCCCAAACCCCTAATACTTACACAATGCACACCCACATAAAAGGTTCCATAGCTTTAAAGTATAAGATTCAAGTTGTATCCATTTATTACAAATGCTGTGAAATAAAGGCTATTTGGTATCTAAGGTTTAATACATGATAAGTAAGCCGTGTTTGGTGTTATACTGATCTGCACTTTCTCAACAGCTTTCCGGTATCATCTGTGTGAAGATCGCAACATGCATTCCCAACTTATGGACCATAGAGACTTAAAGCACCAAAATGTACATTGTGAAACCAACAGCCTAGATTTGCATGCAGGGGGAATAGAGGAGACAATAGGCTGTCGGAGGCTGACCTGTGTCCATTTGAATCAACCTGTTAAATATCCTGTAACAGATGCACCCACACTGGGAACCAATGAAACCATGCCAAACTTTTCTATTGTATAGTCTATTTCTGTAAGGGTATATATATGTGGGTTCTGACCCCAATCTGGAGTCTTCATGCTGATGCTGTTGATGGAGGTTTCTTATGGATGCCGGTAACTGGTCCCAGTGCGCTTGCGTATGTATAACTGTACCTTGGGTCTATATAATTTCTTTGCGCTAAATTGTACTTAGATCACAGCGTGTAACTATCTGTACTTTACTTGAATAATACTTTGTGCTTTGGAAACACATGTTCAAGGTCTGAAGGCTTTTATTTTATGCTATGACTGCGTGCGCAAATAGCGTCAATTGTAGAGGTTTATAGGAAGGAATGTTTAGAGGTTTATAGGAAGGATTGTACCAGAGGTCAATGAGGTTACAACAGTATATATGGAGGAGGACCCGAGGCATCCTGGGAGCTAAAAGCTTTAACTGTTTGGTGCCTGGATCTTTCCAACCATATTATCCCCATGGTATCCCTGTGGACCCCTATGGACCTCGCGGGGTAAGTATAAAGCTGCCCAGTATCTTCCCTCCCCATAGTCTCAATATATATAATATATATAATATATATATATTAACAAATGGAATGGGCATGAAGTCCCGGCAGCTGAATAGTTTCGTATCCCGATGCTGGCAGCCTGAAGGGAGAAAAGGAGAGGATCGCGGAAGGGCAGGTAAGTACTCTATCCCTAACCCTCTCCCCCCTAACCTTAACCCTCCCTTAGTGGTGCCTAACCCTAATCTCCCCCCTGGGGTGCCTAACCGTAACCCCCCCTTACCACACCCTAAACCTAACCCTCCTGGGGGGGTGCCTAGCCCTGACCTCCCCTTGGAGGTGCCTAACCCTAACCTCCCCACCCCAACACCTAACCCTAAACCCGCTACGCTCCCTCAATCTAACCCCCCCCCCCCCGTAGCTAACACTAAGGGTGCCACGGACTTACCTCGTTCGGTCTGGTGTTCCGGCGTCGGGAATAAGATAAGCCTCGGTATTTCTCCACTTATCTTAAGTCCCTTGATGGAATATGGGTGTTGGTATTTGGGTGTCTGTGTCGGTATTGAGACCAGCAGCTTTGTGGCCGCCGGTCTCATGGCTACATCCTGAGCAAATTGGTAATGAAAAAGGAGCCCGAGGGATTAGACCTGTTACAGATGAGTATATAACTCTCAGTGACATTATACGATATAGTGGCCCCAGAGATGAGACCAGTTACAGGTGTGTATATAACTCTCAGTGACATTATACGATATAGTGGCCCCAGAGATGAGACCAGTTACAGATGTGTGTATAACTCTCAGTGATATTATACGATATAGTGGCCCCAGAGATGAGACCAGTTACAGCTGTGTGTATAACTCTCAGTGATATTATACGATATAGTGGCCCCAGAGATGAGACCAGTTACAGATGTGTATATCTAACTCTCAGTGACATTATACGATATAGTGGCCCCAGAGATGAGACCAGTTACAGCTGTGTATATAACTCTCAGTGACATTATACGATATAGTGGCCCCAGAGATGAGACCAGTTACAGCTGTGTATATAACTCTCAGTGACATTATACGATATAGTGGCCATAGAGATGAGACCAGTTACAGGTGTGTATATAACTCTCAGTGACATTATACGATATAGTGGCCCCAGAGATGAGACCAGTTACAGCTGTGTATATAACTCTCAGTGACATTATACGATATAGTGGCCATAGGGATGATACCAGTTACAGCTGTGTATATATAACTCTCAGTGACATTATACGATATAGTGGCCATAGAGATGAGACCAGTTACAGGTGTGTATATAACTCTCAGTGACATTATACGATATAGTGGCCCCAGAGATGAGACCAGTTACAGGTGTATATATAACTCTCAGTGACATTATACGATATAGTGGCCCCAGAGATGAGACCAGTTACAGCTGTGTATATAACTCTCAGTGACATTATACGATATAGTGGATCAGAGATGAGACCAGTTACAGCTGTGTATATAACTCTCAGTGACATTATACGATATAGTATCCCCAGAGATGAGACCAATTACAGCTGTGTATATAACTCTCAGTGACATTATACGATATAGTATCCTCAGAGATGAGACCAATTACAGCTGTGTGTATAACTCTCAGTGATATTATACGATATAGGGGCCCCAGAGATGAGACCAGTTACAGCTGTGTGTATAACTCTCAGTGATATTATACGATATAGTGGCCCCAGAGATGAGACCAGTTACAGGTGTGTATATAACTCTCAGTGACATTATACGATATAGTGGCCCCAGAGATGAGACCAGTTACAGCTGTGTATATAACTCTCAGTGACATTATACGATATAGTATCCCCAGAGATGAGACCAGTTACAGGTGTGTATATAACTCTCAGTGACATTATACGATATAGTGGCCCCATAGATGAGACCAGTTACAGGTGTGTATATAACTCTCAGTGACATTATACGATATAGTGGCCCCAGAGATGAGACCAGTTACAGCTGTGTATATAACTCTCAGTGACATTATACGATATAGTGGCCATAGAGATGAGACCAGTTACAGGTGTGTATATAACTCTCAGTGACATTATACGATATAGTGGCCCCAGAGATGAGACCAGTTACAGCTGTGTATATAACTCTCAGTGACATTATACGATATAGTGGCCATAGGGATGATACCAGTTACAGCTGTGTATATATAACTCTCAGTGACATTATACGATATAGTGGCCATAGAGATGAGACCAGTTACAGGTGTGTATATAACTCTCAGTGACATTATACGATATAGTGGCCCCAGAGATGAGACCAGTTACAGGTGTATATATAACTCTCAGTGACATTATACGATATAGTGGCCCCAGAGATGAGACCAGTTACAGCTGTGTATATAACTCTCAGTGACATTATACGATATAGTGGATCAGAGATGAGACCAGTTACAGCTGTGTATATAACTCTCAGTGACATTATACGATATAGTATCCCCAGAGATGAGACCAATTACAGCTGTGTATATAACTCTCAGTGACATTATACGATATAGTATCCTCAGAGATGAGACCAATTACAGCTGTGTGTATAACTCTCAGTGATATTATACGATATAGGGGCCCCAGAGATGAGACCAGTTACAGCTGTGTGTATAACTCTCAGTGATATTATACGATATAGTGGCCCCAGAGATGAGACCAGTTACAGGTGTGTATATAACTCTCAGTGACATTATACGATATAGTGGCCCCAGAGATGAGACCAGTTACAGCTGTGTATATAACTCTCAGTGACATTATACGATATAGTATCCCCAGAGATGAGACCAGTTACAGGTGTGTATATAACTCTCAGTGACATTATACGATATAGTGGCCCCATAGATGAGACCAATTACAGGTGTGTATATAACTCTCAGTGACATTATACGATATAGTGGCCCCAGAGATGAGACCAGTTACAGATGTGTGTATATAACTCTCAGTGACATTATACGATATAGTGGCCCCAGAGATGAGACCAGTTACTGGTGTGTATAGAACTCTCAGTGACATTGGCCCTGATTCAGAGCCGGACGCAAGTCGCTGCTCGTTCGCTCCGAGCGATGTTTGCTCAACTGCGCATGCGTACGGATCGTTATACGCATGCGCGAACAACTCAGTGCGGCCGAAATTCATGTGCTCGCAAAATAGCGAATGCCTGATAATTTGAGTGACAGAAAGAGGCGTATGTGGGTGGTAACAGGGGAAGGTGCTTGAAAACGGGGAGTGGAGATCCGATCGCAGGCGTGCTTAAAGGTCAAAACGGGCGTTTTATGGGTGTGCATATTTAAAACAGCAGCGTCGTTGACCACGTCACTGGGTTATTTTATAGCCAGAACTGCTCGCAAAATTGTGGTAGCAAACACCAGCCCCAAGAATAGCGAGCAGTTCATACCCTGGTCGATGTACTCGATTAATCTAATAAATAGCGGACATGACGTAGGATGCGAGCGGCCAGGGGGCGTATTTTTTCAAAAAACGAACGCAAGTTTTGTTCGCTCGTTCAGACATAGAGGCGTGAACAGACCGCAAACAGCGAACGGTTCATTTGAATAGCCACCCCTTGTTTTAGAACGAACGACTGCAAATAGCGACCGGCTCTGAATGAGGGCCATTATACAATATAGTGGCCCCAGAGATGAGACCAGTTACATGTGTATATATAACTCTCAGTGACATTATACAATATAGGGGCCCCAGAGATGAGACCAGTTACAGGTGTGTATATAACTCTCAGTGACATTATACGATATAGGGGCCCCAGAGATGAGACCAGTTACAGGTGTGTATATAACTCTCATTGATATTATACGATATAGTGGCCCCAGAGATGAGACCAGTTACTGGTGTGTATAACTCTCAGTGATATTATACGATATAGTGGCCCCAGAGATGAGACCAGTTACAGGTGTGTATAACTCTCAGTGACATTATACAATATAGTGGCCCCAGAGATGAGACCAGTTACATGTGTGTATATAACTCTCAGTGACATTATACGATATAGTGGCCCCAGAGATGAGACCAGTTACAGCTGTGTATAACTCTCAGCGACATTATACGATATAGTATCCCCAGAGATGAGACCAGTTACATGTGTGTATATAACTCTCAGTGACATTATACGATATAGTGGCCCCAGAGATGAGACCAGTTACAGGTGTGTATATAACTCTCAGTGATATTATACGATATAGTGGCCCCAGAGATGAGACCAGTTACAGGTGTATATATAACTCTCAGTGATATTATACGATATAGTATCCCCAGAGATGAGACCAGTTACAGCTGTGTATATAACTCTCAGTGACATTATACGATATAGTGGCCCCAGAGATGAGACCAGTTACAGGTGTGTATATAACTCTCAGTGACATTATACGATATAGTGGCCCCAGAGATGAGACCAGTTACAGGTGTGTATATAACTCTCAGCGACATTATATGATATAGTGGCCCCAGAGATGAGACCAGTTACAGCTGTGTATATAACTCTCAGTGACATTATAAGATATACACTGTGTAGCAAACAGGGGGGGGGGGCACTGTGTAGAATACAGGGGGGAGCACTTTGTAGCATACAGGGGGGGGCACTGTGTAGAATACAGGGGGGAGCACTGTGTAGCATACAGGGGGCACTGTGTAATACAGGGGGACACTGTGTAGCATACAGGGGGGGGACACAGTGTAGCATACAGGCGGGGACACTGTGTAGCATACAGAGGGGGCACTGTGTAGCATACTGGGGAGGGGGCATTGTGTAGCATACTCGGGGGGCACTGTGTAGCATACATACAGGGGGACACTGTGTAGCATACTGCGGAGGGGGCACTGTGTTGCATACGGGGGGGAGCACTGTATAGCATATGGGGGGACGCTTTGTAGCATACAGGGGGGGACACTGTGCAGCATACAGGGGGGGCACTGTGTAGGATACGGGGGGGCACTGTGTAGCATACGGGGGGGCACTGTGTAGCATACGGGGGGGACACAGTGTAGCATACGGGGGGAGCACTGTGTAGCATACGGGGGGGGCACTGTGTAGCATACAGGGGGGCACTGTGTACCATACAGGGTGGGCACTGTGTAGCATACAGGGGGAGTACTGTGTAGCATACAGGGGGAGTACTGTGTAGCATACAGGGGGGGCGCTGTGTAGCATAAAGGGGGGGCGCTGTGTAGCATACGGGGGGGTGCTGTGTAGCATACAGGGGGGGGCGCTGTGTAACATACAGGGGGGGCGCTGTGTAGCATACAGGGGGGGCGCTGTGTTGCATACAGGGGGGCGCTGTGTAGCAAACAGGGGGCACTGTGATGCATACAGGGGGCACTGTGTTGCATACAGGGGGACACTGTGTAGCATACAGGGGGGACACTGTGTAGCATACAGGGGGGGCACTGTGTAGCATACAGGGGGGGGCACTGTGCAGCATACAGGGGGGGGCACTGTGCAGCATACAGGGGGGGCACTGTGTTGCACACAGGGGGGACACTGTGTTGCATACAGGGGGGGCACTGTGTAGCATACAGGGGGTGCACTGTGTAGCAAACAGGGGGGCATACAGGGAGCACTGTGTAGCATACAGGGGGGACACTGTGCAGCATACAGGGGGAGCACTGTGTAGCATACAGGGGGGAGCACTGTGTAGCATACAGGGGGTGCACTGTGTAGCAAACAGGGGGGCATACAGGGAGCACTGTGTAGCATACAGGGGGGACACTGTGCAGCATACAGGGGGAGCACTGTGTAGCATACAGGGGGGAGCACTGTGTAGCATACAGGGGGAGCACTGTGTAGCATACAGGGGGGACACTGTGCAGCATACAGGGGGAGCACTGTGTAGCATACAGGGGGGACACTGTGCAGCATACAGGGGGAGCACTGTGTAGCATACGGCGGGAGCGCTGTGTAGCATACGGGGGGGCGCTGTGCAGCATACAGGGGGGAACGCTGTGCAGCATACAGGGGGAGCGCTGTGCAGCAACCGGGGGGGCGCTGTGCAGCATACGGGGGGAGCACTGTGCAGCATACGGGGGGAACACTGTGCAGCATACGGGGGGAGCACTGTGCAGCATACGGGGGGCACTGTGCAGCATACAGGGGGGGCACTGTGCAGCATACAGGGGGAGGCACTGTGCAGCATACAGGGGGGAGCTCTGTGCAGCATACAGGGGGGGCACTGTGTAGCATACAGGGGGGGCACTGTGTAGCATACAGGGGGGGCACTGTGTAGCATACGGGGGGGCGCTGTGTAGCATACGGGGGGCGCTGTGTAGAATACAGGGGAGCGCTGTGCATCATACAGGGGGGGCGACGTGTAGCATACAGGGGGGGTACTGTGTAGCATACAGGGGGGGTACTGTGCAGCATACAGGGGGAGCACTGTGCAGCATACAGGGGGGGCACTGTGCAGCATACAGGGGGGGCACTGTGCAGCATACAGGGGGGAGCACTGTGCAGCATACAGGGGGGAGCTCTGTGCAGCATACAGGGGGGGCACTGTGTAGCATACAGGGGGGGCACTGTGTAGCATACAGGGGGGGCACTGTGTAGCATACGGGGGGGCGCTGTGTAGCATACGGGGGCGCTGTGTAGCATACGGGGGGCGCTGTGTAGCATACGGGGGGCGCTGTGTAGAATACAGGGGAGCGCTGTGCATCATACAGGGGGGGCGACGTGTAGCATACAGGGGGGGCACTGTGTTGCATACAGGGGGGGCACTGTGTAGCATACAGGGGGGCGCTGTGTTGCATACAGGGGGGGGGCACTGTGTAGCATACAGGGGGCGCTGTGTAGCATACAGGGGGGGCACTGTGTTGCATACAGGGGGGGGCACTGTGTTGCATACAGGGGGGGGCACTGTGTAGCATACAGAGGGGGACACTGTGCAGCATAGGGGGGACACTGTGTAGCATACAGAGGGGGCGCTGTGTAGAATACGGGGGGCACTGTGTTGCATACAGGGGGGACACTGTGTAGCATACAGGGGGGGCACTGTGTTGCATACAGGGGGGGGCACTGTGTAGCATACAGGGGGGGGCACTGTGTTGCATACAGGGGGGGCACTGTGTTGCATACAGGGGGGACACTGTGTAGCATACAGGGGGGCGCTGTGTTGCATACAGGGGGGGGGGCACTGTGTAGCATACAGGGGGGCGCTGTGTAGCATACAGGGGGGGGGCACTGTGTTGCATACAGGGGGGGCACTGTGTTGCATACAGGGGGGGCACTGTGTAGCATACAGGGGGGCGCTGTGTTGCATACAGGGGGGGGGGCACTGTGTAGCATACAGGGGGGCGCTGTGTAGCATACAGGGGGGGGCACTGTGTTGCATACAGGGGGGGGCACTGTGTTGCATACAGGGGGGGGCACTGTGTAGCATACAGAGGGGGACACTGTGCAGCATAGGGGGGGACACTGTGTAGCATACAGAGGGGGCGCTGTGTAGAATACGGGGGGCACTGTGTTGCATACAGGGGGGACACTGTGTAGCATACAGGGGGGGCACTGTGTTGCATACAGGGGGGGGCACTGTGTAGCATACAGGGGGGGGCACTGTGTTGCATACAGGGGGGGCACTGTGTTGCATACAGGGGGGACACTGTGTAGCATACAGGGGGGCGCTGTGTTGCATACAGGGGGGGGGGCACTGTGTAGCATACAGGGGGGCGCTGTGTAGCATACAGGGGGGGGCACTGTGTTGCATACAGGGGGGGCACTGTGTTGCATACAGGGGGGGCACTGTGTAGCATACAGGGGGGCGCTGTGTTGCATACAGGGGGGGGGCACTGTGTAGCATACAGGGGGGCGCTGTGTAGCATACAGGGGGGGCACTGTGTTGCATACAGGGGGGGGCACTGTGTTGCATACAGGGGGGGCACTGTGTAGCATACAGAGGGGGACACTGTGCAGCATAGGGGGGGACACTGTGTAGCATACAGAGGGGGCGCTGTGTAGAATACGGGGGGCACTGTGTTGCATACAGGGGGGGCACTGTGTTGCATACAGGGGGGGGCACTGTGTAGCATACAGGGGGGGGCACTGTGTTGCATACAGGGGGGGCACTGTGTTGCATACAGGGGGGACACTGTGTAGCATACAGGGGGGCGCTGTGTTGCATACAGGGGGGGGGCACTGTGTAGCATACAGGGGGGCGCTGTGTAGCATACAGGGGGGGGCACTGTGTTGCATACAGGGGGGGCACTGTGTTGCATACAGGGGGGGCACTGTGTAGCATACAGGGGGGCGCTGTGTTGCATACAGAGGGGGGGCACTGTGTAGCATACAGGGGGGCGCTGTGTAGCATACAGGGGGGGGCACTGTGTTGCATACAGGGGGGGGCACTGTGTTGCATACAGGGGGGGGCACTGTGTAGCATACAGAGGGGGACACTGTGCAGCATAGGGGGGGACACTGTGTAGCATACAGAGGGGGCGCTGTGTAGAATACGGGGGGCACTGTGTTGCATACAGGGGGGACACTGTGTAGCATACAGGGGGGCACTGTGTTGCATACAGGGGGGGGCACTGTGTAGCATACAGGGGGGGGCACTGTGTTGCATACAGGGGGGGCACTGTGTTGCATACAGGGGGGACACTGTGTAGCATACAGGGGGGCGCTGTGTTGCATACAGGGGGGGGGCACTGTGTAGCATACAGGGGGGCGCTGTGTAGCATACAGGGGGGGGCACTGTGTTGCATACAGGGGGGGCACTGTGTAGCATACAGGGGGGCGCTGTGTTGCATACAGGGGGGGGGGCACTGTGTAGCATACAGGGGGGCGCTGTGTAGCATACAGGGGGGGGCACTGTGTTGCATACAGGGGGGGGCACTGTGTTGCATACAGGGGGGGGCACTGTGTAGCATACAGAGGGGGGGTACTGTGTAGCATACAGGGGGGCGCTGTGTAGCATACAGGGGGGGGCACTGTGTTGCATACAGGGGGGACTGTGAGGCACGGTAAGGGGCATAGTGGCTGCGGGGTGTCAATCTTATTAGAGGGGACCTCCACAAGCCTTAATTTGGCCCAGTCAGTGTCACCAGGGGGCGCTCTGATTATACCAGAGGAACAAATGCCTCTGCATGAAACTACATCTCCCAGAATCCCCCGGGCTGCGGCTCCCTCTGACGTCACTGGTGTGCGCGGCTGCTGGCAGTGCAGGAGTCAGGCATGGCTATGGCAAAGGAGAAGGCGAGCAAGCTGCTGTCACTGAGCGGTCTCTTCCCGGTGTACAAGCCCCGGGGACCGACCTCAGCCCAGCTCCTGAGCGGCCTGAAGCTGCGGCTGCTGGGAGGTGACTGTATATTATATCACTCATGTCATCATGTATTATTATCTTACTATTATATTATATCACTCATGTCATCATGTATTATTATCTTACTATTATATTATATCACTCATGTCATCATGTATTATTATCTTACTATTATATTATATCACTCATGTCATCATGTATTATTATCTTACTATTATATTATATCACTCATGTCATCATGTATTATTATCTTACTATTATATTATATCACTCATGTCATCATGTATTATTATCTTACTATTATATTATATCACTCATGTCATCATGTATTATTATCTTACTATTATATTATATCACTCATGTCATTATATATTATGTTACTATTATATTACATTACTCAGGTCATTATATATCCCTATATTACATTACTCAGGTCATTATATATCCTCATATTACATTACTCAGGTCATTATATATCCCTATATTACATTACTCAGGTCATTATATATCCTCATATTACATTACTCAGGTCATTATATATCCCTATATTACATTACTCAGGTCATTATATATCCCTATATTACATTACTCAGGTCATTATATATCCTCATATTACATTACTCAGGTCATTATATATCCCTATATTACATTACTCAGGTCATTATATATCCTCATATTACATTACTCAGGTCATTATATATCCCTATATTACATTACTCAGGTCATTATATATCCCTATATTACATTACTCAGGTCATTATATATCCCTATATTACATTACTCAGGTCATTATATATCCTCATATTACATTACTCAGGTTATTATATATCCTCATATTACATTACTCAGGTCATTATATATCCCTATATTACATTACTCAGGTCATTATATATCCTCATATTACATTACTCAGGTCATTATATATCCTCATATTACATTACTCAGGTTATTATATATCCCTATATTACATTACTCAGGTCATTATATATCCTCATATTACATTACTCAGGTCATTATATATCCCTATATTACATTACTCAGGTCATTATATATCCCTATATTACATTACTCAGGTCATTATATATCCTCATATTACATTACTCAGGTCATTATATATCCCTATATTACATTACTCAGGTCATTATATATCCTCATATTACATTACTCAGGTCATTATATATCCCTATATTACATTACTCAGGTCATTATATATCCCTATATTACATTACTCAGGTCATTATATATCCCTATATTACATTACTCAGGTCATTATATATCCTCATATTACATTACTCAGGTTATTATATATCCTCATATTACATTACTCAGGTCATTATATATCCCTATATTACATTACTCAGGTCATTATATATCCTCATATTACATTACTCAGGTCATTATATATCCTCATATTACATTACTCAGGTTATTATATATCCCTATATTACATTACTCAGGTCATTATATATCCTCATATTACATTACTCAGGTCATTATATATCCCTATATTACATTACTCAGGTCATTATATATCCTCATATTACATTACTCAGGTCATTATATATCCCTATATTACATTACTCAGGTCATTATATATCCCTATATTACATTACTCAGGTCATTATATATCCTCATATTACATTACTCGTGTCATTATATATCCCTATATTACATTACTCAGGTCATTATATATCCTCATATTACATTACTCAGGTTATTATATATCCTCATATTACATTACTCAGGTCATTATATATCCCTATATTACATTACTCAGGTCATTATATATCCTCATATTACATTACTCAGGTTATTATATATCCCTATATTACATTACTCAGGTCATTATATATCCTCATATTACATTACTCAGGTCATTATATATCCTCATATTACATTACTCAGGTTATTATATATCCCTATATTACATTACTCAGGTCATTATATATTCTCATATTACATTACTCAGGTTATTATATATCCCTATATTACATTACTCAGGTCATTATATATCCTCATATTACATTACTCAGGTCATTGTATATCCCTATATTACATTACTCAGGTTATTATATATCCCTATATTACATTACTCAGGTCATTATATATCCCTATATTACATTACTCAGGTCATTATATATCCCTATATTACATTACTCAGGTTATTATATATCCTCATATTACATTACTCAGGTCATTATATATCCTCATTACTCAGGTTATTATATATCCCTATATTACATTACTCAGGTTATTATATATCCCTATATTACATTACTCAGGTCATAATATATACTCATATTCCATTACTCAGGTCATTAAATATCCTTGTATTACATTACTCAGGTCATTAAATATCCTTATATTACATTACTCATGTCATTATATATCCTCATATTACATTACTCAGGTCATAATATATCCTCATATTACATTACTCAGGTCATTATATATCCCTATATTACATTACTCAGGTCATTATATATCCTCATATTACATTACTCAGGTTATTATATATCCCTATATTACATTACTCGTGTCATTATATATCCTCATATTCCATTACTCAGGTCATTAAATATCCTTATATTACATTACTCATGTCATTATATATCCTCATATTACATTACTCATGTCATTATATATCCTCATATTACATTACTCAGGTCATTATATATCCTCATATTACATTACTCAGGTCATTATATATCCCTATATTACATTACTCAGGTCATTATATATCCTCATATTACATTACTCAGGTCATTATAGATCCTCATATTACATTACTCATGTCATTATATATCCTCATATTACATTACTCAGGTCATAATATATACTCATATTATTCATATGTTTATATGGTTATAATATATACTTATATTATATCACTCCTATGTTCCTGCTAGGCAGTATAACTCTGGGGAGAGGGGGAAATAATATTTACTGTTATTATATTATATTACCCATTGACATGTCCCTGCCAGTCAGTACAGGTATATATGTATACAGTGCAGTGTGTTACCATGATGTATGAGCTTCCTCTGTGTGTTATATAGATATAATGTGCACAGCACTAGGGGAGTAGCAGCACTATGCAGAGTACTGTGCAGGTTACACCCATGTGTAGTCGCAGCTCTGTGTGATCTGTGTATTATATACATGTTCCTGTTGCCCCTATGTCTGCCCAGCAGAGAGCGCAGCCTGTAACACACAGCTCCCCGCACCCAGGAGACCAGGGAGATGGAGAGGAGGCTGCTACAGGAGCCCTGGGCAGCACATAGCACGTTCTCTCCCCTGAGGACTGGGTGGGGGCTATTATTGGGTATCCTCCCCCTGTCCCCTCCTGCATGTTCCCTGCAGCCATATTGTGTCTGCAGTCTTCGTTTATAGTTTGGGAATGAAAGCAGGTGGCTGATTGGATGGAGGCTCAGGACAAGGATTCATCAAAACTGTTCAATGGCGAAAAATAAAAAAACAGTAGCGATTGTATCAGGTGACCATACGGAAGCTACGGCGTAATATATCAGCTGGGTTACTGTATAGCGCTATGGTGGGGACAGTGTACAGCGCTATGGTGGGGACAGTGTACAGCGTCTATGGGTAATAGTCCCCTGTATATGGAGGGATTGTATCAGGTGACCATACGGAAGCTACGGAGTAATATATCAGCTGGGTGACTGTACAGCGCATGGTGGGCACAGTGTACAGCGTCTATGGGTAATAGTCTCCTATATATGGAGGGATTGTATCAGGCGACCATACGGAAGCTATGGCGTAATATATCAGCTGGGTTACTGTATAGCGCTATGGTGGGGACAGTGTACAGCGCTATGGTGGGGACAGTGTATAGCGCTATGGTGGGCACAGTGTACAGCGTCTATGGGTAATAGTCTCCTGTATATGGAGGGATTGTATCAGGTGACCATACCGAAGCTATGGAGTAATATATCAGCTGGGTGACTGTATAGCGCTATGGTGGGGACAGTGTACAGCGCTATGGTGGGGACAGTGTACAGCGTCTATGGGTAATAGTCTCCTGTATATGGAGGGATTGTATCAGGTGACCATACGGAAGCTATGGAGTAATATATCAGCTGGGTGACTGTACAGCGCTATGGTGGGGACAGTGTACAGCGTCTATGGGTCCCCTGTATATGGAGGGATTGTATCAGGTGACCAGACGGAAGCTACGGAGTAATATATCAGCTGGGTTACTGTATAGCGCTATGGTGGGGACAGTGTACAGCGCTATGGTGGGGACAGTGTACAGCGTCTATGGTGGGTAATAGTCCCCTGTATTTGGAGGGATTGTTTTATGGGTGTCTACTGTCCATTTTCTAGAAGCCGGCCTAAAAGAACAAACAAAGAAAAGGAAACAGACCCTGAAAATTGGGCACGGAGGGACCCTGGACTGCACCGCCTCCGGAGTGATGGGTAACTCATTATTCACAGAGTATATATAACTATACAGAAATATTGGGACATAGTGCTTTGCGTCAATTCAGGGTGAAGCGTAGACTATATTGTTCTTTATACAGCCCCAGCCTGTCACTATGAGTTACCCCAATCTCCCGCCCTGTGTGTATGTTACACTCCACCTTCCCTGACCATGCATCCTTGTGCTATTTATCTGCCAGCCGTAGAGGAGACACCTGGGAGGAGGGTGGCTGCTGGGAGGAGGGTGGCTGCTGGGAGGAGGGTGGCCGCTGGGGGGAGGAGGGTGGCCGCTGGGGGGAGGAGGGTGGCCGCTGGGGGGAGGAGGGGCTGCTGGGGGGAGGAGGGTGGCCGCTGGGGGGAGGAGGGTGGCCGCTGGGGGGAGGGTGGCTGCTGGGAGGAGGGGCCGCTGGGGGGAGGAGGGTGGCCGCTGGGGGGAGGAGGGTGGCCGCTGGGGGGAGGAGGGGCTGCTGGGAGGAGGGGTGCTGGGAGCAGAGGTTACATTTCACCTCCTGGATCACAAGATCTAACTTGTCTTGTTACCTTTCCAGTGATCGCAGATGGTTCATAATTATTTGGGTCTCAGGGACTGATCATTTAAAAGATGTTGGGTCTTACCTTACTTTCTCTGGGTAGCATCATAATTCACCTCTTCTTGTGCACCTTAGACCCCCACCAGTAATTACCCTGCCACCAGTAATTACCCTCTGCCACTCCTCTCTAGCTCAGATACCCAGAATGTGCCAGTAATGACCCTCTGCCTCTCCTCTCTAGCTCAGATACCCAGAATGTGCCAGTAATGACCCTCTGCCTCTCCTCTCTAGCTCAGATACCCAGAATGTGCCAGTAATGACCCTCTGCCTCTCCTCTCTAGCTCAGATACCCAGAATGTGCCAGTAATGACCCTCTGCCTCTCCTCTCTAGCTCAGATACCCAGAATGTGCCAGTAATGACCCTCTGCCTCTCCTCTCTAGCTCAGATACCCAGAATGTGCCAGTAATGACCCTCTGCCTCTCCTCTCTAGCTCAGATACCCAGAATGTGCCAGTAATGACCCTCTGCCTCTCCTCTCTAGCTCAGATACCCAGAATGTGCCAGTAATGACCCTCTGCCTCTCCTCTCTAGCTCAGATACCCAGAATGTGCCAGTAAAGACCCTCTGCCTCTCCTCTCTAGCTCAGATACCCAGAATGTGCCAATAATGACCCTCTGCCTCTTCTCTCTAGCTCAGATACCCAGAATGTGCCAGTAATGACCCTCTGCCTCTCCTCTCTAGCTCAGATACCCAGAATGTGCCAGTAATGACCCGCTGCCTCTTCTCTCTAGCTCAGATACCCAGAATGTGCCAGTAATGACCCGCTGCCTCTCCTCTCTAGCTCAGATACCCTGAATGTGCCAGTAATGACCCTCTGCCTCTTCTCTCTAGCTCAGATACCCAGAATGTGCCAGTAATGACCCTCTGCCTCTCCTCTCTAGCTCAGATACCCAGAATGTGCCAGTAATGACCCTCTGCCTCTCCTCTCTAGCTCAGATACCCAGAATGTGCCAGTAATGACCCTCTGCCTCTTCTCTCTAGCTCAGATACCCAGAATGTGCCAGTAATGACCCTCTGCCTCTTCTCTCTAGCTCAGATACCCAGAATGTGCCAGTAATGACCCTCTGCCTCTCCTCTCTAGCTCAGATACCCAGAATGTGCCAGTAATGACCCTCTGCCTCTTCTCTCTAGCTCAGATACCCAGAATGTGCCAGTAATGACCCTCTGCCTCTCCTCTCTAGCTCAGATACCCAGAATGTGCCAGTAATGACCCTCTGCCTCTCCTCTCTAGCTCAGATACCCAGAATGTGCCAGTAATGACCCTCTGCCTCTCCTCTCTAGCTCAGATACCCAGAATGTGCCAGTAATGACCCTCTGCCTCTCCTCTCTAGCTCAGATACCCAGAATGTGCCAGTAAAGACCCTCTGCCTCTCCTCTCTAGCTCAGATACCCAGAATGTGCCAATAATGACCCTCTGCCTCTTCTCTCTAGCTCAGATACCCAGAATGTGCCAGTAATGACCCTCTGCCTCTTCTCTCTAGCTCAGATACCCAGAATGTGCCAGTAATGACCCTCTGCCTCTCCTCTCTAGCTCAGATACCCAGAATGTGCCAGTAATGACCCGCTGCCTCTTCTCTCTAGCTCAGATACCCAGAATGTGCCAGTAATGACCCGCTGCCTCTCCTCTCTAGCTCAGATACCCTGAATGTGCCAGTAATGACCCTCTGCCTCTCCTCTCTAGCTCAGATACCCAGAATGTGCCAGTAATGACCCGCTGCCTCTCCTCTCTAGCTCAGATACCCAGAATGTGCCAGTAATGACCCTCTGCCTCTTCTCTCTAGCTCAGATACCCAGAATGTGCCAGTAATGACCCTCTGCCTCTTCTCTCTAGCTCAGATACCCAGAATGTGCCAGTAATGACCCTCTGCCTCTCCTCTCTAGCTCAGATACCCAGAATGTGCCAGTAATGACCCTCTGCCTCTCCTCTCTAGCTCAGATACCCAGAATGTGCCAGTAATGACCCTCTGCCTCTCCTCTCTAGCTCAGATACCCAGAATGTGCCAGTAATGACACTCTGCCTCTCCTCTCTAGCTCAGATACCCAGAATGTGCCAGTAATGACCCTCTGCCTCTCCTCTCTAGCTCAGATACCCAGAATGTGCCAGTAATGACCCTCTGCCTCTCCTCTCTAGCACAGATACCCAGAATGTGCCAGTAATGACCCTCTGCCTCTCCTCTCTAGCTCAGATACCCAGAATGTGCCAGTAATGACCCTCTGCCTCTCCTCTCTAGCTCAGATACCCAGAATGTGCCAATAATGACCCTCTGTCTGTTCTCTCTAGCTCAGATACCCAGAATGTGCCAGTAATGACCCTCTGCCTCTCCTCTCTAGCTCAGATACCCAGAATGTGCCAGTAATGACCCTCTGCCTCTCCTCTCTAGCTCAGATACCCAGAATGTGCCAGTAATGACCCTCTGCCTCTTCTCTCTAGCTCAGATACCCAGAATGTGCCAGTAATGACCCTCTGCCTCTTCTCTCTAGCTCAGATACCCAGAATGTGCCAGTAATGACCCTCTGCCTCTTCTCTCTAGCTCAGATACCCAGAATGTGCCAGTAATGACCCTCTGCCTCTCCTCTCTAGCTCAGATACCCAGAATGTGCCAGTAATGACCCTCTGCCTCTTCTCTCTAGCTCAGATACCCAGAATGTGCCAGTAATGACCCTCTGCCTCTTCTCTCTAGCCCAGATACCCAGAATGTGCCAGTAATGACCCTCTGCCTCTCCTCTCTAGCTCAGATACCCAGAATGTGCCAGTAATGACCCTCTGCCTCTCCTCTCTAGCTCAGATACCCAGAATGTGCCAGTAATGACCCTCTGCCTCTCCTCTCTAGCACAGATACCCAGAATGTGCCAGTAATGACCCTCTGCCTCTCCTCTCTAGCTCAGATACCCAGAATGTGCCAGTAATGACCCTCTGCCTCTCCTCTCTAGCTCAGATACCCAGAATGTGCCAGTAATGACCCTCTGCCTCTTCTCTCTAGCTCAGATACCCAGAATGTGCCAGTAATGACCCTCTGCCTCTTCTCTCTAGCTCAGATACCCAGAATGTGCCAGTAATGACCCTCTGCCTCTTCTCTCTAGCCCAGATACCCAGAATGTGCCAGTAATGACCCTCTGCCTCTCCTCTCTAGCTCAGATACCCAGAATGTGCCAGTAATGATCCTCTGCCTCTCCTCTCTAGCTCAGATACCCAGAAGGTGCCAGTAAATGTGATCGCTGCCCTTACCCTCGCGTTCTTTATTATGTGCTGTGTATAAGGGCCTTACCACTATGTATATGGAGCGATGTCTGTCCTCTCTCCCCTATACCCGTCACATGGACATAGGTGGGAGAGGGTTGGCCATCTCTGCTCTGCCTTTTCGGTCACCATAGAAATGAAAGGCGGCGGTGCTCCCTCCAGGACCTTGGATGCGGCAAGGAGATGGGGTTAGAGGGGGATTATTACTGTGCAGCATGGTTGGGGCTGAGCTGCTCTCCTCCTTCTGTTGGATCATTTATGGTGCAGCTTGTGGGCTCCCTGCTATTGTGGCCTGAGCAGCCTCAGGCTACCTAAACCTGACTGACCGAAGTCACCATACTAAGAGACTTTACTAATGGGTTGGCTACGGGATGCCGGCGACACGGTTAGGATACCGACATCTGTTGGTCAGTATCCTAACCCATCTTCCTCTTTCCCTAACCCTCCCCCTTCCCTAGTGCCTAACCCTAACCCTCCCCCTAATGCCTTATCCTAACCCTCCCCATAACTCCAGTACTTCCTGTCGGGATACCGGTGTCGGGTTTATAACGACATCCCGGTACTAATACATGTCTCACTGATGTCCTCCATTGTGTGTCATCTTCTCTAAGCCTCCCCTAATCTCTCCTTTAGTGGTTGGCATCGGGGATGGTACAAAGCTGCTGAGTGTAATGCTCTCCGGGACCAAGGTAAGGATATAGCAACACGTTTCTCATCTGTCCATCAATTCCGCACACAGAGGGCCGCATTTGTAAGGTTACTATGTCAGGGGGTAGCGGGGGCCATCTGCAGGGGGCTGTGGGGGAAGGGCACTCTGTTAGGTTGTGGCGGAGCCATGTTTCGCTGAGCTATGCGTAGTCTGTTGGTGTTGGGGAAGGGCACTCTGTGAGGTTGTGGCGGAGCCATGTTTCGGCGAGCTATGCGTAGTCTGTCAGGATGTGGTGGGGGGGCACTCTGAGGTTGTGGCGGAGCCATGTTTCGGCGAGCTCTGTGTAGTCTCAGGGTGTGGTGGGGGAGGGGCACTCTGTGAGGTTGTGGCGGAGCCATGTTTCGGCGAGCTCTGTGTAGTCTCAGGATGTGGTGGGGGAGGGGCACTCTGTGAGGTTGTGTTGGAGCCATGTTTCGGCGAGCTATGCGTAGTCTGTCAGGATGTGGAGGGGGGGCACTCTGAGGTTGTGGCGGAGCCATGTTTCGGCGAGCTCTGTGTAGTCTCAGGGTGTGGTGGGGGAGGGGCACTCTGTGAGGTTGTGGCGGAGCCATGTTTCGGCGAGCTCTGTGTAGTCTCAGGATGTGGTGGGGGAGGGGCACTCTGTGAGGTTGTGTTGGAGCAATGTTTCGGTGAGCTCTGTGTAGTCTGTAAGGGTGTGGTGGGGGAGGGGCACTCTGTGAGGTTGTGTTGGAGCCATGTTTCGGTGAGATCCATGTAGTCTGTAAGGGTGTGGTGGGGAGGGGCACTCTGTGAGGTTGTGGCGGAGCCATGTTTCGGCGAGCTATGCGCAGTCTGTCAGTATGTGGTGTGGGAGGTGCACTCTGTGAGATTGTGTTGGAGCCATGTTTCGATGAGCTATGCGCAGTCTGTCAGGGTGTGGGGGAGGGGCACTCTGTGAGGTTGTGGCGGAGCCATGTTTCGGTGAGATCTGTGTAGTCTGTCAGAGTGTGGTGGGGAAGGGGCAGTTTGTTAGAGAGAGCCCCAATCTAGATCTCAAGAATATTATTGTGCAGAAAATGGCACAAATCATCTCTTGTTTCTTAATTTCTATGCAAATATCATTGTTATTAAACCAAGACAAAGTAACCGTACCATCATGGTCGCATCAGTGCTAAAGGAAGGTACTGTTTTGACAGAGGTGGGACTTTGTTTCATGTGTTACCTGTGAGACTCCATGATTTCACACTCAGGCCACTTACACTAACTTCAGATGGTATGACCTGACTCTCAGGCCACTTACACTAACTTCAGATGGTATGACCTGACTCTCAGGCCACTTACACTAACTTCAGATGGTATGACCTGACTCTCAGGCCACTTACACTAACTTCAGATGGTATGACCTGACTCTCAGACCACTTACACTAACTTCAGATGGTATGACCTGACTCTCAGACCACTTACACTAACTTCAGATGGTATGACCTGACTCTCAGACCACTTACACTAACTTCAGATGGTATGACCTGACTCTCAGACCACTTACACTAACTTCAGATGGTATGACCTGACTCTCAGACCACTTACACTAACTTCAGATGGTATGACCTGACTCTCAGACCACTTACACTAACTTCAGATGGTATGACCTGACTCTCAGACCACTTACACTAACTTCAGATGGTATGACCTGACTCTCAGACCACTTACACTAACTTCAGATGGTATGACCTGACTCTCAGACCACTTACACTAACTTCAGATGGTATGACCTGACTCTCAGGCCACTTACACTAACTTCAGATGGTATGACCTGACTCTCAGGCCACTTACACTAACTTTGGATCGTATGACCTGACTCTCGGACCACTTACACTAACTTCAGATGGTATGACCTGACCCTCAGACCACTTACACTAACTTTGGATCATATGACCTGACTCTCAGACCACTTACACTAACTTCAGATGGTATGACCTGACTCTCAGACCACTTACACTAACTTCAGATGGTATGACCTGACCCTCAGACCACTTACACTAACTTCAGATGGTATGACCTGACCCTCAGACCACTTACACTAACTTCAGATGGTATGACCTGACTCTCAGGCCACTTACACTAACTTCAGATGGTATGACCTGACTCTCAGGCCACTTACACTAACTTCAGATGGTATGACCTGACTCTCAGGCCACTTACACTAACTTCAGATGGTATGACCTGACCCTCAGACCACTTACACTAACTTTGGATCATATGACCTGACTCTCAGACTACTTACACTAACTTCGGATCATATGACCTGACTCTCAGACCACTTACACTAACTTCAGATGGTATGACCTGACTCTCAGGCCACTTACACTAACTTCAGATGGTATGACCTGACTCTCAGACCACTTACACTAACTCTGGATCATATGACCTGACTCTCGGACCACTTACACTAACTTCAGATGGTATGACCTGACTCTCGGACCACTTACACTAACTTCAGATGGTATGACCTGACTCTCGGACCACTTACACTGACTTTGGATCATATGACCTGACCCTCAGACCACTTACACTGACTTTGGATCATATGACCTGACCCTCAGACCACTTACACTGACTTTGGATCATATGACCTGACCCTCAGGCCACTTACACTGACTTTGGATCATATGACCTGACCTTTCTGGGGAAATGTTCATTGTGCAGAGGAGACAAATATCTATATCATTCAGCAATTGTTATCATGGTTTATTCTCATTGTAATTGCACATGTATGTAGACAAGCTGTACATTATGCAGTATCTCAGATTATCAGCATACACGCGTGTGGACATACACACATACGTGTCTCTCTCTCTCTACAGAAATACACAGCTGTTGGTGAGCTGGGGAAAGCCACGGATACGCTGGACGCCTCTGGGGCTGTAACAGAAGAGAAGCCTTACGGTACATACTGCTATTTCTCTTTCCTGGTTCTGTGGCCAGAATGGGGAGTCAGGGACTAGCCACAAGGACCAGCGTAGCTTGTAGAAGTTAACCATATGGAGAGGGAAGGGATCTATAGGTGTAATGTAACATTTCCTGTACAGTATAGTACTGCAGCCCATTATTATTAGTGTAAAGGACATATAGGCCTAATACTTGTGTTTATATATTACTCCTCCTCGGTGTCTCCTGTGTTTCCATCGCTTGTAGTGCCGGCCGCCTGCTGGGCCAGGATTTCTCCCCATTCACAGTTACTGGTAATAACTTCCCATCGTCCCATTGTCAGTACATAGAGGCCATTCATAATAATCAGCTGTCGGCTTCCTGCAGTAAAATATATTGAATATTCCAATTCATAGACATAATCTGTAGCCGTATATATTTCAACATGATTCTACCCCATTATCTCACTGTACCACGTGCGATTATCACCCGCCGCGGCAGACTGGATTAGGGACTTGTAGCTGCTGGAGGTTTGCACATATGGTAGAAGGATTCTGATTGGATCGCTTTACCATGCGTGATTTCCACAACTATTTTACAGGAATGGGTGCGGTATCCCGGCGGTCAAAATCCCAGCGTCGGCATGCCGACAGAGTTAGGATGCAGATACTTCTCGGTAGGTATCCTAACCCTTTCCCTACCCTAACCCTCCCCCCTAGTGCCTAAATCTAACCTCCCCCTCCCCACACCCTAATCCTAACCATAGTGCCTAACCCTAACCCTCCCCTACTGCCTAATCCCTAACCCGCCCCCCAACCCCGCTACTTACCTTAGGGATGCCAGGGCCGAGATTCTAAGCGCAGCCATCCCCCGTGTTAGGATTTTATATGTGGACCGAATCAGCGAGAGCGGAGGGAGAAGCCGCTCTGTGGCGCTACTTTAGGGAGCAGGCAGCACTGGGCATGTAGGGATTCTGGCTGCCTCTAATCTGGCAGCAGCCGACCTGTGTTCTCCTATACTGGCTGACTGTTGGCGATGACTGGTGGCAGCGTTACCGCCAGTCCCAGTGTTGGTTGTTGAGGACGGTCAGCAGTGGATGACGGTGGTGCGGATAGGTAAGTAGTAGTAATCCACATTACTAGTCTGACCGGTGCTGATGACTTGAAGGGCACCTTGTCTCATAGTGTATGTTAGTATGGTAGACCTGGGGAAAAGAACGCGGCTCCGTTATCCCCATAGTGTGCACTGTGGGTTTCATGTGTTTCCCTGGCCGGTACCGTTTAATCAGTGTCTGTATATCTGTCCTGTCTGATCTCCTGCACAGATCACATCACTAGAGAGGACCTGGAGAACGTGCTGAAAACATTCACGGGGGATATCATGCAGGTTCCCCCACTGTAAGTGGGATTTACATTATAGTCTTTTCATAGTTACAGACTGTGTGTGCCGCGGGGGGCCGGCTGCTCCTGCCGTGTGTGTGCCGCGGGGGGCCGGCTGCTCCTGCCGTGTGTGTGCCGCGAGGGGCCGGCTGCTCCTGCCGTGTGTGTGCCGCGGGGGGCCGGCTGCTCCAGCCGTGTATGTGCCGCGGAGAGCCGGCTGCTCCTGCCGTGAAAATCCATTTAATAAATGTCCTGATTTGTGGGGAGTATTATTACACACACAGGACCTCATTCAGAGTCGGTCGTTGCGGCCGCACGGTCATAGGGGAAAGGGGCCGGATATGCAAACTAAGCGATCACAAGTTGCGGTCCTAAGATGAGATCGTTAGCTGAACGACTGAGGGTAGGAAGCGGCCGTAAGACTAAATCACGCCCCCTTCTCAATCACAACACACGTCATCTCCTGGGATATAAGGATTAATCGCGAGCATCGGGAACCATCGGAGCTGGTCGCAGAGCTTAAGGCTGACCATACTCTCTCTTAAGCACTACGATCTAGTCAGTGTGAAAACCTCCCATGTCACGTGTGCCATGACACTACTTTGTTAATTATGCACTCCCATAAAACGCCGTTCACATAATTAGGCACGCCTGCGTTCGGATCTCCATTCCCCGTTTTCAAGCACCTTCCCCTGTTACCACCCACAAACGCCTCATCCTGTCACTCAAACTATCGACCTGGCTGTGTTCAAGGAGAGAGAAATTTCTGATCGTAGCAGCTACTTTGCGCACGCGCACTGCGAACTTTACGCATGCGCAGTTTAGCGAACATCGGTGGCGTACGACTGTGCGGCCGCAGCGACCGACTCTGAATGAGGTCCACACTCTCTGAGGGGGTATATTTACTAAAGGTTGATTTTAATCGATTTAAAATCGATCATCATCGATGTTTTGTTTCTGGGACTAAATCACACATTTACAAACACTTAAAAAACATTGTCTGTTAGTAAATGTATGATTTAGTCCCAGAAACAAAACATTCATGATCTATTTTGATCGATTTTAAATCCAGGGGCCAGTGTGGGCAGTAAGGGGCACATCGTCTGATCAGGGTTCCCCCTGGGGCAGTGTGGGCAGTAAGGGGCACATCGTCTGATCAGGGTTCCCCCAGGGCCAGTGTGGGTGATAAGCGGCACATGGTCTGGTCAGGGTTCCCCCAGGGCCAGTGTGGGTGATAAGCGGCACATGGTCTGGTCAGGGTTCCCCCAGGGCCAGTGTGGGTGATAAGCGGCACATGGTCTGGTCAGGGTTCCCCCAGGGCCAGTGTGAGTGATAAGCGGCACATCGTCTGGTCAGGGTTCCCCCAGGGCCAGTGTGGGTGATAAGCGGCACATGGTCTGGTCAGGGTTCCCCCAGGGCCAGTGTGGGTGATAAGCGGCACATGGTCTGGTCAGGGTTCCCCCAGGGCCAGTGTGGGTTATAAGCGGCACATCGTCTGATCAGGGTTCCCCCAGGGCCAGTGTGGGTGATAAGCGGCACATCGTCTGATCAGGGTTCCCCCAGGGCCAGTGTGGGCGATAAGGGGCACATGGTCTGATCAGGGTTCCCCCAGGGCCAGTGTGGGTGATAAGCGGCACATTGTCTGGTCAGGGTTCCCCCAGGGCCAGTGTGGGTGATAAGGGCAACATCGTCTGGTCAGGGTTCTTCCCCGGGGCCAGTGTGGGCAGGGCCATCTCTTCCATTGGGCTTGTTGGGCAGTTGCCCAAGGGCCCGAAGCTTGTAGGGGCCCACCAACCAATCCCCCTACAGCCGCGAGTACTCACCTCAGTCCCAGTTTCACTTCATCCGCCGGCTTCAGACCAGTCTCTGCATGTGTGGGAGGTCTGATGGGCATGCAGGGGGGTTTAATTTTATTGACCTTTTAAAAAATTTTTCCCATGAATGGGTGGGTAGGGGCCCCAGTGTATTTCTTTGCCCATTGCCCACACTGCTGTTAAGACAACCCTGAGTGTGGGTGATAAGCGGCACATCGTCTGGTCAGGGTTCTTCCCCCTGGGCCAGTGTGGGTGATATAGGATACAATATTCCCTCCCACCATCTATGGAGAACAACATTTTATGCAGTTGTGGGTGATACCGCCTTTGGCGTACAACTAGTGCACTACATGTTAGCGATGCCTTGTACATCGTATAAATCAGCGCAGTAACTTATTGGGGATAATCTCTGGTTTGTGACGAGTAGGGCGTCAGCGGTGGTGGCTGAAGTAAGTGACAAAACCTTAAGACATTCTAATTTATTTTTCAGCTTTTCTGCCCTAAAGCAGGATGGGAAGAGACTGTCCTGCCTCCTAAGGGAAGGGGCAGAGGTGGCACCAAAGCCGGCCAGGCCAGTGGTAGTCTACCAGCTGACTGTGACTGATTTTCGGCCCCCCCTGTTTACTCTGGGTAAGAAAGGTCTCGCATAGATCTCTGATAAATGGTAAATTCTATGACTGTCGGTGTGGGGATGTGGCTGTTTATAACATACTAGCTGGGATATCCGGCGTTGCCCGGGTTAAAGTCTGGAGCCTGAAGTAAACCTGCAGCCTTTATTTACATTGTCCTCACCTATAACCCCATTCCATTCATCCTGAAAAGCACCTCACTGTATGATAACGTGCACCGTGTGTGCCAGGAGTGCGGCTGTTATGGTGCTCGCGCTGCCTCTGTGGCCCGCCACTCCCCCTGCACCCAGTCACGCACACAAGGTGGGCCGGTCTAGTCAGGGCCGCCGAGGGGGGCCCGGGTGTCAGTGGTGGTGTTTTGGTGCCGTCCCGCCAGCTGATTACAGCTGGTGCATTGGTAGACAGACCGAGAGACAGCACTGCCGGTGGCGAGGCAATCAGAGCTCACAGACCGCCAGCCATTCAGCAGTGGCGGCTCCTGTTTGGTTGCTGGTCTGCAAGCTCTGATTGGCTCGCGACCGGTCAGTTTCAAATTGCATCGGCATTGTCTGTCCATGTCTGCCACTGCCTGTGTGTTAGCTGTATTTAGCTGGCGGGCCCGCACCAAAACCACACCTGCTCGCTGCTGATGGCACAAGGGTAGGAGAGTGTATGGAGAGCACACAGGTATACAGGTGATGGATGTAGTGGGGTTGGGGTTAGTGGTTCTGGCTGTATGGAGCGCACATAGGGATACAGGTGATGGGTGTAGTGGGGTTAGGGTTAGTTGTTCTGGCTGTATAGAGAGCACATAGGGATACAGGTGATGGGTGTATTGGGGTTGGGGTTAGTGGTTCTGGCTGTATGGAGAGCACATAGGGATACAGGTGATGGGTGTAGTGGGGTTGGGGTTAGTGGTTCTGGCTGTATAGAGAGCACATAGGGATACAGGTGATGGGTGTAGTGGGGTTAGGGTTAGTGGTTCTGGCTGTATGGAGAGCACATAGGGATACAGGTGATGGGTGTAGTGGGGTTGGGGTTAGTAGCTCTGGCTGTATGGAGAGCACATAGGGATACAGGTGATGGGTGTAGTGGGGTAAGTGGTTCTGGCTGTATGGAGAGCACATAGGGATACAGGTGATGGGTGTAGTGGGGTTGGGGTTAGTGGTTCTGGCTGTATGGAGAGCACATAGGGATACAGGTGATGGGTGTAGTGGGGTTAGTGGTTCTGGCTGTATGGAGAGCACATAGGGATACAGGTGATGGGTGTAGTGGGGTTGGGGTTAGTGGTTCTGGCTGTATGGAGAGCACATAGGGATACAGGTGATGGGTGTAGTGGGGTTAGTGGTTCTGGCTGTATGGAGAGCACATAGGGATACAGGTGATGGGTGTGGTGCGGTTGGGGTTAGTGGCTCTGGCTGTATGGAGAGCACATAGGGATACAGGTGATGGGTGTAGTGGGGTTGAGGTTAGTGGTTATGGCTCTATGGAGAGCACATAGGGATACAGGTGATGGATGTAGTGGGGTTAGGGTTAGTTGTTCTGGCTGTATGGAGAGCACATAGGGATACAGATGATGGGTGTGGTGGGGTTGGGGTTAGTTGTTCTGGCTGTATGGAGAGCACATAGGGATACAGATGATGGGTGTGGTGGGGTTGGGGTTAGTTGTTCTGGCTGTCTGGAGAGCACATAGGGATACAGGTGATGGGTGTAGTGGGGTTGGGGTTAGTGGTTCTGGCTGTATGGAGAGCACATAGGGATACAGGTGATGGGTGTAGTGGGGTTGGGGTTAGTAGCTCTGGCTGTATGGAGAGCACATAGAGATACAGGTGATGGGTGTAGTGGGGTAAGTGGTTCTGGCTGCATGGAGAGCACATAGGGATACAGGTGATGGGTGTAGTGGGGTTGGGGTTAGTGGTTCTGGCTGTATGGAGAGCACATAGGGATACAGGTGATGGGTGTAGTGGGGTTAGTGGTTCTGGCTGTATGGAGAGCACATAGGGTTACAGGTGATGGGTGTAGTGGGGTTGGGGTTAGTGGTTCTGGCTGTATGGAGAGCACATAGGGATACAGGTGATGGGTGTAGTGGGGTTAGTGGTTTTGGCTGTATGGAGAGCACATAGGGATTCAGGTGATGGGTGTAGTAGGGTTGGGGTTAGTGGTTCTGGCTGTATGGAGCGCACATAGGGATACAGGTGATGGGTGTAGTGGGGTTTGGGGTTAGTGGTTCTGGCTGTATGGAGAGCACATAGGGATACAGGTGATGGGTGTAGTGGGGTTGGGTTTAGTGGTTCTGGCTGTATGGAGAGCACATAGGGATACAGGTGATGGGTGTAGTGGTGTTGGGGTTTGTGGCTCTGGCTGTATGGAGAGCACATAGGGATAAAGGTGATGGGTGTAGTGGGGTTGAGGTTAGTGGTTCTGGCTGTATGGAGAGCACATAGGGATACAAGTGATGGGTATAGTGGAGTTGAGGTTAGTGGCTCTAGCTGTATGGAGAGCACATAGGGATACAGGTGATGGGTGTAGTGGGGTTGGGGTTAGTGGTTCTGGCTGTATGGAGAGCACATAGGGATACAGGTGATGGGTGTGTTGGGGTTAGTGGTTCTGGCTGTATGGAGAGCACATAGGGATACAGGTGATGGTTGTAGTGGGGTTGGGGTTAGTGGTTCTGGCTGTATGGAGAACACATAGGGATGCAGGTGATGGGTGTAGTGGGGTTAGTGGTTCTGGCTGTATGGAGAGCACATAGGGATACAGGTGATGGGTGTAGTGGGGTTGGGGTTAGTGGCTCTGGTTTTATGGAGAGCACATAGCGGTACAGGTGATGGGTGTAGTGGGGGTTGGGGTTAATGGTTCTGGCTGTATGGAGAGCACATATAGATACAGGTGATGGGTGTAGTGGGGTTGGGGTTAGTGGTTCTGGCTGTATGGAGAGCACATAGGGATACAGGTGATGGGTGTAGTGGGGTTAGTGGTTTTGGCTGTATGGAGAGCACATAGGGATACAGGTGATGGGTGTAGTGGGGTTGAGGATAGTGGTTCTGGCTGTATGCAGCGCACATAGGGAAACAGGTGATGGGTGTAGTGGGGTTGGGGTAAGTGGTTCTGGCTGTATGGAGAGCACATAGGGATGCAGGATATGGATGTAGTGGGGTTAGTGGTTCTGGCTGTATGGAGAGCACATAGGGATACAGGTGATGGGTGTAGTGGGGTTGGGGTTAGTGGCTCTGGCTGTATGGAGAGCACATAGGGGTACAGGTGATGGGTGTAGTGGGGGTTGGGGTTAATGGTTCTGGCTGTATGGAGAGCACATATAGATACAGTTGATGGGTGTAGTGGGGTTGGGGTTAGTGGTTCTGGCTGTATGGAGAGCACATAGGGATACAGGTGATGGGTGTAGTGGGGTTGGGGTTATTGGTTCCGGCTGTATGGAGAGCTCATAGGGATACAGGTGATGGGTGTAGTGGGGTTAGTGGTTTTGGCTGCATGGAGAGCATATAGGGATACAGGTGATGGGTGTAGTGGGGTTGGGGTTAGTGGTTCTGGCTGTATGGAGCGCACATAGGGATACAGGTGATGGGTGTAGTGGGGTTGGGGTAAGTGGTTAAGGCTGCATGGAGAGCACATAGGGATACAGGTGATGGATGTAGTGGGGTTGGGGTTAGTGGTTCTGGCTGTATGGAGAGCACATAGGGATACAGGTGATGGGTGTAGTGGGGTTGGGGTTAGTGGTTTTGCCTGTATGGAGAGCACATAGGGATACAGGTGATGGGTGTAGTGGGGTTGGGGTAAGTGGTTAAGGCTGTATGGAGAGCACATAGGGATACAGGTGATGGGTGTAGTGGGGTTGGGTTTAGTGATTCTGGCTGTATGGAGAGCACACTGGTATACAGGTGCTGGATGTAGTGGGGTTGGGGTTAGTGGTTCTGGCTGTATGGAGAGCACATAGGGATATAAGTGATTGGTGTAGTGGGGTTGGGGTTAGTGGTTCTGGCTGTATGGAGAGCACATAGGGATACAGGTGATGGGTGTAGTGGGGTTGGGGTTAGTTGTTCTGGCTGTATGGAGAGCACACAGGGATACAGGTGATGGGTGTAGTGGGGTTAGTGGTTCTGGCTGTATGGAGAGCACATAGGGATACAGGTGATGGGTGTAGTGGGGTTGGGGTTAGTTGTTCTGGCTGTATGGAGAGCACACAGGGATACAGGTGATGGGTGTAGTGGGGGTTGGGGTTAGTTGTTCTGGCTGTATGGAGAGCACATAGGGATACAGGTGATGGGTGTAGTGGGGTTGGGGTTAGTTGTTCTGGCTGTATGGAGAGCACATAGGGATACAGGTGATGGGTGTAGTGGGGTTGGGGTTAGTTGTTCTGGCTGTATGGAGAGCACATAGGGATACAGGTGATGGGTGTAGTGGGGTTGGGGTTAGTGGTTCTGGCTGTATGGAGAGCACATAGGGATACAGGTGATGGGTGTAGTGTGGTTGGGGTTAGTGGTTCTGGCTGTATGGAGAGCACATAGGGATACAGGTGATGGGTGTAGTGGGGTTGGGGTTAGTTGCTCTGGCTGTATGGAGAGCACATAGGGATACAGGTGATGGGTGTAGTGGGGTTGGGGTTAGTGGTTCTGGCTGTATGGAGAGCACATAGGGATACAGGTGATGGGTGTAGTGGGGTTGGGGTTAGTGGTTCTGGCTGTATGGAGAGCACATAGGGATACAGGTGATGGGTGTAGTGTGGTTGGGGTTAGTGGTTCTGGCTGTATGGAGAGCACATAGGGATACAGGTGATGGGTGTAGTGGGGTTGGGGTTAGTGGTTCTGGCTGTATGGAGAGCACATAGGGATACAGGTGATGGGTGTAGTGGGGTTGGTGTTAGTAGCTCTGGCTGTATGGAGAGCACATAGGGATACAGGTGATGGGTGTAGTGGGGTTGGGGTTATTGGTTCTGGCTGTATGGAGAGCACATAGGGATACAGGTGATGGGTGTAGTGGGGTTAGTGGTTTTGGCTGTATGTAGAGCACATAGGGATTCAGGTGATGGGTGTAGTAGGGTTGGGGTTAGTGGTTCTGGCTGAATGGAGCGCACATAGGGATACAGGTGATGGGTGTAGTGGGGTTGGGGTTAGTGGTTCTGGCTGTATGGAGAGCACATAGGGATACAGGTGATGGGTGTAGTGGGGTTGGGTTTAGTGATTCTGGCTGTATGGAGAGCACATAGGGATACAGGTGATGGGTGTAGTGGGGTTGGGGTTAGTGGTTCTGGCTGTATGGAGAGCACATAGGGATACAGGTGATGGGTGTAGTGGGGGTTGGGGTTAGTGGTTCTGGCTGTATGGAGAGCACATAGGGATACAGGTGATGGGTGTAGTGGGGGTTGGGGTTAGTGGTTCTGGCTGGAGAGGTCACAGGGATACATGTGATGGATGTAGTGGGGTTAGGGTTAGTGGTTCTGGCTGTATGGAGATCACATAGGGATACAAGTGATGGGTGTAATGGGATTGGGGTTAGTGGTTCTGGCTGTATGGAGCGCACATAGGGATACAGGTGATGGGTGTAGTGGTGTTGGGGTTAGTGGTTCTGGCTGTATGGAGAGCACATAGGGATACAGGTGATGGGTATAGTGTAGTTGAGGTTAGTGGCTCTGGCTGTATGGAGAGCACATAGGGATACAGGTGATGGGTGTAGTGGGGTTGGGGTTAGTTGTTCTGGCTGTATGGAGAGCACACAGGGATACAGGTGATGGGTGTAGAGGGGTTGGGGTTAGTGGCTCTGGCTGTATGGAGAGCACATAGGGATACAGGTGATGGGTGTAGTGGGGTTAGTGGTTCTGGCTGTATGGAGAGGACATAGGGATACAGGTGATGGGTGTAGTGGGGTTGGGGTTAGTTATTCTGGCTGTATGGAGAGCACACAGGGATACAGGTGATGGGTGTAGAGGGGTTGGGGTTAGTGGCTCTGGCTGTATGAAGAGCACATAGGGATACAGTTGATGGGTGTAGTGGGGTTGGGGTTAGTGGTTCTGGCTGTATGGAGAGCACATAGGGATACAGGTGATGGGTATAGTGGAGTTGGGGTTAGTGGCTCTGGCTGTATGGAGAGCACATAGAGAAACAGGTGATGGGTGTAGAGGGGTTGGGGTTAGTGGCTCTGGCTGTATGGAGAGCACATAGGGATACAGGTGATGGGTGTAGTGGGGTTAGTGGTTCTGGCTGTATGGAGAGGACATAGGGATACAGGTGATGGGTGTAGTGGGGTTGGGGTTAGTTATTCTGGCTGTATGGAGAGCACACAGGGATACAGATGATGGGTGTAGAGGGGTTGGGGTTAGTTGCTCTGGCTGTTTGAAGAGCACATAGGGATACAGTTGATGGGTGTAGTGGGGTTGGGGTTAGTGGTTCTGGCTGTATGGAGAGCACATAGGGATACAGGTGATGGGTATAGTGGAGTTGGGGTTAGTGGCTCTGGCTGTATGGAGAGCATATAGAGAAACAGTTGATGGGTGTAGAGGGGTTGAGGTTAGTGGCTCTGGCTGTATGGAGAGCACATAGGGATACAGGTGATGGGTGTAGTGGGGTTGGGGTTAGTTGTTCTGGCTGTATGGAGAGCACACAGGGATACAGGTGATGGGTGTAGAGGGGTTGGGGTTAGTGGCTCTTGCTGTATGGAGAGCACAGGGATACAGGTGATGGATGTAGTGGGGTTAGTGGTTCTGGCTGTATGGAGAGCACATAGGGATACAGGTGATGGGTGTAGTGGGGTTGGGGTTAGTGGCTCTGGCTGTATGGAGAGCACATAGGGATACAGGTGATGGGTGTAGTGGGGTTAGTGGTTCTGGCTGTATGGAGAGCACATAGGGATACAGGTGATGGGTGTAGTGGGGTTGGGGTTAGTGGCTCTGGCTGTGTGGAGAGCACATAGGGATACAGGTGATGGGTGTAGTGGGTTGGGGTTAGTTGTTCTGGCTGTATGGAGAGCACATAGGGATACAGTTGATGGGTATAGTGGGGTTGGGGTTAGTGGTTCTGGCTGTATGGAGAGCACATAGGGATATAGGTGATGGGTGTAGTGGGGTTGGGGTTAGTTGTACTGGCTGTATGGAGAGCACATAGGGATACAGGTGATGGGTGTATTTGGGTTGGGGTTAGTGGTTCTGGCTGTATGGAGAGCACATAGGGATACAGGTGATGGGTGTAGTGGGTTTGGGGTTAGTGGCTCTGGCTGTATGGAGAGCACATAGGTGTACAGGTGATGGGTGTAGTGGGGTTAGTGGTTCTGGCTGTATGGAGAGCACAGGGATACAGGTGATGGGTGTAGTGGGGTTGGGGTTAGTGGCTCTGGCTGTATGGAGAGCACATAGGGGTACAGGTGATGGGTGTAGTGGGGGTTGGTGTTAATGGTACTGGCTGTATGGAGAGCACATATAGATACAGGTGATGGGTGTATTGGGGTTGGGGTTAGTGGTTCTGGCTGTATGGAGAGCACATAGGGATACAGGTGATGGGTGTAGAGGGGTTGGGGTTAGTGGCTCTGGCTGTATGGAGAGCACATAGGGATACAGGTGATGGGTGTAGTGGGGTTAGTGGTTCTGGCTGTATGGAGAGGACATAGGGATACAGGTGATGGGTGTAGTGGGGTTGGGGTTAGTTATTCTGGCTGTATGGAGAGCACACAGGGATACAGGTGATGGGTGTAGAGGGGTTGGGGTTAGTGGCTCTGGCTGTATGAAGAGCACATAGGGATACAGTTGATGGGTGTAGTGGGGTTGGGGTTAGTGGTTCTGGCTGTATGGAGAGCACATAGGGATACAGGTGATGGGTATAGTGGAGTTGGGGTTAGTGGCTCTGGCTGTATGGAGAGCACATAGAGAAACAGGTGATGGGTGTAGAGGGGTTGGGGTTAGTGGCTCTGGCTGTATGGAGAGCACATAGGGATACAGGTGATGGGTGTAGTGGGGTTAGTGGTTCTGGCTGTATGGAGAGGACATAGGGATACAGGTGATGGGTGTAGTGGGGTTGGGGTTAGTTATTCTGGCTGTATGGAGAGCACACAGGGATACAGATGATGGGTGTAGAGGGGTTGGGGTTAGTTGCTCTGGCTGTTTGAAGAGCACATAGGGATACAGTTGATGGGTGTAGTGTGGTTGGGGTTAGTGGTTCTGGCTGTATGGAGAGCACATAGGGATACAGGTGATGGGTATAGTGGAGTTGGGGTTAGTGGCTCTGGCTGTATGGAGAGCATATAGAGAAACAGTTGATGGGTGTAGAGGGGTTGAGGTTAGTGGCTCTGGCTGTATGGAGAGCACATAGGGATACAGGTGATGGGTGTAGTGGGGTTGGGGTTAGTTGTTCTGGCTGTATGGAGAGCACACAGGGATACAGGTGATGGGTGTAGAGGGGTTGGGGTTAGTGGCTCTTGCTGTATGGAGAGCACAGGGATACAGGTGATGGATGTAGTGGGGTTAGTGGTTCTGGCTGTATGGAGAGCACATAGGGATACAGGTGATGGGTGTAGTGGGGTTGGGGTTAGTGGCTCTGGCTGTATGGAGAGCACATAGGGATACAGGTGATGGGTGTAGTGGGGTTAGTGGTTCTGGCTGTATGGAGAGCACATAGGGATACAGGTGATGGGTGTAGTGGGGTTGGGGTTAGTGGCTCTGGCTGTGTGGAGAGCACATAGGGATACAGGTGATGGGTGTAGTGGGTTGGGGTTAGTTGTTCTGGCTGTATGGAGAGCACATAGGGATACAGTTGATGGGTATAGTGGGGTTGGGGTTAGTGGTTCTGGCTGTATGGAGAGCACATAGGGATATAGGTGATGGGTGTAGTGGGGTTGGGGTTAGTTGTACTGGCTGTATGGAGAGCACATAGGGATACAGGTGATGGGTGTATTTGGGTTGGGGTTAGTGGTTCTGGCTGTATGGAGAGCACATAGGGATACAGGTGATGGGTGTAGTGGGTTTGGGGTTAGTGGCTCTGGCTGTATGGAGAGCACATAGGTGTACAGGTGATGGGTGTAGTGGGGTTAGTGGTTCTGGCTGTATGGAGAGCACAGGGATACAGGTGATGGGTGTAGTGGGGTTGGGGTTAGTGGCTCTGGCTGTATGGAGAGCACATAGGGGTACAGGTGATGGGTGTAGTGGGGGTTGGTGTTAATGGTACTGGCTGTATGGAGAGCACATATAGATACAGGTGATGGGTGTATTGGGGTTGGGGTTAGTGGTTCTGGCTGTATGGAGAGCACATAGGGATACAGGTGATGGGTGTAGTGGGGTTGGGGTTAGTTGTTCTGGCTGTATGGAGAGCACACAGGGATACAGGTGATGGGTGTAGTGGGGGTTGGGGTTAGTTGTTCTGGCTGTATGGAGAGCACATAGGGATATAGGTGATGGGTGTAGTGGGGTTGGGGTTAGTTGTTCTGGCTGTATGGAGAGCACATAGGGATACAGGTGATGGGTGTAGTGGGGTTGGGGTTAGTTGTTCTGGCTGTATGGAGAGCACATAGGGATACAGGTGATGGGTGTAGTGGGGTTGGGGTTAGTGGTTCTGGCTGTATGGAGAGCACATAGGGATACAGGTGATGGGTGTAGTGGGGTTGGGGTTAGTGGTTCTGGCTGTATGGAGAGCACATAGGGATACAGGTGATGGGTGTAGTGTGGTTGGGGTTAGTGGTTCTGGCTGTATGGAGAGCACATAGGGATACAGGTGATGGGTGTAGTGGGGTTGGGGTTAGTGGTTCTGGCTGTATGGAGAGCACATAGGGATACAGGTGATGGGTGTAGTGGGGTTGGTGTTAGTAGCTCTGGCTGTATGGAGAGCACATAGGGATACAGGTGATGGGTGTAGTGGGGTTGGGGTTATTGGTTCTGGCTGTATGGAGAGCACATAGGGATACAGGTGATGGGTGTAGTGGGGTTAGTGGTTTTGGCTGTATGTAGAGCACATAGGGATTCAGGTGATGGGTGTAGTAGGGTTGGGGTTAGTGGTTCTGGCTGAATGGAGCGCACATAGGGATACAGGTGATGGGTGTAGTGGGGTTGGGGTTAGTGGTTCTGGCTGTATGGAGAGCACATAGGGATACAGGTGATGGGTGTAGTGGGGTTGGGTTTAGTGATTCTGGCTGTATGGAGAGCACATAGGGATACAGGTGATGGGTGTAGTGGGGTTGGGGTTAGTGGTTCTGGCTGTATGGAGAGCACATAGGGATACAGGTGATGGGTGTAGTGGGGGTTGGGGTTAGTGGTTCTGGCTGTATGGAGAGCACATAGGGATACAGGTGATGGGTGTAGTGGGGGTTGGGGTTAGTGGTTCTGGCTGGAGAGGTCACAGGGATACATGTGATGGATGTAGTGGGGTTAGGGTTAGTGGTTCTGGCTGTATGGAGATCACATAGGGATACAAGTGATGGGTGTAATGGGATTGGGGTTAGTGGTTCTGGCTGTATGGAGCGCACATAGGGATACAGGTGATGGGTGTAGTGGTGTTGGGGTTAGTGGTTCTGGCTGTATGGAGAGCACATAGGGATACAGGTGATGGGTATAGTGTAGTTGAGGTTAGTGGCTCTGGCTGTATGGAGAGCACATAGGGATACAGGTGATGGGTGTAGTGGGGTTGGGGTTAGTTGTTCTGGCTGTATGGAGAGCACACAGGGATACAGGTGATGGGTGTAGAGGGGTTGGGGTTAGTGGCTCTGGCTGTATGGAGAGCACATAGGGATACAGGTGATGGGTGTAGTGGGGTTAGTGGTTCTGGCTGTATGGAGAGGACATAGGGTTACAGGTGATGGGTGTAGTGGGGTTGGGGTTAGTTATTCTGGCTGTATGGAGAGCACACAGGGATACAGATGATGGGTGTAGAGGGGTTGGGGTTAGTTGCTCTGGCTGTTTGAAGAGCACATAGGGATACAGTTGATGGGTGTAGTGGGGTTGGGGTTAGTGGTTCTGGCTGTATGGAGAGCACATAGGGATACAGGTGATGGGTATAGTGGAGTTGGGGTTAGTGGCTCTGGCTGTATGGAGAGCATATAGAGAAACAGTTGATGGGTGTAGAGGGGTTGAGGTTAGTGGCTCTGGCTGTATGGAGAGCACATAGGGATACAGGTGATGGGTGTAGTGGGGTTAGTGGTTCTGGCTGTATGGAGAGCACATAGGGATACAGGTGATGGGTGTAGTGGGGTTGGGGTTAGTGGCTCTGGCTGTATGGAGAGCACATAGGGATACAGGTGATGGGTGTAGTGGGGTTAGTGGTTCTGGCTGTATGGAGAGCACATAGGGATACAGGTGATGGGTGTAGTGGGGTTGGGGTTAGTGGCTCTGGCTGTGTGGAGAGCACATAGGGATACAGGTGATGGGTGTAGTGGGTTGGGGTTAGTTGTTCTGGCTGTATGGAGAGCACATAGGGATACAGTTGATGGGTATAGTGGGGTTGGGGTTAGTGATTCTGGCTGTATGGAGAGCACATAGAGAAACAGTTGATGGGTGTAGTGGGGTTGGGGTTAGTTGTTCTGGCTGTATGGAGAGCACACAGGGATACAGGTGATGGATGTAGAGGGGTTGGGGTTAGTGGCTCTTGCTGTATGGAGAGCACAGGGATACAGGTGATGGATGTAGTGGGGTTAGTGGTTCTGGCTGTATGGAGAGCACATAGGGATACAGGTGATGGGTGTAGTGGGGTTGGGGTTAGTTGTTCTGGCTGTATGGAGAGCACAAAGGGATACAGGTGATGGGTGTAGAGGGGTTGGGGTTAGTGGCTCTGGCTGTATGGAGAGCACATAGGGATACAGGTGATGGATGTAGTGGGGTTAGTGGTTCTGGCTGTATGGAGAGCACAGGGATACAGGTGATGGGTGTAGTGGGGTTGGGGTTAGTGGCTCTGGCTGTATGGAGAGCACATAGGGGTACAGGTGATGGGTGTAGTGGGGGTTGGGGTTAATGGTTCTGGCTGTATGGAGAGCACATAGGGATACAGGTGATGGGTGTAGTGGGGTTGGGGTTAGTGGTTCTGGCTGTATGGAGAGCACATAGGGATACAGGTGATGGGTGTAGTGGGGTTGGGGTTAGTGGTTCTGGCTGTATGGAGAGCACATAGGTATACAGGTGATGGGTGTAGTGGGGTTGGGGTTAGTGGTTCTGGCTGTATGGAGAGCACATAGGGATACAGGTGATGGGTGTAGTGGGGTTGGGGTTAGTGGTTCTGGCTGTATGGAGAGCACATAGGGATGCAGGTGATGGGTGTAGTGGAGTTGGGGTTAGTGGCTCTTGCTGTATGGAGAGCACAGAGATACAGTTGATGGGTGTAGAGTGGTTGAGGTTAGTGGTTCTGGCTGTATGGAGAGCACATAGGGATACAGGTGATGGGTGTAGTGGGGTTAGTGGTTTTGGCTGTATGGAGAACACATAGGGATACAGGTGATGGGTGTAGTGGGGTTGGGGTTAGTGGTTCTGGCTGTATGGAGCGCACATAGGGATACAGGTGATGGGTGTAGTGGGGTTGGGGTAAGTGGTTCTGGCTGTATGGAGAGCACATAGGGATACAGGTGATGGGTGTAGTGGGGTTGGGGTTAGTTGTTCTGGCTGTATGGAGAGCACACAGGGATACAGGTGATGGGTGTAGAGGGGTTGGGGTTAGTGGCTCTGGCTGTATGGAGAGCACAGGGAAACAGGTGATGGATGTAGTGGGGTTGGGGTTAGTGGCTCTGGCTGTATGGAGAGCACATATGGATACAGGTGATGGGTGTAGTGGGGTTGGGGTTAGTGGCTCTGGCTGTATGGAGAGCACATAGGGATACAGGTGATGGGTGTTGTGCGGTTGGGGTTAGTGGCTCTTGCTGTATGGAGAGCACACAGGTATACAGGTGATGGATGTAGTGGGGTTGGGGTTAGTGGCTCTGGCTGTATGGAGAGCACATAGGGATACAGGTGATGGGTGTTGTGCGGTTGGGGTTAGTGGCTCTTGCTGTATGGAGAGCACATAGGGATACAGGTGATGGGTGTATTTGGGTTGGGGTTAGTGGTTCTGGCTGTATGGAGAGCACATAGGGATACAGGTGATGGGTGTAGTGGGGTTGGGGTTAGTGGTTTTGGCTGTATGGAGAGCACATAGGGATACAGGTGATGGGTGTAGTGGGGTTAGTGGTTCTGGCTGTATGGAGAGCACATAGGGATACAGGTGATGGGTGTAGTGGGGTTGGGGTTAGTGGCTCTGGCTGTATGGAGAGCACATAGGGGTACAGGTGATGGGTGTAGTGGGGGTTGGGGTTAATGGTACTGGCTGTATGGAGAGCACATATAGATACAGGTGATGGGTGTAGTGGGGTTGGGGTTAGTGGTTCTGGTTGTATGGAGAGCACATAGGGATACAGGTGATGGGTGTAGTGGCGTTGGGGTAAGTGGTTCTGGCTGTATGGAGAGCACATAGGGATACAGGTGATGGGTGTAGTGGGGTTGGGGTTAGTTGTTCTGGCTGTATGCAGAGCACAAAGGGATACAGGTGATGGGTGTAGAGGGGTTGGGGTTAGTGGCTCTGGCTGTATGGAGAGCACATAGGGATACAGGTGATGGATGTAGTGGGGTTAGTGGTTCTGGCTGTATGGAGAGCACATAGGGATACAGGTGATGGGTATAGTGGAGTTGGGGTTCTGGCTGTATGGAGAGCACATAGGGATACAGGTGATGGGTGTATTGGGGTTGGGGTTAGTGGTTCTGGCTGTATGGAGAGCACATAGGGATACAGGTGATGGGTGTAGTGGGGTTGGGGTTAGTGGTTCTTGCTGTATGGAGAGCACATAGGGATACAGGTGATGGGTGTAGTGGGGTTGGGGTTAGTGGTTCTGGCTGTATGGAGAGCACATAGGGATACAGGTGATGGGTGTAGTGGGGTTGGGGTTAGTGGTTCTGGCTGTATGGAGAGCACATAGGGATACAGGTGATGGGTGTAGTGGGGTTGGTGTTAGTAGCTCTGGCTGTATGGAGAGCACATAGGGATACAGGTGATGGGTGTAGTGGGGTTGGGGTTAGTGGTTCTGGCTGTATGGAGAGCACATAGGGATACAGGTGATGGGTGTAGTGGGGTCAGTGGTTTTGGATGTATGGAGAGCACATAGGGATTCAGGTGATGGGTGTAGTAGGGTTGGGGTTAGTGGTTCTGGCTGTATGGAGCGCACATAGGGATGCAGGTGATGGGTGTAGTGGGGTTGGGGTTAGTGGTTCTGGCTGTATGGAGAGCACATAGGGATACAGGTGATGGGTGTAGTGGGGTTGGGGTTAGTGGTTCTGGCTGTATGGAGAGCACATAGGGATACAGGTGATGGGTGTAGTGGGGTTGGGGTTAGTGGTTCTGGCTGTATGGAGAGCACATAGGGATACAGGTGATGGGTGTAGTGGTGTTGGGGTTAGTGGCTCTGGCTGTATGGAGAGCACTTAGGGATACAGGTGATGGGTGTAGTGGGGTTGGGGTTAGTGGTTCTGGCTGTATGAAGAGCACATAGGGATGCAGGTGATGGGTGTAGTGGAGTTGGGGTTAGTGGCTCTTGCTGTATGGAGAGCACAGAGATACAGTTGATGGGTGTAGAGTGGTTGAGGTTAGTGGTTCTGGCTGTATGGAGAGCACATAGGGATACAGGTGATGGGTGTAGTGGGGTTAGTGGTTTTTTCTGTATGGAGAACACATAGGGATACAGGTGATGGGTGTAGTGGGGTTGGGGTTAGTGGTTCTGGCTGTATGGAGCGCACATAGGGATACAGGTGATGGGTGTAGTGGGGTTGGGGTAAGTGGTTCTGGCTGTATGGAGAGCACATAGGGATACAGGTGATGGATGTAGTGGGGTTGGGGTTAGTGGCTCTGGCTGTATGGAGAGCACATATGGATACAGGTGATGGGTGTAGTGGGGTTGGGGTTAGTGGCTCTGGCTGTATGGAGAGCACATAGGGATACAGGTGATGGGTGTTGTGCGGTTGGGGTTAGTGGCTCTTGCTGTATGGAGAGCACACAGGTATACAGGTGATGGATGTAGTGGGGTTAGGGTTAGTGGTTCTGGCTGTATGGAGAGCACATAGGGATAAAGGTGATGGGTGTAGTGGGGTTGGAGTTAGTGGCTCTGGCTGTATGGAGAGCACATAGGGATACAGGTGATGGGTGTAGTGGGGTTGGAGTTAGTGGCTCTGGCTGTATGGAGAGCACATAGGGATACAAGTGATGGGTGTAGTGGGGTTGGGGTTAGTGGTTCTGGCTGTATGGAGCGCACATAGGGATACAAGTGATGGGTGTAGTGGGGTTGGGGTTAGTGGTTCTGGCTGTATGGAGCGCACATAGAAATACAGGTGATGGGTGTAGTGGGGTTGAGGTTAGTGGCTCTGGCTGTATGGAGAGCACATAGGGATACAGGTGATGGGTGGAGTGGGGTTGGGGTTAGTTCTGGCTGTATGGAGAGCACACAGGGATACAGGTGATGGGTGTAGTCCGGTTGGGGTTAGTGGCTCTGGCTGTATGGAGAGCACATAGGGATACAGGTGATGGGTGTAGTGGGGTTAGTGGTTCTGGCTGTATGGAGAGGACATAGGGATACAGGTGATGGGTGTAGTGGGGTTGGGGTTAGTTGTTCTGGCTGTATGGAGAGCACATAGGGATACAGGTGATGGGTGTAGAGGGGTTGAGGTTAGTGGCTCTGGCTGTATGGAGAGCACATAGGGATACAGGTGATGGGTGTAGTGGGTTGGGGTTAGTTGTTCTGGCTGTATGGAGAGCACATAGGGATACAGTTGATGGGTGTAGTGGGGTTAGTGGTTCTGGCTGTATGGAGAGCACATAGGGATACAGGTGATGGGTGTATTGGGGTTGGGGTTAGTGGTTCTGGCTGTATGGAGAGCACATAGGGATACAGGTGATGGGTGTAGTGGGGTTGGGGTTAGTGGTTTTGGCTGTATGGAGAGCACATAGGGATACAGGTGATGGGTGTAGTGGGGTTGGGGTTAGTGGTTCTGGCTGTATGGAGCGCACATAGGGATACAGGTGATGGGTGTAGTGGGGTTGGGGTAAGTGGTTCTGGCTGTATGGAGAGCACATAGGGATACAGGTGATGGGTGTAGTGTGGTTGGGGTTAGTGGTTCTGGCTGTATGGAGAGCACATAGGGATACAGGTGATGGGTGTAGTGGGGTTGGGGTTAGTGGTTCTGGCTGTATGGAGAGCACATAGGGATACAGGTGATGGGTGTAGTGGGGTTGGTGTTAGTAGCTCTGGCTGTATGGAGAGCACATAGGGATACAGGTGATGGGTGTAGTGGGGTTGGGGTTATTGGTTCTGGCTGTATGGAGAGCACATAGGGATACAGGTGATGGGTGTAGTGGGGTTAGTGGTTTTGGCTGTATGTAGAGCACATAGGGATTCAGGTGATGGGTGTAGTAGGGTTGGGGTTAGTGGTTCTGGCTGAATGGAGCGCACATAGGGATACAGGTGATGGGTGTAGTGGGGTTGGGGTTAGTGGTTCTGGCTGTATGGAGAGCACATAGGGATACAGGTGATGGGTGTAGTGGGGTTGGGTTTAGTGATTCTGGCTGTATGGAGAGCACATAGGGATACAGGTGATGGGTGTAGTGGGGTTGTGGTTAGTGGTTCTGGCTGTATGGAGAGCACATAGGGATACAGGTGATGGGTGTAGTGGGGGTTGGGGTTAGTGGTTCTGGCTGTATGGAGAGCACATAGGGATACAGGTGATGGGTGTAGTGGGGGTTGGGGTTAGTTGTTCTGGCTGGAGAGGTCACAGGGATACATGTGATGGATGTAGTGGGGTTAGGGTTAGTGGTTCTGGCTGTATGGAGATCACATAGGGATACAAGTGATGGGTGTAATGGGATTGGGGTTAGTGGTTCTGGCTGTATGGAGCGCACATAGGGATACAGGTGATGGGTGTAGTGGTGTTGGGGTTAGTGGTTCTGGCTGTATGGAGAGCACATAGGGATACAGGTGATGGGTATAGTGTAGTTGAGGTTAGTGGCTCTGGCTGTATGGAGAGCACATAGGGATACAGGTGATGGGTGTAGTGGGGTTGGGGTTAGTTGTTCTGGCTGTATGGAGAGCACACAGGGATACAGGTGATGGGTGTAGAGGGGTTGGGGTTAGTGGCTCTGGCTGTATGGAGAGCACATAGGGATACAGGTGATGGGTGTAGTGGGGTTAGTGGTTCTGGCTGTATGGAGAGGACATAGGGTTACAGGTGATGGGTGTAGTGGGGTTGGGGTTAGTTATTCTGGCTGTATGGAGAGCACACAGGGATACAGATGATGGGTGTAGAGGGGTTGGGGTTAGTTGCTCTGGCTGTTTGAAGAGCACATAGGGATACAGTTGATGGGTGTAGTGGGGTTGGGGTTAGTGGTTCTGGCTGTATGGAGAGCACATAGGGATACAGGTGATGGGTATAGTGGAGTTGGGGTTAGTGGCTCTGGCTGTATGGAGAGCATATAGAGAAACAGTTGATGGGTGTAGAGGGGTTGAGGTTAGTGGCTCTGGCTGTATGGAGAGCACATAGGGATACAGGTGATGGGTGTAGTGGGGTTAGTGGTTCTGGCTGTATGGAGAGCACATAGGGATACAGGTGATGGGTGTAGTGGGGTTGGGGTTAGTGGCTCTGGCTGTATGGAGAGCACATAGGGATACAGGTGATGGGTGTAGTGGGGTTAGTGGTTCTGGCTGTATGGAGAGCACATAGGGATACAGGTGATGGGTGTAGTGGGGTTGGGGTTAGTGGCTCTGGCTGTGTGGAGAGCACATAGGGATACAGGTGATGGGTGTAGTGGGTTGGGGTTAGTTGTTCTGGCTGTATGGAGAGCACATAGGGATACAGTTGATGGGTATAGTGGGGTTGGGGTTAGTGGTTCTGGCTGTATGGAGAGCACATAGAGAAACAGTTGATGGGTGTAGTGGGGTTGGGGTTAGTTGTTCTGGCTGTATGGAGAGCACACAGGGATACAGGTGATGGATGTAGAGGGGTTGGGGTTAGTGGCTCTTGCTGTATGGAGAGCACAGGGATACAAGTGATGGATGTAGTGGGGTTAGTGGTTCTGGCTGTATGGAGAGCACATAGGGATACAGGTGATGGGTGTAGTGGGGTTGGGGTTAGTTGTTCTGGCTGTATGGAGAGCACAAAGGGATACAGGTGATGGGTGTACAGGGGTTGGGGTTAGTGGCTCTGGCTGTATGGAGAGCACATAGGGATACAGGTGATGGATGTAGTGGGGTTAGTGGTTCTGGCTGTATGGAGAGCACAGGGATACAGGTGATGGGTGTAGTGGGGTTGGGGTTAGTGGCTCTGGCTGTATGGAGAGCACATAGGGGTACAGGTGATGGGTGTAGTGGGGGTTGGGGTTAATGGTTCTGGCTGTATGGAGAGCACATAGGGATACAGGTGATGGGTGTAGTGGGGTTGGGGTTAGTGGTTCTGGCTGTATGGAGAGCACATAGGGATACAGGTGATGGGTGTAGTGGGGTTGGGGTTAGTGGTTCTGGCTGTATGGAGAGCACATAGGGATACAGGTGATGGGTGTAGTGGGGTTGGGGTTAGTGGTTCTGGCTGTATGGAGAGCACATAGGGATACAGGTGATGGGTGTAGTGGGGTTGGGGTTAGTGGTTCTGGCTGTATGGAGAGCACATAGGGATGCAGGTGATGGGTGTAGTGGAGTTGGGGTTAGTGGCTCTTGCTGTATGGAGAGCACAGAGATACAGTTGATGGGTGTAGAGTGGTTGAGGTTAGTGGTTCTGGCTGTATGGAGAGCACATAGGGATACAGGTGATGGGTGTAGTGGGGTTAGTGGTTTTGGCTGTATGGAGAACACATAGGGATACAGGTGATGGGTGTAGTGGGGTTGGGGTTAGTGGTTCTGGCTGTATGGAGCGCACATAGGGATACAGGTGATGGGTGTAGTGGGGTTGGGGTAAGTGGTTCTGGCTGTATGGAGAGCACATAGGGATACAGGTGATGGGTGTAGAGGGGTTGGGGTTAGTGGCTCTGGCTGTATGGAGAGCACAGGGAAACAGGTGATGGATGTAGTGGGGTTGGGGTTAGTGGCTCTGGCTGTATGGAGAGCACATATGGATACAGGTGATGGGTGTAGTGGGGTTGGGGTTAGTGGCTCTGGCTGTATGGAGAGCACATAGGGATACAGGTGATGGGTGTTGTGCGGTTGGGGTTAGTGGCTCTTGCTGTATGGAGAGCACACAGGTATACAGGTGATGGATGTAGTGGGGTTGGGGTTAGTGGCTCTGGCTGTATGGAGAGCACATAGGGATACAGGTGATGGGTGTTGTGCGGTTGGGGTTAGTGGCTCTTGCTGTATGGAGAGCACATAGGGATACAGGTGATGGGTGTATTTGGGTTGGGGTTAGTGGTTCTGGCTGTATGGAGAGCACATAGGGATACAGGTGATGGGTGTAGTGGGGTTGGGGTTAGTGGTTCTGGCTGTATGGAGAGCACATAGGGATACAGGTGATGGGTGTAGTGGGGTTAGTGGTTCTGGCTGTATGGAGAGCACATAGGGATACAGGTGATGGGTGTAGTGGGGTTGGGGTTAGTGGCTCTGGCTGTATGGAGAGCACATAGGGGTACAGGTGATGGGTGTAGTGGGGGTTGGGGTTAATGGTACTGGCTGTATGGAGAGCACATATAGATACAGGTGATGGGTGTAGTGGGGTTGGGGTTAGTGGTTCTGGTTGTATGGAGAGCACATAGGGATACAGGTGATGGGTGTAGTGGCGTTGGGGTTAGTGGTTCTGGCTGTATGGAGAGCACATAGGGATAGAGGTGATGGGTGTAGTGGGGTTAATGGTTTTGGCTGTATGGAGAGCACATAGGGATACAGGTGATGGGTGTAGTGGGGTTGGGGTTAGTGGTTCTGGCTGTATGGAGCGCACATAGGGATACAGGTGATGGGTGTAGTGGGGTTGGGGTAAGTGGTTCTGGCTGTATGGAGAGCACATAGGGATACAGGTGATGGGTGTAGTGGGGTTGGGGTTAGTTGTTCTGGCTGTATGGAGAGCACAAAGGGATACAGGTGATGGGTGTAGAGGGGTTGGGGTTAGTGGCTCTGGCTGTATGGAGAGCACATAGGGATACAGGTGATGGATGTAGTGGGGTTAGTGGTTCTGGCTGTATGGAGAGCACATAGGGATACAGGTGATGGGTATAGTGGAGTTGGGGTTCTGGCTGTATGGAGAGCACATAGGGATACAGGTGATGGGTGTATTGGGGTTGGGGTTAGTGGTTCTGGCTGTATGGAGAGCACATAGGGATACAGGTGATGGGTGTAGTGGGGTTGGGGTTAGTGGTTCTTGCTGTATGGAGAGCACATAGGGATACAGGTGATGGGTGTAGTGGGGTTGGGGTTAGTGGTTCTGGCTGTATGGAGAGCACATAGGGATACAGGTGATGGGTGTAGTGGGGTTGGGGTTAGTGGTTCTGGCTGTATGGAGAGCACATAGGGATACAGGTGATGGGTGTAGTGGGGTTGGTGTTAGTAGCTCTGGCTGTATGGAGAGCACATAGGGATACAGGTGATGGGTGTAGTGGGGTTGGGGTTAGTGGTTCTGGCTGTATGGAGAGCACATAGGGATACAGGTGATGGGTGTAGTGGGGTCAGTGGTTTTGGATGTATGGAGAGCACATAGGGATTCAGGTGATGGGTGTAGTAGGGTTGGGGTTAGTGGTTCTGGCTGTATGGAGCGCACATAGGGATGCAGGTGATGGGTGTAGTGGGGTTGGGGTTAGTGGTTCTGGCTGTATGGAGAGCACATAGGGATACAGGTGATGGGTGTAGTGGGGTTGGGGTTAGTGGTTCTGGCTGTATGGAGAGCACATAGGGATACAGGTGATGGGTGTAGTGGGGTTGGGGTTAGTGGTTCTGGCTGTATGGAGAGCACATAGGGATACAGGTGATGGGTGTAGTGGTGTTGGGGTTAGTGGCTCTGGCTGTATGGAGAGCACTTAGGGATACAGGTGATGGGTGTAGTGGGGTTGGGGTTAGTGGTTCTGGCTGTATGAAGAGCACATAGGGATGCAGGTGATGGGTGTAGTGGAGTTGGGGTTAGTGGCTCTTGCTGTATGGAGAGCACAGAGATACAGTTGATGGGTGTAGAGTGGTTGAGGTTAGTGGTTCTGGCTGTATGGAGAGCACATAGGGATACAGGTGATGGGTGTAGTGGGGTTAGTGGTTTTGGCTGTATGGAGAACACATAGGGATACAGGTGATGGGTGTAGTGGGGTTGGGGTTAGTGGTTCTGGCTGTATGGAGCGCACATAGGGATACAGGTGATGGGTGTAGTGGGGTTGGGGTAAGTGGTTCTGGCTGTATGGAGAGCACATAGGGATACAGGTGATGGGTGTAGTGGGGTTGGGGTTAGTTGTTCTGGCTGTATGGAGAGCACACAGGGATACAGGTGATGGGTGTAGAGGGGTTGGGGTTAGTGGCTCTGGCTGTATGGAGAGCACATAGGGAAACAGGTGATGGATGTAGTGGGGTTGGGGTTAGTGGCTCTGGCTGTATGGAGAGCACATATGGATACAGGTGATGGGTGTAGTGGGGTTGGGGTTAGTGGCTCTGGCTGTATGGAGAGCACATAGGGATACAGGTGATGGGTGTTGTGCGGTTGGGGTTAGTGGCTCTTGCTGTATGGAGAGCACACAGGTATACAGGTGATGGATGTAGTGGGGTTAGGGTTAGTGGTTCTGGCTGTATGGAGAGCACATAAGGATAAAGGTGATGGGTGTAGTGGGGTTGGAGTTAGTGGCTCTGGCTGTTTGGAGAGCACATAGGGATACAGGTGATGGGTGTAGTGGGGTTGGAGTTAGTGGCTCTGGCTGTATGGAGAGCACATAGGGATACAAGTGATGGGTGTAGTGGGGTTGGGGTTAGTGGTTCTGGCTGTATGGAGCGCACATAGGGATACAAGTGATGGGTGTAGTGGGGTTGGGGTTAGTGGTTCTGGCTGTATGGAGCGCACATAGAAATACAGGTGATGGGTGTAGTGGGGTTGGGGTTAGTGGTTCTGGCTGTATGGAGAGCACATAGGGATACAGGTGATGGGTGTAGTGGGGTTGGGGTTAGTGGTTCTGGCTGTATGGAGAGCACATAGGGATACAGGTGATGGGTGTAGTGGGGTTGGTGTTAGTAGCTCTGGCTGTATGGAGAGCACATAGGGATACAGGTGATGGGTGTAGTGGGGTTGGGGTTAGTGGTTCTGGCTGTATGGAGAGCACATAGGGATACAGGTGATGGGTGTAGTGGGGTCAGTGGTTTTGGATGTATGGAGAGCACATAGGGATTCAGGTGATGGGTGTAGTAGGGTTGGGGTTAGTGGTTCTGGCTGTATGGAGCGCACATAGGGATGCAGGTGATGGGTGTAGTGGGGTTGGGGTTAGTGGTTCTGGCTGTATGGAGAGCACATAGGGATACAGGTGATGGGTGTAGTGGGGTTGGGGTTAGTGGTTCTGGCTGTATGGAGAGCACATAGGGATACAGGTGATGGGTGTAGTGGGGTTGGGGTTAGTGGTTCTGGCTGTATGGAGAGCACATAGGGATACAGGTGATGGGTGTAGTGGTGTTGGGGTTAGTGGCTCTGGCTGTATGGAGAGCACTTAGGGATACAGGTGATGGGTGTAGTGGGGTTGGGGTTAGTGGTTCTGGCTGTATGAAGAGCACATAGGGATGCAGGTGATGGGTGTAGTGGAGTTGGGGTTAGTGGCTCTTGCTGTATGGAGAGCACAGAGATACAGTTGATGGGTGTAGAGTGGTTGAGGTTAGTGGTTCTGGCTGTATGGAGAGCACATAGGGATACAGGTGATGGGTGTAGTGGGGTTAGTGGTTTTGGCTGTATGGAGAACACATAGGGATACAGGTGATGGGTGTAGTGGGGTTGGGGTTAGTGGTTCTGGCTGTATGGAGCGCACATAGGGATACAGGTGATGGGTGTAGTGGGGTTGGGGTAAGTGGTTCTGGCTGTATGGAGAGCACATAGGGATACAGGTGATGGGTGTAGTGGGGTTGGGGTTAGTTGTTCTGGCTGTATGGAGAGCACACAGGGATACAGGTGATGGGTGTAGAGGGGTTGGGGTTAGTGGCTCTGGCTGTATGGAGAGCACATAGGGAAACAGGTGATGGATGTAGTGGGGTTGGGGTTAGTGGCTCTGGCTGTATGGAGAGCACATATGGATACAGGTGATGGGTGTAGTGGGGTTGGGGTTAGTGGCTCTGGCTGTATGGAGAGCACATAGGGATACAGGTGATGGGTGTTGTGCGGTTGGGGTTAGTGGCTCTTGCTGTATGGAGAGCACACAGGTATACAGGTGATGGATGTAGTGGGGTTAGGGTTAGTGGTTCTGGCTGTATGGAGAGCACATAAGGATAAAGGTGATGGGTGTAGTGGGGTTGGAGTTAGTGGCTCTGGCTGTTTGGAGAGCACATAGGGATACAGGTGATGGGTGTAGTGGGGTTGGAGTTAGTGGCTCTGGCTGTATGGAGAGCACATAGGGATACAAGTGATGGGTGTAGTGGGGTTGGGGTTAGTGGTTCTGGCTGTATGGAGCGCACATAGGGATACAAGTGATGGGTGTAGTGGGGTTGGGGTTAGTGGTTCTGGCTGTATGGAGCGCACATAGAAATACAGGTGATGGGTGTAGTGGGGTTGAGGTTAGTGGCTCTGGCTGTATGGAGAGCACATAGGGATACAGGTGATGGGTGGAGTGGGGTTGGGGTTAGTTGTTCTGGCTGTATGGAGAGCACACAGGGATACAGGTGATGGGTGTAGTGGTGTTGGGGTTAGTGGATCTGGCTGTATGGAGAGCACATAGGGATACAGGTGATGGGTGTAGTGGGGTTAGTGGTTCTGGCTGTATGGAGAGGACATAGGGATACAGGTGATGGGTGTAGTGGGTTGTGGTTAGTATTTCTGGCTGTATGGAGAGCACATAGGGATACAGTTGATGGGTGTAGTGGGGTTGGGGTTAGTGGTTCTGGCTGTATGGAGAGCACATAGGGATACAGGTGATGGGTGTATTGGGGTTGGGGTTAGTGGTTCTGGCTGTATGGAGAGCACATAGGGATACAGGTGATGGGTGTAGTGGGGTTGGGGTTAGTGGTTTTGGCTGTATGGAGAGCACATAGGGATACAGGTGATGGGTGTAGTGGGGTTGGGGTTAGTGGTTCTGGCTGTATGGAGCGCACATAGGGATACAGGTGATGGGTGTAGTGGGGTTGGGGTAAGTGGTTCTGGCTGTATGGAGAGCACATAGGGATACAGGTGATGGGTGTAGTGGGGTTGGGGTTAGTTGTTCTGGCTGTATGGAGAGCACACAGGGATACAGGTGATGGGTGTAGAGGGGTTGGGGTTAGTGGCTCTGGCTGTATGGAGAGCACATAGGGATACAGGTGATGGATGTAGTTGGGTTATTGGTTCTGGCTGTATGGAGAGCACATAGGGATACAGGTGATGGGTGTAGTGGGGTTGGGGTTAGTGGTTCTGGCTGTATGGAGAGCACATAGGGATACAGGTGATGGGTGTATTGAGGTTGGGGTTAGTGGTTCTGGCTGTATGGAGAGCACATAGGGATACAGGTGATTGGTGTAGTGGGGTTGGGGTTAGTGGTTCTGGCTGTATGGAGAGCACATAGGGATACAGGTGATGGGTGTAGTGGGGTTAGTGGTTCTGGCTGTATGGAGAGCACATGGGGATACAGGTGATGGGTGTAGTGGGGTTAGTGGTTCTGGCTGTATGGAGAGCACATAGGGATACAGGTGATGGGTGTAGTGGGGTTGGGGTTAGTGGCTCTGGCTGTATGGAGAGCACATAGGGGTACAGGTGATGGGTGTAGTGGGGGTGGGGTTTGGGGTTAATGGTTCTGGCTGTATGGCGAGCACATATAGATACATGTGATGGGTGTAGTGGGTTTGGGGTTAGTGGTTCTGGCTGTATGGAGAGCACATAGGGATACAGGTGATGGGTGTAGTGGGGTTAGTGGTTTTGGCTGTATGGAGAGCATATAGGGATACAGGTGATGCTTGTAGTGGGGTTGGGGTTAGTGGTTCTGGCTGTATGGAGCGCACATAGGGATATAGGTGATGGGTGTAGTGGGGTTGGGGTAAGTGGTTCTGGCTGTATGGAGAGCACATAGGGATACAGGTGATGGGTGTAGTGGGGTTGGGGTTAGTGGCTCTGGCTGTATGGAGAGCACATAGGGATACAGGTGATGGGTGTAGTGCGGTTGGGGTTAGTGGCTCTTGCTGTATGGAGAGCAAACAGGTATACAGGTGATGGATGTAGTGGGGTTAGTGGTTCTGGCTGTATGGAGAGCACATAGGGATAAAGGTGATGGGTGTAGTGGGGTTGGAGTTTGTGGCTCTGGCTGTATGGAGAGCACATAGGGATACAGGTGTTGGGTGTAGTGGGGTTGGAGTTAGTGGCTCTGGCTGTATGGAGAGCACATAGGGATACAAGTGATGGGTGTAGTGGGGTTGGGGTTAGTGGTTCTGGCTGTATGGAGCGCACATAGAAATACCGGTGATGGGTGTAGTGGGGTTGGGGTTAGTGGTTCTGGCTGTATGGAGAGCACATAGGGATACAGGTGATGGGTATAGTGGAGTTGAGGTTAGTGGCTCTGGCTGTATGGAGAGCACATAGGGATACAGGTGATGGGTGTAGTGGGGTTGGGGTTAGTTCTGGCTGTATGGAGAGCACACAGGGATACAGGTGATGGGTGTAGAGGGGTTGGGGTTAGTGGCTCTGGCTGTATGGAGAGCACATAGGGATACAGGTGATGGTGTGTAGTGGGGTTAGTGGTTCTGGCTGTATGGAGAGGACATAGGGATACAGGTGATGGGTGTAGTGGGGTTGGGGTTAGTTGTTCTGGCTGTATGGAGAGCACACAGGGATACAGGTGATGGGTGTAGAGGGGTTGGGGTTAGTGGCTCTGGCTGTATGGAGAGCACATAGGGATACAGGTGATGGGTGTAGTGGGTTGGGGTTAGTTGTTCTGGCTGTATGGAGAGCACATAGGGATACAGTTGATGGGTGTAGTGGGGTTGGGGTTAGTGGTTCTGGCTGTATGGAGAGCACATAGGGATACAGGTGATGGGTGTAGTGGGGTTGGGGTTAGTGGTACTGGCTGTATGGAGAGCACATAGGGATACAGGTGATGGGTGTATTTGGGTTGGGGTTAGTGGTTCTGGCTGTATGGAGAGCTCATAGGGATACAGGTGATGGGTGTAGTGGGGTTGGGGTTAGTGGCTCTGGCTGTATGGAGAGCACATAGGGATACAGGTGATGGGTGTAGTGGGTTGGGGTTAGTTGTTCTGGCTGTATGGAGAGCACATAGGGATACAGTTGATGGGTGTAGTGGGGTTGGGGTTAGTGGTTCTGGCTGTATGGAGAGCACATAGGGATATAGGTGATGGGTGTAGTGGGGTTGGGGTTAGTGGTACTGGCTGTATGGAGAGCACATAGGGATACAGGTGATGGGTGTATTTGGGTTGGGGTTAGTGGTTCTGGCTGTATGGAGAGCACATAGGGATACAGGTGATGGGTGTAGTGGGTTTGGGGTTAGTGGCTCTGGCTGTATGGAGAGCACATAGGTGTACAGGTGATGGGTGTAGTGGGGTTAGTGGTTCTGGCTGTATGGAGAGCACAGGGATACAGGTGATGGGTGTAGTGGGGGTTGGGGTTAATGGTACTGGCTGTATGGAGAGCACATATAGATACAGGTGATGGGTGTAGTGGGGTTGGGGTTAGTGGTTCTGGCTGTATGGAGAGCACATAGGGATACAGGTGATGGGTGTAGTGGGGTTGGGGTTAGTGGTTCTGGCTGTATGGAGAGCACATAGGGATACAGGTGATGGGTGTAGTGGGGTTGGGGTTAGTGGTTCTGGCTGTATGGAGAGCTCATAGGGATACAGGTGATGGGTGTAGTGGGGTTGGGGTTAGTGGTTCTGGCTGTATGGAGAGCACATAGGGATACAGGTGATGGGTGTAGTGGGGTTAGTGGTTTTGGCTGTATGGAGAGCACATAGGGATACAGGTGATGGGTGTAGTGGGGTTGGGGTTAGTGGTTCTGGCTGTATGGAACGCACATAGGGATACAGGTGATGGGTGTAGTGGGGTTGGGGTAAGTGGTTCTGACTGTATGAAGAGCACATAGGGATACAGGTGATGGGTGTAGTGGGGTTGGGTTTAGTGATTCTGGCTGTATGGAGAGTACACTGGTATACAGGTGATGGATGTAGTGGGGTTAGGGTTAGTGGTTCTGGCTGTATGGAGAGCACATAGGGATACAGGTGATGGGTGTAGTGGGGTTGGGGTTAGTGGTTCTGGCTGTATGGAGAGCACATAGGGATACAGGTGATTGGTATAGTGGAGTTGGAGTTATTGGCTCTGGCTGTATGGAGAGCACATAGAGATACAGTTGATGGGTGTAGAGGGTTTGGGGCTAGTGGCTCTGGCTGTATGGAGAGCATATAGGGATACAGGTGATGGGTGTAGTGGGGTTGGGGTTAGTAGTTCTGGCTGTCTGGAGAGCACATAGGGATACAGGTGATGGGTGTAGTGGGGTTGGGGTTAGTGGTTTTGGCTGTATGGAGAGCACATAGGGATACAGGTGATGGGTATAGTGGAGTTGGGGTTCTGGCTGTATGGAGAGCACATAGGGATACAGGTGATGGGTGTATTGGGGTTGGGGTTAGTGGTTCTGGCTGTATGGAGAGCACATAGGGATACAGGTGATGGGTGTAGTGGGGTTGGGGTTAGTGGTTCTGGCTGTATGGAGAGCACATAGGGATACAGGTGATGGGTGTAGTGGGGTTGGGGTTAGTGGTTCTGGCTGTATGGAGAGCACATAGGGATACAGGTGATGGGTGTAGTGGGGTTGGGGTTAGTGGTTCTGGCTGTATGGAGAGCTCATAGGGATACAGGTGATGGGTGTAGTGGGGTTGGGGTTAGTGGTTCTGGCTGTATGGAGAGCACATAGGGATACAGGTGATGGGTGTAGTGGGGTTAGTGGTTTTGGCTGTATGGAGAGCACATAGGGATACAGGTGATGGGTGTAGTGGGGTTGGGGTTAGTGGTTCTGGCTGTATGGAACGCACATAGGGATACAGGTGATGGGTGTAGTGGGGTTGGGGTAAGTGGTTCTGGCTGTATGGAGAGCACATAGGGATACAGGTGATGGGTGTAGTGGGGTTGGGTTTAGTGATTCTGGCTGTATGGAGAGTACACTGGTATACAGGTGATGGATGTAGTGGGGTTAGGGTTAGTGGTTCTGGCTGTATGGAGAGCACATAGGGATACAGGTGATGGGTGTAGTGGGGTTGGGGTTAGTGGTTCTGGCTGTATGGAGAGCACATAGGGATACAGGTGATTGGTATAGTGGAGTTGGAGTTATTGGCTCTGGCTGTATGGAGAGCACATAGAGATACAGTTGATGGGTGTAGAGGGTTTGGGGCTAGTGGCTCTGGCTGTATGGAGAGCATATAGGGATACAGGTGATGGGTGTAGTGGGGTTGGGGTTAGTAGTTCTGGCTGTATGGAGAGCACATAGGGATACAGGTGATGGGTGTAGTGGGGTTGGGGTTAGTGGTTTTGGCTGTATGGAGAGCACATAGGGATACAGGTGATGGGTATAGTGGAGTTGGGGTTCTGGCTGTATTTAGAGCACATAGGGATACAGGTGATGGGTGTAGTGGGGTTGGGGTTAGTGGTTCTGGCTGTATGGAGAGCACATAGGGATACAGGTGATGGGTGTAGTGGGGTTGGGGTTAGTGGTTCTGGCTGTATGGAGAGCACATAGGGATACAGGTGATGGGTGTAGTTGGGTTGGGGTTAGTGGTTCTGGCTGTATGGAGAGCACATAGGGATACAGGTGATGGGTGTAGTGGGGTTGGTGTTAGTAGCTCTGGCTGTTTGGAGAGCACATAGGGATACAGGTGATGGGTGTAGTGGGGTTGGGGTTAGTGGTTCTGGCTGTATGGAGAGCACATAGGGATACAGGTGATGGGTGTAGTGGGGTTAGTGGCTCTGGCTGTATGGAGAGCACATAGGGATACAGGTGATGGGTGTAGTGGGGTTCGGGTTAGTGGTTCTGGCTGTATGGAGAGCACATAGGGATGCAGGTGATGGGTGTAGTGGGGTTGGAGTTAGTGGTTCTGGCTGTATGGAGAGCACATAGGGATACAGGTGATGGGTATAGTGGAGTTGCGGTTAGTGGCTCTGGCTGTATGGAGAGCACATAGAGATACAGTTGATGGGTGTAGAGTGGTTGAGGTTAGTGGTTCTGGCTGTATGGAGAGCACATAGGGATACAGGTGATGGGTGTAGTGGGGTTAGTTGTTTTGGCTGTATGGAGAGCACATAAGGATACAGGTGATGGGTGTAGTGGGGTTGGGGTTAGTGGTTCTGGCTGTATGGAGCGCACATAGGGATACAGGTGATGGGTGTAGTGGGGTTGGGGTTAGTGGTTCTGGCTGTATGGAGAGCACATAGGGATACAGGTGATGGGTGTAGTGGGGTTGGGGTTAGTGTCCCTGGCTGTATGGAGAGCACATAGGGATACAGGTGATGGGTGTAGTGCGGTTGGGGTTAGTGGCTCTTGCTGTATGGAGAGCACACAGGCATACAGGTGATGGAAGTAGTGGGGTTAGGGTTAGTGGTTCTGGCTGTATGGAGAGCACATAGGGATACAGGTGATGGGTGTAGTGGGGTTGGGGTTAGTGGTTCTGGCTGTATGGAGAGGACATAGGGATACAGGTGATGGGTGTAGTGGGGTAGGGGTTAGTTGTTCTGGCTGTATGGAGAGCACACAGGGATACAGGTGATGGGTGTAGAGGGGTTGGGGTTAGTGGCTCTGGCTGTATGGAGAGCACATAGGGATACAGTTGATGGGTGTAGTGGGGTTGGGGTTAGTGGTTCTGGCTGTATGGAGAGCACATAGGGATACTGGTGATGGGTGTAGTGGGGTTGGGGTTAGTGGTACTGGCTGTATGGAGAGCACATAGGGATACAGGTGATGGGTGTATTTGGGTTTGGGTTAGTGGTTCTGGCTGTATGGAGAGCACATAGGGATACAGGTGATGGGTGTAGTGGGGTTGGGGTTAGTGGTTCTGGCTGTATGGAGAGCACATAGGGATACAGGTGATGGGTGTAGTGGGGTTAGTGGTTCTGGCTGTATGGAGAGCACATAGGGATACAGGTGATGGGTGTAGTGGGGTTGGGGTTAGTGGCTCTGGCTGTATGGAGAGCACATAGGGGTACAGGTGATGGGTGTAGTGGGGGTTGGGGTTAATGGTACTGGCTGTATGGAGAGCACATATAGATACAGGTGATGGGTGTAGTGGGGTTGGGGTTAGTGGTTCTGGTTGTATGGAGAGCACATAGGGATACAGGTGATGGGTGTAGTGGCGTTGGGGTTAGTGGTTCTGGCTGTATGGAGAGCACATAGGGATACAGGTGATGGGTGTAGTGGGGTTAATGGTTTTGGCTGTATGGAGAGCACATAGGGATACAGGTGATGGGTGTAGTGGGGTTGGGGTTAGTGGTTCTGGCTGTATGGAGCGCACATAGGGATACAGGTGATGGGTGTAGTGGGGTTGGGGTAAGTGGTTCTGGCTGTATGGAGAGCACATAGGGATACAGGTGATGGGTGTAGTGGGGTTGGGGTTAGTTGTTCTGGCTGTATGGAGAGCACAAAGGGATACAGGTGATGGGTGTAGAGGGGTTGGGGTTAGTGGCTCTGGCTGTATGGAGAGCACATAGGGATACAGGTGATGGATGTAGTGGGGTTAGTGGTTCTGGCTGTATGGAGAGCACATAGGGATACAGGTGATGGGTATAGTGGAGTTGGGGTTCTGGCTGTATGGAGAGCACAAAGGGATACAGGTGATGGGTGTAGTGGGGTTGGGGTTAGTGGTTCTGGCTGTATGGAGAGCACATAAGGATACAGGTGATGGGTGTAGTGGGGTTGGGTTTAGTTGTTCTGGCTGTATGGAGAGAATACAGATGATGTTTTGAGTAGTTGATTCAGAGCCCATTGCAACTAAGGGCCATATTCAATTAGGTGCGAAAAGGTAGTTTCTGCGGAAAAGTTTCTCCGGTTACGTCATTTCGCTAGGCAAAAACGTATCGCCCTCTTGAATTCCAACGACTTTTCGCCGGTGCAGAAAGTCAATGCATTGTTTTTGCCGATTTCTAATTGAATACAGGGATAAGCGGGGACGAGCGCGTTACTTTTTCCAATGGAAAACCAGCGATGATGGCGATAAGTATGGGACTTTTCGCACCTAATTGAATATGCCCCTAAATTGCATATGCATTGTATGTGACTGTGTGCTGACTGCTGTGTTGATACTGCCTTTTATTTCTGTAGTTATAACGATCACTGTTTTCTCCTCATCCCTCTGTTGCAGGTGTATGGGGTATTTTTCTTTGTGAAGTCACGTTACATTACTTTGCATTGTTACCTTTATAATTGAAATGTCAAAAATTAAAGGGATTCGGGAGGGAAGAGGCCCCTGTGCTGTTTTCATGTAAATCCTGTTTGGCGGGCTTGTCCAGTATAGCAGTCCCTGTACAGGTGCCATATTGGGTGTCCTCCTTGTCTCAGGTAATGAAGCAGTATATGCATCTTATGGCTGCTCCCACGCTGCCTCCTTGTATGGGGTTCCCACAGCATGCCATGTTTTCACCTCCTATGTATCCTTCCTGGATGGATGCTTATGCCCGCTCAAGTCAGTCAGCCATTGCGAGCAGACCGGTAGTCACTAAGGCGCCTAAACGGAAGTTGTCTTTTTATCGGTCTCTTCAGCATATGGATTCAGACGCATCATCGGAAAAATCGGATAATGCGCAGGATTCTTTTTCGCGGTCTAGCTCGGCAGAGGAGGACCATCTGTCTACAGTGGATGCTCATTCTTTGGTGAGGGCGGTTACATCAATCCTAGATATACAGGATGATGAGCCAGCTCCTGGTAAGAAGGCTCCAGTGTTTAATCACCAGAAGGTGGTAAAAGCTGCGTTTCCTAGATCTGAGCAGCTCACTGAGCTATGGAAGAGGCATGGGGTAACCCGGATCAACGGTTTTATATTACTAAAAGCTTAGCATCATTGTATCCTTTCCCAGCTTCTGAATGTACTAAGTTGAAAATCCCTCCTAGTGTGGGTGCTCATGTGACGCACTTAGGGCCTGATTCAGACCCGCTCACGAGCGCATAGCGCTCGCAAGCGGGTCGATGGTTGGGCAGTGTGCACGCGCGTGCCCCGGAGCGAGTGAGAACTCGCTCAGCAGCCTTCGTGGACGCACTAGCAGTAAGATGGGACTTCAAGCTTGCCTCCGATTTCCTTCCTCCCAAAAGTTTTCAGGAAATTCAAGCAGGAAGGCGGAACAGTAATACTACTGGGCCCAGACATCACTGGTTCACCGACATACAGAATCTATCCATAGACAGTCCGTATCCTTTTCCTCTATGGCCGGATCTGTTGGCGCAGGGTCCCTATCTGTTTCCGGACTTCTCCAGCTCTGTGATTCAAACGATGCTTAGGGCACGGAAGCCTGCCTCTGCCCGCATCTATTAGAGTTTGACATTCTTTTGGTCAGTGGTGTTCCCACAGAAAATATGACCCTAAGGTGTGTAGGGTTTCCCGGGTACTGGCTTTTCTTCAGGCTGGACTGGACCTTTGTCTCCGCCTGGCCACTTTGAGAATGCAGGTTTCTGCACTGTCAGTCTGGTACCAGATGTTAGAATTTTTTTTCAGTGGTTTCTGCGAGTTCAGCCTCCTTTTGTCCCACCGGTTACACCGTGGGATTTGTCTTTGGTTCTCAAGGGGCTACAAGCTCCCCCAATTGAATATCTTGACTCTGTAGATTTGAAGTGGTTGGCAGCGAAGACACTTTTCTCCTCGCTATCTCTTCTGCACGCAGAGTCTATGATTTGACAGTGCTCTCTTGTCGCTCCCCATATTTTATTTTTCACCAGGATAGAGCTGTTCTCTGCACAAGGGAGGGTTACCTTCCCAAGGTAGTGTCCCAGTTTTATGTGAATGAAGGGATTGTGGTTTCAGCCTTTCAGGCACCAGATCTTTCTGTAGGTGAAGCCTCCCTGGATGTAGTTTGAGCTCTACGTACCTATGTGGAGTATACAAACTCTTTTAGAAAATCAGATGCTCTTTTTGTATTATATGGATTTCACAAACGAGGATGGCCGGCTAATAAGCAGACTCTGGCGAGATGGCTACGCATGACTATCTCTCAGGTGTAGACACAGGCTGATCTCCCTGTCTCAAGCACGGTGACAGCACATTCTACTCGGTCTGTAGGGCCATCATGGGCGGTTAGTCGTGGTGCCTCTGTTGAGCAATTGTGCAAGACAGCCACGTGGTCTTCTGTTCACACCTTTCTCAGGTTCTACGCCTTTATTACTTTTGCCTCCCAGGATGTTTCCTTTGGACTACGAGTTCTCCTTTCTGCTCAGGAGCGTCCCCACCCTTAGGGGAACTGCTTTGGGACATCCCCATGGTATCCCTGTGGATCCCCTATGGACCCAGAAGTAGAAATGAAGAGTTATGGTAGACTTACCTTTTGATAACTCTTTTTCTTCAAAGTCCACAGGGCGCCCACCCTGATGCACCTGGCTTCAATTGGTATTTTCTCCCTCGATCACTGATTCCTTCATCTTCTGGGAGAGTGTTTCTTGATAGTAATGTTCTTCCTTCCCCTCTTTTCTGCTCCTGCCTTGGGCTCGTTTACGAAACTGTCTGCCTGTGGCTGGGGATGGGGTATATGTGGAAGAGGACTTGGGGCATCCTGGGAGCTAAAGCTTAACTGTTTTGGTGCCTGGATCACTCCAACCAAACCCACCCCATGGTATCCCTGTGGATCCTATGGACTTTGAAGAAATCAAGTTGGCAAAGGTAAGTCTACCATAACTTAATATCCTTTTTTTGAGTTGGTCTCAAGTTACTGCGATTTCTCCTTTAGAAGAGGTATGTAATATTACTTCTGAGTATCTGTCAGCTGTATGTCCTGGGTAAGTGTCAGGAGGATGGTGCAGACAGTGAGGATGGTGATAGCACGTCACCAAATGTGTCAGACAGAGCTATACAATGCAATATTACCGGACCAGCTTAGTGTTCATACTCCATGTACGTTCTCTGCAAATGTAACCAGACTTCACCTTCTCTGTTGACAGACGTTGAGTGCGGCGGTGGCTTTTACGTCAGGAGCCTGGTCAGCGACATTGGGAAAGGTAAGCGGATATATTTTTTTGCTCCCCATATCTGTACGGTGCACTAAGATTGAGTAATTGGCGTAACACCCCCCCCCCTGCAACTAAATAGCAGGTGCTCGGCCCGGACTGGCTCCTTAGCTGGTTTTTCTATTTAACATAACCAATGTGTTACTTTTATTGTACTAGATATAATACACATGACTCATAATGTTTATATAATAGTTGAGGTGTCCTCTCTGAATTATTATAAATATTAGAAGTCACCCTGGAGGTCCCGTGACCGGTATAAAAGCATTTAGCGCCTGATTCAGAGGTGAACGCTAATGCCGCAGTGGCTGTGTGGAAATATGCAAATGTCGCAGCAGCCGGGATTTGTTTTGACACGCCCACCAACGGCTTCACAAGTCCAAAATCCAAGCGACTGCGTACAAAGGCGCAGCTCAGTCGATGATCAGCTGATTAACGGAAATCTGAATAACTATAGTGTCTCGTAGAATGGCTGCCAGGATTGAGCCGCCAGAGGCCATTTTTACTTCGTACAGGATTGCAGTCGTGGTCTGAGACACGCCCTGAAAACTGTTGCAACACGCTTGCGTTTGACCCGCCACCCCCTGCCGCCGCCTACAAACGGCCCCTTCCTGTCAGTTACTTGCAAATAAAACCTCACTGAGAGCGACAACAGTAATAGAATTTGACGCCCGCGCAGTGCGACTCAGACGCGGATCACCGATAATCGCTCATCTGCGTAAGCGTAGTCATTGCTTCCATCTCTGAATCAGGCCATTAGTCTGCTGTCTCCTTCCTTTGCGGAATCTGTTGTGACTTTAAAGTTCCAGCGTGGTCTGTGTAGAACACTTTATAACAGCAGCATTTTAGGAATAAATGACCTGCTCTAGGCCTGTGTCCGGTGCTGCTATCACTCTCTACGGATATATCCGGGTCATTTTCCAGCATTCGCTAAATCCCAGGGTTGTCAGATCAGGAAGGTAACCGCTCGCCAGGATAACTCGGCAGCTATAGAAATTACATCTGTGCTCTTAACTGTGAACTGTGAAGTGCTTTATATTCCATTCTCCTGCCTCTAACAGCCTTGTCGTGTTGTGCCAATGTAAAGGATCTTATCCGCACCAAGCAGGGGCCATTCACACTGGAGGAACACACGCTGAGAGAAGACAGCTGGGACATAGCTACAGTCGCCCAAACTCTGAAGGACTTTGCCAACCTCCTCCCAGCAGAGCCAGGGGCTAAACGCCTAAAGACTGGGGAGGAGGGGGTTACGCATGTGTGACGCGGACCCTGCTCTGAGTATGAGAGGAACATGCCTGGACGATAGCTGCGCTCTATACCATCACCAGTCCCCACATCTGTTCACAGCCCCCATTTCCTCGCGTTCCGGAGAAGTTGACACTGAGTCAGAGTGGTTACCATGAACATTCCAGTGACTGGCGCAATCTACCTTGGCAACGTGTGTTGGGATATTCTGGTCTAACTGGAATTGGTGATAAAGACGCGTTATAAACACCATGCAATCCGCTCAGCTCACCGATTAATGCAAAAGGACATTTACAGAGTTTTGTACATAATGTATTTTTTTTAATAAAAATATTTCCTTTGAGACGCTTTACAGGATCTAGATTGTTGTTTTACAGCGCACAGCAATTATTAACGGCAGTGGGCGATGATGTGAGATCATTATAAACGCAAAGGTGCATCAGTTTATCTAGACCGTATACAGTAATCAACCTTTCTGTCTAACAAACGTACATCTTGCTGCCTGCAATGTTCATATTGCTGGTATATAACCGCTTATCACTTACCGATATGTTCCATGTACATTTTAAATACAGCAGCCGCTACATGAGCCCGGAACGCCTGTAGGAATTTTCTGGGTTGTTTGGTTCCTCTTCCAGTGCCGTCTTTCTTCCGCAGGATCTTAGCGCAGATATTTCACCATCTTTATACGTGTAAGAGAAATGTCTTGAAACTGTTTTTGACTCTGTTATCAGACCGTTGGTACTCCCAGGAATAATGTTTCCTTTAGTATGTGAGCCATAAATTTAAACCACACCCTCAGTGCCCAAACTGAAAACAACTGATTGTAATATGTAGTTATAAACACATCTTTAATAATAAGGTATAAATGATGCCCTTCCCCCTGTGTCCTGTACTTCCTGATATAATGCTCTATCCATTATATAAACTCTCCCTGATTGCTACTATTCCAGGGAGTCTCCCGGGCAATCTCCCTGAAAAGTCCATAAATCTCCCTGATTGTAACTTACAGTAATGGGGGGGTGTATGTAACTGTTACATACTAGAAGGGAAAAAAAATATACATTTGAATGGTATAATCAGTGCCATTTCCCTGCATTGGATATAAGGCACCATGATCCCTATGGCTACATGCAGGGGTGGATTGGGGCAGCTGGGCTGGTCCCATGCACCCCTCTGCCGGGCCGGCTCACACTACTTACCGGCTGACGCGCTTCCGAGCTTTGCGCTCCGCTGTGAAACGCATACCGGAAGCTGTCTGCTGCCGCTGCTTCTGAGTTCCTTTAGCCGGGGCCGGCACTCACGCTTTTACATTGCTTGGATGCGGCCGTGGATTTTGTAAGCTGCGGCCGCTGTTTCTGTACTCCTTTCTACCTGGTCTGAGGTCTCAAGTTTTTGTCCTCCCCTCACTCATTCAGCAGACTGAGGGCCTGATTCAGAGCCGCTCGTAAGCAGCCGTTCGCTCGTTCCGAGCGATGTTCGCACATCTGCGCATGCGTACGGTTTGTAATACGCATGCGCGAACCAGTCAGTGCGGCCGAAAAACGTTTGTTCGCTATATAGCGAATGCCTGCTATTTTGAGTGACAGGAGGAGGCGTATGTGGTTGGTAACAGGGGAAGGTGCTTGAAAACGGGGAGTGGAGATCAGAACGCAGGCGTGCTTAAAGGTCAAAACGGGCGTTTTATGGGTGTGCATAATTAATACAGCAGCGTCATTGACCACGCCACTTGGTTGTTTTAAAGTCAGAGCTGCTCGCAATATAGCGGTAGGAAAAACCAGCCACAAGAATAGTGAGCAGTTCATACGCTGTTCGATGTACTCGATTAATCTAATAAATAGCGGACATGACGTAGGATGCGAGCGGCCAGGGGGCGTCTTTTTCAAAATTACGACCGCAAGTTTTGTTCGCTCGTTCAGACATAAAGGCGTGAACAGACCGCAAAGAGCGAACGGTTCATTTGAATAGCCACCCCTTTTTTGTGAACGAACGACCGCAAATAGCGTCCGGCCCTGAATCAGGCCCTGAGATACACCTGCCCACCTTCCAGTCAATCATACGGGATGCCTCACCTCCCACACTACACACACACTGGTGGCCAAAATTGCGGACACATTTTGAAATTTGAATGTTTTTCAACTTTGAATGCTTATAAAAACTGTTTCACTTTACGCAGTGCAATGATTCATATATCAAATGAAAGAAAATTTAATGCTGAATTCAACACAATAAACAGAGGTCAAATATTTGCATTACAAGGGAAGTTCTGCTACTTTCAGTCAGACATAGAAGCACAGATGCGTTAGATTCAAGAAGCGGATTGTAGTAACAGCTACTACCAGCCAATCGGAATCGTCGTTCTGAGGACCAATCAGTTGTCATTGATGAGCAGATGCGAGGTCGGGTCATGTTCAAAGGTGGGAAAGGTCAGTTTGACTGTTTCATTTTGCAGAATAAAGTTGGTTACTGAAATGCAATTACAGTCGGATGTTTGTGTGTATTGTTTAGTGCTATTGACAGTGTAAAAAATAAACACAACAATGTCGTCCAGGCAAAGTGAAAATGGTCTTTCATATGCAGCAATTGCGAGAGACGTTGGTGGGAATGTGACAACATCAGGTGTACGAAAGTTTTGTTTACGCGATCAGGAAACACAATCTATACACAAAAAAGAAGGAAAAGGCCGGAAAAAGTGCACAACAGCTGTGTGATGATAGGAGAATAAAACTAATTTGCGTCAGGGACAGACGGATGTCATCTGCGGCCATTAGCAGTGACCTGAGTGCAACTGGTATTTTTGTCAGTGCAAGAACGGTACGGAGAAGACTAACGGAGGTTGGCCTATAAGGTAGGATTCCCCGAAAAAAGCCATTGCTGAATAAAAAGCAGCGGCAGAAACAAATACAGTGGCCAAAAGAACACATTGCATGGACAGAGGGTCAGTGGAAACAAGTGATATGGAGTGACGAAACTAAGATATCCATATTAGGCAGTGATGGGAGAAAATATCGGAGACGTCGCATCAGGGAAGAGGTACATCCAGATTGCATTCAAGCGACAACAAAGAATCCTACAAGTGTTATGATCTGGGCATGTATGACAGCAGATGCTGTAGGCCGCCTTTATGTCATAGATGGCACACTGACACCATCCTACAAGTGTTATGATCTGGGCATGTATGACAGCAAATGCTGTAGGCCGCCTTTATGTCATAGATGGCACACTGACACCATCCTACAAGTGTTATGATCTGGGCATGTATGACAGCAGATGCTGTAGGCCGCCTTTATGTCATAGATGGCACACTGACACCATCCTACAAGTGTTATGATCTGGGCATGTATGACAGCAGATGCTGTAGGCCGCCTTTATGTCATAGATGGCACACTGATACCATCCTACAAGTGTTATGATCTGGGCATGTATGACAGCAGATGCTGTAGGCCGCCTTTATGTCATAGATGGCACACTGATACCATCCTACAAGTGTTATGATCTGGGCATGTATGACAGCAGATGCTGTAGGCCGCCTTTATGTCATAGATGGCACACTGACACCATCCTACAAGTGTTATGATCTGGGCATGTATGACAGCAGATGCTGTAGGCCGCCTTTATGTCATAGATGGCACACTGATACCATCCTACAAGTGTTATGATCTGGGCATGTATGACAGCAGATGCTGTAGGCTCTCTTTATGTCATAGATGGCACACTGATACCATCCTACAAGTGTTATGATCTGGGCATGTATGACAGCAGGTGCTGTAGGCCGCCTTTATGTCATAGATGGCACACTGACACCATCCTACAAGTGTTATGATCTGGGCATGTATGACAGCAGATGCTGTAGGCCACCTTTATGTCATAGATGGCACACTGAACGGCAGAAAGTACATTGACACAATCCTACAACCAAAACTTCTACCTTCTATCAGGGATCTTTTTCCAGATAATGTCCCATTTTTTTCCCATCAGGATTCAGCTCCCTGCCACACTGCACGGATATGCAAGCAGTGGTTCATGGAGAATGACATACAGGTGCTGGGATGGCCAGGAAACAGCCCAGACCTGAACCCCATAGAACATTTGTGGTTTTGTTGGAAAAAACTGGTACATCTGAGGCGTCTATCCAATAAAAGACAATTAATTGAGGCTATAATTGTCTCATGGCGCCACATAATAAAGAAGGAAGAGCTCCAAACATTGGTTGGCTCAATTCCATGTCGCTGTGCTGCTGTCTTGAAAAATAAAGGATACCCAACAACATACTGATAGGACAGTAACATCATAAGTACACAGGGATTTTCACCCTAAGTGTTGTTTTCACGGCATAACTTCCCTTGCAATGCAAATATTTGACCTCTATTGTGTTGATTTCGGCATTAAATTTCCTTTCATTTGATATATGAATCATTGCACTGCGTGAAGTGTAACAGTTTTTATAAGCATTGGAAGTTGAAAAACATTCAAATTTCAAAAAGTGTCTGCAATTTTGGCCACCACTGTATATCCTGGTGCTGTTAGCTGGTAGTAGCAACGTAGGTTGGCAGCAGTCCAGCACTGTTCTCACTCCATGTCAGCACAGGGGTCCCCTGTCTGGCTCCCATCCAATCTCAACACTATCCCCACTCCAGCTATCACCCCATCTCTGTACTGTCCCCTCCCCAGCTGTCACCCCCAACAAGCAAATAGTGTAGTGTTTTAGAAAGGTGTTGGGTGTTCCTGGGCGGTTACAGGGAGTTGGGTAATCAGATACAGATGTAGCGTAGTATGGGCGTGTTATTGTAGTGTATTAGAAAAGTGTTGGGTGTTCCTGGGCGGTTACAGGGAGTTGGGTAATCAGATACAGATGTAGCGTAGTATGGGCGTGTTATTGTAGTGTATTAGAAAGGTGTTGGGTGTTCCTGGGCGGTTACAGGGAGTTGGGTAATCTGATACAGGTGTAGCGTAGCATGGGCGTGTTATTGTAGTGTATTAGAAAGGTGTTGGGTGTTCCTGGGCGGTTACAGGGAGTTGGGTAATCAGATGCAGATGTAGCGTAGTATGGGCGTGTTATTGTAGTGTATTAGAAAGGTGTTGGGTGTTCCTTGGCGGTTACAGGGAGTTGGGTAATCAGATGCAGATGTAGCGTAGTATGGGCGTACTTTTTTCAAAAGTAGGCAATTATGGGATGAGCTGGTGTTGTGCCCTACCCGTGCCCATACTTCCTGATATAATTCTTTGTTCACCATATAAATGAGCTGCTGTGAACTGAAGATCCTGTAACACTTGTGACCATCCAGCGGTTACGGGCGTAAAGCTGGCAGACTCCTATGCGTTGATGTCACAGAAGGGAAGTGAGCATGCCCCTGCCAGAACATGGGAATTTAATGAATTGAATGTGAAATGAAACAAACGTACTGGAAAATAAAAATCTCCAGAATGTAAACCTTCATTATTTATATATATATATATATATATATATATATATATATATATATATATATTTATTTATTTTTTTTAATTTTCCTGCTCGGTACTGTATAATGAGATCCTGCGGGTGTTGTGAATGCTCCTTGAGGACCACGGCTGACCCAGTAAGGTGCAAATTCGAAAACTACAACCGAGAACACTGAATGGAAATCCTACAGGAATATCTGATTTTTCCTTGCTGGCAGGTGTATGCCAATTACCTTTGGACATGACTAATTTCCTCCATACACTAGCAACGGATTCTCGTGTTCCTGTAATCTGGAGATGCCGGTTTGTAGAATCTGTGAAATCCAACATATTGAATTTCACGGATTTGCCGATCACGATCAAAATATGATCGTGAATTGTAAATCACTGAAATTTTAACATGAACAATTTCACCGATCCTCCGATGGGTAGCGGAACATCGTTTCCGATCCAATTGCAGGATCACGCAATCCGTTGTTAGGTTTACGGGCCCCTTTTGATTGTGATTGTATGACTCTGCACACCACTACAGTCCAGTTACGAGAGGGTGTGCAAACTTATGCAACCAGTTTTTGTATTTTTTTTTCTTAAAAACTGGCTAGGCCTATTTGTTTTCCCCTTTTACATGTTAGTTGCAAGGTGACAATAAAGATGGGAGTTACTCAATCACTTTATAAGTGCACTGGAGTTGCTATAAAGGAGTTGGGTATGAAATTCAGGCGATTGGGATACCAGCTGTCACAATTGGACCTGTGGACCCAGTTATAGGTACCAGGTGCTGTACTTCTAATTCCAGATTTGTATTTATTATTATTATTATTATTATTAATAACCTTTACGTATAGAGCGCCAGCATATTCTGTTGTGCTTTACAATCGGGAACTAACAGTAACAAAACAAGACTATATGCTGTGTGTGTGTGTGTATATAAAATATATATATATATATATATATATATATATACACACACACACACACACACAGTCAGGTCCATAAATATTGGGACATTGACAGAATTTTCATATTTTGGCCTCTATTCACCACCACAATGGCTTTGAACTGAAACAAACAAGATGTGCTTTACCTGCAGACTTTCAGATTTTATTTGAGGGTAATTACATCCAAATCAGGTGAATGGTGTAGGAATTACAACGGTTTCTATATGTGCCTCCCACTTTTTAAGGGGCCAAAAGTAATGGGACAAACTAAACAATCCTAATTCTAACTTTCACTTTTTAATACTTTGTTGCAAATCCTTTGCCGGCAATTACAGCCTGAAGTCTGGAACGCATAGACATCACCAGACGCTGGGTTTCATCCCTGGTGATGCTCTGCCAGGCCTCTACTGCAAATGTCTTCAGTTCCTGCTTGTTCTTGGGGCATTTTCCCTTCAGTTTTGTCTTCATCAAGTGAAATGCATGCTCAGTCGGATTCAGGTCAGGGGATTGACTTGGCCATTGCATAACATTCCACTTTTTAGCCTTAAAAAAACTCTTTGGTTGCTTTTGCAGTATGCTTCGGGTCATTGTCCATCTGCACTGTGAAGCGCCGTCCAATGAGTTCTGAAGCATTTGACTGAATATGAGCATATAATATTGCCCGAAACACTTCAGAATTCATTCTGCTGCTTTTGTCAGCAGTCACATCATCAATAAATACAAAAGAACCAGTTCCATTGGCAGCCATACATGCCCACGCCATGACACTACCACCACCATGCTTCACTGATGAGGTGGTATGTTTTGGATCATGAGCAGTTCCTTTCCTTCTCCTTACTCTTCTCTTCCCATCACTCTGGTACAAGTTGATATTTGTCTCATCTGTCCATAGGATGTTGTTCCAGAACTGTAATGGCTTTGTTAGATGTTGTTTGGCAAACTCTAATCTGGTCTTCCTGTTTTTGTGGCTCACCAATGGTTTGCATCTTGTGTTGAACCCTCTGTATTCACTCTTGTGAGGTCTTCTCTTGATTGTTGACTTTGACACATATACATCTACCTCCTGGAGAGTGTTCTTGATTTGGCCAACTGTTGTGAAGGGGGTTTTCTTCACCAGGGAAATAATTCTACTGTCATCCACCACAGTTGTTTTCCGTGGTCTTCAGGGTCTTTTGGTGTTGCTGAGCTCTCCGGTGCGTTCTTTCTTTTTAAGAATGTTCCAAACAGTTGATTTGGCCACACCTAATGTTTTTGCTATCTCTCTGATGGGTTTGTTTTGATTTTTCAGCCTAATGATGGCTTGCTTCACTGATAGTGACAGCTCTTTGGATCTCATATTGAGAGTTGACATCAACTGATTCCAAATGCAAATGTCACACCTAGAATCAACTCCAGACCTTTTACCTGCTTAATTGATAATGAAATAACGAGGGAATAGCCCACACCTGTCCATGAAATAGCTTCTGAGTTGATAGTCCCATTACTTTTGGTCCCTTAAAAAGTGGGAGGCACATATTGAAACCGTTGTTATTCCTACACCGTTCACCCGATTTGGATGTAATTACCCTCAAATATAATCTGAAAGTCTGCAGTTAAAGCACATCTTGTTTGTTTCATTTCAAAGCCATTGTGGTGGTGAATAGAGGCCAAAATCTGAAAATTCTGTCAATGTCCCAATATTTATGGACCTGTCTGTATATAGTGACACAGACTGGATAGGGGTCCCTTTCCTGGGGTAGATGGACTCCCTTTTTACTAGGGATGTGCAGGCTCGGTTCCGTTCGGTTCTTTTTACCGGATCTTATTGGGTTTCAGCTGTCACGAGTTTTGGATAGCCAATAAGGTTCGGTAAAAAGAACCGAACGGAACCGAGTAGAACCGAGCCTGCACATCCCTACTTTTTACACACACAGCAGCTGTAGAAACAGGATACAAGTCAGAGGTTCTCGTACAAACTGGTCGGCGTCTGTCTTTATTGTGCCAAATGAATATAAACAAAACATAAACATAAGTCCTAGCCCAGCTGGGCACTAGCTACACAGCAGATTCCCTCTCTGTAATAATGGTAGGGCCTATTGCCCTCACCATCAACAAAACACGTGCACAGTACTTACAAGGATTATCACCAAGTGTCTCTGAACAGGCTAGTCTGCCTGCTCTCCCAGGTGTGAGACACTCAGCCACAAACAAACCCAGCTTATATTAGCCATTTCCAGCTGCAAGCCCCAATGAGCCTGTTACCAGGCTGAAAGGTCCAAAACCTGGAGTGGCCTGTGGAAGGAGCCCTTCCTCTCCTCACATCCACACCCCCAGGACTCAAAACAGGCTTTTCTCTAAAGCCGACATTTCTAGTCTGTTTTTCCGAAACAGACTTCTCCTGGGGGTTTCAGAACACATATGACAGGAACCAAGGACATACATAGAAGCTATTCCACACTTCTCCAGTGTTTCTATCACAACATATATATATATATATATATATATATATATATATATATATATATATATATATACACACACACACACACACACACACACACACACACACAGTGCATCTGGAAAGTATTCACAGCGCTTCACTTTTTCCACATTTGTTATGTTACAGCCTTATTCCAAAATGGAATAAATTAATTTTTGTCCTCAAAATTCTACACACAATACCCCATAATGACAACGTGTAAAAAGTTTTTTTTTGCAAATTTAATAAAAAAATAAAATAAATAAAATCACATGTACATAGGTATTCACAGCCTTTGCTCAATACTTTGTTGATGCACCTTTGGCAGCAATTAGAGCCTCAAGTCTTTTTGAATATGATGCCACAAGCTTGGCACACCTATCTTTTGGGCAGTTTCGCCCATTCCTCTTTGCAGCACCTCTCAAGCTCCATCAGGTTGGATAGGAAGCATCGGTGCACAGCCATTTTCAGATCTCTCCAGAGATGTTCAATCGGATTAAAGTCTTGGGATCTGGCTGGGCCACTCAAGGATATTCACAGAGTTGTCCTGAAGCCACTCCTTTGATATCTTGGCTGTGTGCTTAGGGTCGAGGTCAAGAGTTTCATCCAGGATGTCTCTGTACATTGCTGCATTCATCTTTCCCTCTATCCTGACTAGTCTCCCAGTTCCTGCCACTGAATTACATCCCCACAGCATGATGCTGCCACCACCATGCTTCACTGTAAGGATGGTATTGGCCTGGTGATGAGCAGTGCTCTGGCATTCACACCAAAGAGATCAATCTTTGTCTCATCAGGCCAGATAATTTTGTTTCTCATGGTCTGAGAGTCCTTCAGGTGCATTTTGGCAAACTCCAGGTGGGCTGCCATGTGCTCTTTACTAAGGAACGGCTTCCATCTGGCCACTCTACCATACAGGCCTGATTGGTGGATTGCTGCAAAGATGGTTGTCCTTCTGGAAGGTTCTTCTCTCTCCACAGAGGAATGCTGTAGCTCTGACAGAGTGACCATCGGGTTCTTAGTCACCTCCCTGAGTAGGACCCTTCTCCCACGACCACTCAGTTTAGACGGCTGGCCAACTCTAGAAAGTGTCCTGGTGGTTCCGAACTTCTTCCATTTACGGATGATGGAGGCCACTGTGCTCATTGGGACCTTCAAAGCAGCAGATATTTTTCTGTACCCTTCCCCAGATTTGTGCCTCGAGACAATCCTGTCTCGGAGGTCTACAGACAATTCCTTAGACTTCATGCTTGGTTTGTGCTCTGACATGCACTGTCAAGTGTGGGACCCTATATATCATGTGCAAACAACTGAATTTACCACAGGTAGACTCCAATTAAGCTGTAGGAACATCTCAAGGATGATCAATGGAAACAGGATGTACCTGCGCTTAATATTGAGCTTCATGGCAAAGGCTGTGAATACTTATGTACATTTGATATCTTTAGATTTTTGGTTTTTTTAATTAAACTTGCAAAAATCTCAAAAAAAAACTTTTTACACGTTGTCATTATGGGGTATTGTGTGTAGAATTTTGAGTACCAAAATGAATTTATTCCATTTTGAAATAAGGCTGTAACATAACAAAATGTGGAAAAAGTGACGCGCTGTGAATACTTTCCGGATGCACTGTGTGTATATCTATCTATCTATCTAGTTATATAATATCTTGCCATTCTAGAGCTGCCCCCTGTTCTCATACACCTGATGTCCCGGCCTGGCCAATGTCTACACCACTCATCATTTAGAGATGGACGCAGAAGCACTCGCAGCCGTGTCTATTGGCGATCGCCACCTCCCAGTGACCACCACACCGTGACTCTTGATCACAACAACGCCACACTGTAACACATGCACCGTAGGAGGTTTTATTTATATCTTCCCACATGCGCATCTGCAAGAAAAACTGCGGAACATGTGAGTATGGGCCTTGGGCTCCCGGCTCTGAATCAGGCCCATAAAGTGGGGGGTATTCTCGCTTCCTCAGCGTCACACAGATGTCCTCTGATTCGCATTGGCCGCACTATTAATGGCAAACACACAGATTCAGTTCTCATACCTGTCCTCGGTGTCTATATGACATCTATAATATCTGATCACATTTGTTATTTGTAATAGAGATGTTCCCGCCGTCACTGTCCATTCAGGCTGCTGTATGAATGTTCTCCTGACCCCTCCCCCTGCGCAAGACGTGACACTCGGTGTCGCTTGACGCTGCCAGTGTGAGGTCACCACTCAGATTCATTCATCCTGGACTCCAGGTAATAGAATGTGCGTCTCTCTGATGGAGACAATCGGGACAACGGGAATGTGGAAGCATTCAAAAATGTCATCATGGTCGTAATGTCGACATGCTTGTGTTGACCTTAAGTAGTGCAATCCCAATCAGAGGACAATGGTGTGGGTTGGATATATTTTGTCGACATGGTTGCAATGTCATACTTAACATGTCGACATTCATTGTGTCAACACAGATGAAATGTCAACATGATTAGAGTGTTGGCATAAGAGTGTTTCCCGATGCAGCTCTGACTTACCCCCCTGTTGGATTTTTGCTGGTGTCTTCTGGGTCCAGCGGAGATGTGGGGGTAAGTTCTGGCTGTAACACCCCAGCCCTTGCCCTAGTGCCTAACACTCTGCTCCCACAGCCTAACTCTAACCTCCCCTCCCCCGTAGCTCAACCCTCCCCCTAGTGCCTAACCCTTTGCTCTCACAGCCTAACCCTAACACTCTGCTCCCACAGCCTAACTCTAACCGCCCCACCCGTAGCCTAACCCTCTCCCTAGTGCCTTACCCTTTGCTCTCACAGCCTAACCCTAACACTCTGCTCCCACAGCCTAACTCTAACCGCCCCACCCGTAGCCTAACCCTCTCCCTAGTGCCTTACCCTTTGCTCCCACAGCCTAACCCTAACACTCTGCTCCCACAGCCTAACTTTAACCTCCCCCCGTAGCCCAACCCTCCCCCTAGTGCTTCACCCTCTGCTCTCGCAGCCTAACCCCAACACTGTGCTCCCACAGCCTAACTCTAACCTCCCCCCCCCCCCCGTAGCCCAACCCTCCCCCTACTGCCTAACCCTCTGGTCTCGCAGCCTAGTCCTAACACTCTGCTCCCACAGCTTTGTGGATTGTTGGCGTCAACAACAGATGCCTGGGTCAGAGAAGTTTTTTTGCACAGATCCACCTGCAGATGTGGTAAAAGCTTTGGCCTTTCAGGAAGCCATTCACTCCCTGCTGCAGGCGAGGGTAATAGTTTCGGTTCCTGTGTCTCAATGGGGAAGGGGTTATTATTCCAATCTATTTCTGGTTCAGAAACCGAATGGGGCTTATCGCCCTATACTAGATCTAAAAACTTTCAACAGGTTTACCCATGTACCAAAGTTTCGTATGGAAACTCTCCGATCAATTATTTTGCCAATGGAGCCGGGGATTACGTGGTTTCCCTGTCCTTCAGCAACATTATCAATTTCTGGCGCTACTCTTTGGCCTATTTACGGCTCCCTTGGTATTTACCAAAATAATGGCAGTCATGACGGTCTATCTCAGGCGTCAGAGAGGCAGAATTCCGACATCTGGATAACCTTCTGATACTGGCAGAGACTCCGGTTGTTTTACAAAACCATCTTCATCTGACCATAGCCTGCTTACAAAAGCTCAGCTGGATCATCAATTGGAAGAAATCATCTCTTTTTCCAACACAGCAGATGCTACATCTGGGAGCTCTTCTGGATTCTCGGGCATAGACGGTGTTTCTGCCAGAGAACAAAATTGTGACCCTATCATTGCGAATACGCAAGCTGCTTCACAAGCGAAGGGTATCCAATCTGTTAGCAATGCAGGTCCTGGGATCAATTGTGTCCACCTTCGACATTGTGGGGTATGCTCAGATCCATTCCAGGTCTCTGCAAAGATTGATTTTCTCCAAGTGGAACGGACAGTATCATCTGATAAAGTCCCAGAGGATCCTTCTCACTCCAGAGGTTTGTCACTCCCTCTTGTGGTGGCTGAGAAAGGATCATCTGAACAAAGGGCACCCATTCTGGATTCCAAATTGGGTGCTGCTCACCACAGACGCCAGTCTTCACAGATGGGGAGCAGTAACAGGTCGTCACACCTTGCAGGGAAGATGGACAAGCCAGGGAAGTCATCTACCAATAAATACTCTGGATTTGCGAGCAGTATACAAAGCGCAGGGCAAGCTGGTCCAGATCCAGTCCAACAATGCGACAACAGTGGCCTACTTCTACGCAGCCATGAAAGAAGTTACAAGAGTTTTGACTTGGGCAGAAAGTCATCTTCCGGCCCTCTCGGCGAAATTCATACCAGGAGTACTCAATTGGGAAACAGACTTCCTAAGTCACCAGGACATACATGCCGGAGAGTGGTCTTTCCATCCGGGAGTGTTTCAGCTCCTGGTAAACAAATGGGGTCTAATAAAGATGGATCTTATGTCATCAGAGACCCATCAGCAACCTTTGTGGATGCACTGGCAGTAAGATGGGTCTTCAACAAGCTGGTGTATCTCTTTCCTCCGAACTCCCTACTCCCAAGAGTTCACAGGAAATTCAAGCAGGAAGGCGGAACAGTAATACTGGTGGCTCTGGCTTGGCCCAGATGTCGTTGGTTCACCGACATACAGAATCTGTCAGTAGGCAGTCCGTATCCTCTTCGTCTATGGCAGGATCTGCTAAAGCAGGGTCCCTGCCGGCATCCGGACTTACATCGTCTGGCTTTGACGGTGTGGCATCCTAAGAGCAAAAGGTTTTACTAATTCTGTAATTCAAACAGTGCTTAGGGCACGAAAGCCTGCACCTGCTTGCATATATTACAGAGTTCTTTTGGTTAATGGTGTTCCCCACAGAAAGTGTGATCCTAAGGTGATTAGGATTTCCAGGACACTGGCTTTTCTCCAGGCAAGTTTAGACCATGGTCTCCGCTTGGCCACTTTGAGAGTGCAGGTTTCTGCACTGTCAGTCTGGTTCCAGAGAAAGATTGCCTCTTTACCAGATGTTCAAATTTTTTTCCAAGGAGTTGTGCGAGTTCAGCCTCCTTTGTTCCACCGGTAACACCGTGGGATTTGTTTTTGGTTCTTAAGGGGCTACAAGGTCCATTTGAACCTCTAGTCTCTGTAGATTTGAAGTGGTTGACAGCAAAGACACTTTTTTCTTTCTCGTTATCTCTTCTGCTTGCAGAGTCTCTGATGTGGCCGCGGCTTTCTTGTCGCTCTCCATTTTTTATTTTTCAGCAGGATAGAGCTGTTCTTCGTACAAGGGAGGGTTACTTTCCTAAGGTAGTGTCCCGTTTTCATGAAATTGTAGTTCCAGCTTTTCAGGCTCCTGATTCTGTAGGTGAAGCCTCCCTTTATGTAGTTTGAGCTCTCTGTATCTATGCGGAGCACACAAACTCTTTTAGAAAATCAGATGCTCTTTTTGTATTATATGGTTTTCACAAACGAGGATGGCCACCTAATAAGCAGACTCTGGCGAGATGGCTAAGCATGACTATCTCTCAGGTGTACACACAAGCTGATCTCCCTGGCCCAAAGCACGGTGACAGCACATTCTACTCGGTTGGTAGGGCCATAGTGAGCATTTAGTCGTGGTGCCTCTGCTGAACATTTGTGCAAGGCAGCCACGTGGTCTTCTGTCCACACTTTTTTTATGACTTTGATACTTTTGCCTCCCAGGATGCTTCCTTTTGGGAACTGCCTTAGGACATCCCCATGGTATCCCTGAGGATCCCCATGGACCCTGAAATAGAAAATTAGAGTTATGATAGACTTACCTAGATAACTCATTTTCTTCGAGATCCATAGGGTCCACAGGGCACCCACCCTGACGCACCTGGATGCAAGGGTAATTTTTTTTTTCGGTCACAGATTCCCTCATTTTGTGTAAGAGTGTTTCTGGTGTACGATGGTTCTTCCTTCTACTTTCCTTCTCCTGCCTTGAGGCTTGTTAATTAAACTATGGTGAGCGGCAGGGTATATATGAAGGAGGACCTGAGGTATCCTGGGAATCTGAAGCTTTAACTGTTTGGTGCCTGGTCTCCAACTATAATAATCCCCATGGTATCCCTGTGGACCCTATGGACCTAGAAGAAAAGGAGTTATCTAGGTAAGTCTACCATAACTCACATTTTTTTTCTTCGTGTAGGGCTGGGCCATAATGATGATGTACTGTATATTATTTTATTCCTGTGGGGGCTGGGCTGGGGGCCATGAAAGTTTTATTTTTTTTCCTGTGGCATACTTGCCTACCCACCCAGGATGGCCGGGAGGCTCCCAGAAATTGTGTGGCACTCCCGGAAAGGTGGACAAGTCTCCCGGAACTCCTGGTCCACACAGCCGCCAACTTCCCCAGGTGATTGATGATACAATTCGCATTGAATCGCATCATTGTGGCCCTGACCCCCGCTCCATAATTCCGCTAATCTTGGCATTGCTTAGCGGGGAGTGAGGCTACAATGATGCAATGACGTCATCACGCTGTAGCGCCAATCACTGCCCTAGACCCACCCACCTCCACTGAGCCCTGCCCCCCACAGGTGGCAGGCAAAAGGTCGGCAACTCTCTCCTGTGCTTAATTAACCTGTTCTTAATTAAATTACTCAGGAATAAAATAACATGGCCCTTGAATTTATGGCCACGAATAATATTTTAATTGATCAACTCAATCCCGGGTATCCAGGGAATCTCATGATTGAGAAAATGAGGTGGGATTGGCTTCCCTAATTAACGATTTGAATCTTTTTTAAAGTTGAATTCCACAATTATCTAATTTATATTATTGATAAAGCAAGAACTGGCTTGCCTGGAAGTGATTCCCGGCCTAATGAGAAAAATGGAGGAGGTGTGAACAGTGCAATGTGGGGGTGGCCAGTTCTTTGTGGGTGTGGCCAGTGCCATGCGCCTGTGAGCAGTGCTGTGTGGGTGTGGCCGGTGCCATGTGGGTGTCTACACCTACGTTTATTAGCACCAATGTTTTACTAAATGCATAAAACTAGGAAAACTATATAATTTTGTGAGTAAAATAGAAATAACATTTTAAAATGTATGATTTATGACCGACCATGGGGGGCGGCTGGTCATCATCATGTTGTTATATTGATGGGCCTATTTTCATGTGGAGGCCTGCTGCAGCACCTCTCTGGCTGTGACTAGGGAAAATGCAGTTTACCAGTGGTTTCACTATACAATGCTCTAAACACACAATGACATTTACAAAGCATATATATAATATGATAGCAAAATAGATTTTTACTCATCAGAATTAGCAAAAAAAACTCAAGCTGATAAGTATGTTAAAGTGAGCACAAAGTTCTGTCACTGGAGTACTCTGTTGCTGGACAGTCACTGTACTATAACATGCATGTACTTGTAATCCACAGTTGGCAAAAGTAGTAATATTAGCATCTAATGCTAGTCTTTCCTGATTCCAGAGAAACAACAGCTTTGGTTTTCCAATAATAAGGCACAGTAAACACAGTTCCACTTTCAATAGCACAAGTATCTTCAGCACTTCACAGTATCAATAGCACAGTCCCAAATGGCTCTTTAATCAGTTTAAGATTCTCTCACAAAATGGCTGCCGTTCTTTATAGAATTACACTCAAACAAGGCATATATCACGCTTTCAGCACACTCAGAGCCTTAGCTCAGTCTATTGCATAAGTTATGATTACACAGTATTATTTATTGATTTTATTACCAGTTATTTATATATCGCACACATATTCCACAGCGCTTTACAAAGAATATTTGGCCATTCACATCAGTTCCTGCCCCACTCTATATTCCCTATCACATGTGTACGTGCACACACATACACACTAGGTTAATTTCTTCCAGGTTCCTTCTATCTCTTCAGACCTGCGGCACCTCGCCCCACTCTGCTACTACGCTCTTGTGCGTCACTTCCGCTCTACTGCACACGTGCAACCAGTAACTCCCTGTTCTGTTGCAGGCTTGTCCATTGGCTCCTATAAAGCCTGGGGCATTGCAAAGACACATAGAAAACCGCACATGTGCAGTAGCAGTCCTGGATCCTAGTGCCCTTACAGTATAGAGGAAACTGCACACTCTGTACTGCTCCTTATCTTTTGTCTCCAAGTCCCGTTCAGTGCCTCTGATACTGTAAGGTTTGCCCTCACCTTGTAAATAGTGTAATCTAAACTGCCTTCTCTCCATGCAATGTATCAATGCTGGTCTTAGAAGACACTTGTCCTGGTTCTACCTAGTCTCATGTTATATTGCTTAGCATTGTTCCTAAACTGGGGTGCACACCTGGCTGAGCCAGTGGCCGGATGCCTGCCCTGCCGACTGAGGGAACAATTTGGTAAGCATACACACTCACCAATCAGCTGCTTGATATGTCTCGTCAGACATAACTGGTGGGGCATTTAAATTTGCCCGTCCAGCTGTGACGTTATTGTCGGCGGTTCCTGCTGCCAGCATAATGGGTTGGTTGGTCACCCACGCCAGCAGATGTGGCAAGATAAATCACAATTGCCGCGCTGCACGATTGACACAATTTATCTGTGAGCGGCGTCCTTCAGATATATATATTGTATGTACACATGAACCGATGTATTGCTGTATCAACCATATATCGTAGAGTGTGTACCCAGCATAAGACATATGAGCGCTGTTACTCAGGAGAGTAGCGAGGGTGGTTCCGGTGGAGCATGAGTTCCGGGCACCAAAATGGACAGAGGGTGCCATCCAGGGTTCCTGAATTCATGGGCGCTGCACAGTATGATGGCCGCCTGTTCGTTTTATTTCGGTTTGTTTGCTCTATATCCTTTTCTACATTTCATGCTCCCTCAGGCTGCCCAGATTGCCTCCCCTCTGGCCCCTCCTCCTCTGTGATCATATTCTGTCACCTCCCTTTCCTGTCAGATTGATTACATCCACTTCTCACCTCTTTAATTCCCTCCCCTATCTACCATGTGATCGGCTCTTTACCCCTGTCCTCTCCTTATTGGCTTCTGTCACCTCCACTCTCCTTTCTTATTGGCTTCTGTCACCTCCCCTCTCCTTTCTTATTGGCTTCTGTCACCTCCCCTCTCCTTTCTTATTGATTTCTGTCACCTCCCCTCTCCTTTCTTATTGGCTTCTGTCACCTCCCCTCTCCTTTCTTATTGGCTTCTGTCACCTCCCCTCTCCTTTCTTATTGGCTTCTGTCACCTCCACTCTCCTTTCTTATTGGCTACTGTCACCTCCACTCTCCTTTCTTATTGACTTCTGTCACCTCCACTCTCCTTTCTTATTGACTTCTGTCACCTCCCCTCTCCTTTCTTATTGGCTTCTGTCACCTCCCCTCTCCTTTCTTATTGGCTTCTGTCACCTCCCCTCTCCTTTCTTATTGGCTTCTGTCACCTCCCCTCTCCTTTCTTATTGGCTACTGTCACCTCCACTCTCCTTTCTTATTGGCTACTGTCACCTCCACTCTCCTTTCTTATTGGCTACTGTCACCTCCACTCTCCTTTCTTATTGGCTTCTGTCACCTCCCCTCTCCTTTCTTATTGGCTACTGTCACCTCCCCTCTCCTTTCTTATTGGCTTCTGTCACCTCCACTCTCCTTTCTTATTGACTTCTGTCACCTCCCCTCTCCTTTCTTATTGGCTTCTGTCACCTCCCCTCTCCTTTCTTATTGGCTTCTGTCACCTCCCCTCTCCTTTCTTATTGGCTACTGTCACCTCCACTCTCCTTTCTTATTGGCTACTGTCACCTCCACTCTCCTTTCTTATTGGCTACTGTCACCTCCACTCTCCTTTCTTATTGGCTTCTGTCACCTCCACTCTCCTTTCTTATTGGCTTCTGTCACCTCCCCTCTCCTTTCTTATTGGCTACTGTCACCTCCCCTCTCCTTTCTTATTGGCTACTGTCACCTCCCCTCTCCTTTCTTATTGGCTTCTGTCACCTCCCCTCTCCTTTCTTATTGGCTTCTGTCACCTCCACTCTCCTTTCTTATTGACTTCTGTCACCTCCCCTCTCCTTTCTTATTGGCTTCTGTCACCTCCACTCTCCTTTCTTATTGGCTTCTGTCACCTCCACTCTCCTTTCTTATTGACTTCTGTCACCTCCACTCTCCTTTCTTATTGGCTTCTGTCACCTCCCCTCTCCTTTTCTTAATGGCTACTGTCACCTCCCCTCTCCTTTCTTATTGGCTTCTGTCACCTCCCCTCTCCTTTCTTATTGGCTACTGTCACCTCCCCTCTCCTTTCTTATTGGCTTCTGTCACCTCCCCTCTCCTTTCTTATTGGCTTCTGTCACCTCCACTCTCCTTTCTTATTGGCTTCTGTCACCTCCACTCTCCTTTCTTATTGACTTCTGTCACCTCCCCTCTCCTTTCTTATTGGCTTCTGTCACCTCCACTCTCCTTTCTTATTGGCTTCTGTCACCTCCACTCTCCTTTCTTATTGACTTCTGTCACCTCCCCTCTCCTTTCTTATTGGCTTCTGTCACCTCCACTCTCCTTTTCTTAATGGCTACTGTTACCTCCCCTCTCTGATCGGTACTTTCCTCTTTCCTGCCCTCTTTGATCCCCTCCCTCCTTCTCTCCTCATTCATTCATTGTGCTTCAATGGACTTAAAAGTGACACATCTGAGGTAAAATAAAAGCTTCAGTTATAAGGTATTAGATTAAAAACCAGTCACTGCTTTGCTACATAAAGTAATGGATGTGTTCCCAGGCATGACCACAATGTGTTATTTGAAAGTTCTTTTAAAAAATATCAGGAGAACTGAAATAATAATAATAATGGTGGTAGACAGAACATGATTAATAATACTCACATTAATATAGGTGCAATGTATATTTGTGAAGTAGGAGTATAACTGAGAAGGGAGCTTCCCATAGGTGTTCCCACTCCAGTGACGGCTGTTTGGGGCAGTAATTGCAGTAATAAGCTCTGCACCCTGTGACATTTTAGTAAATCTAAGTTAAATGACCAGAATATATAATACAATCTCTCTATTGACTAATAACAATGATTCAAAGGAGATAAAAGTCAGATCCTAGGTGCTATACATTAATAAAGTAGTTCCAAAGGAGCTACCCCTTACTGTCAGTGCATCGCTAAAGCATTCTATTCCCCCAATGGTACCTCAATGCCAAGTGTCATACTGCCACTGTTTGCTCTTTTTACTTCAGTATGCCCCCGCAGGTTGGCCATACCCCACTGGCACAGTTCAGTCCAGGGAGGATTTCTCCAGACGCCATGGCTCCACGCTACTCCTCTGCTGTTACTACGTCTATTCCTTATACTGTGCTACAGACACTTTGTGACGCCTTACAAATAATGGATAATAATACAATGACATTCAGTGACAGGTGGTTTATTGCTTGGTGTAGTTGTCTCTTGTTACAGAACTTGTGATTAGGGGGAGGTGTCAGTGAGAACTGCCCGTCTGACCCGTCAGCAGCACTGAGAGGGTTAAACCTTTCCATGCCTTCATACCAGAGCTCATAATTATGCAAATTCATTCCAACCTCTCCGGCAGTTCCCGGAATGCAGAATATTGTTCAGTTTCTCTCCCTTCCAGTAAGAGAAGGGTAGTGTCTAAATCCCCTTCACGGAGAGGACCCTGACGTCATCAGCCAGTGTCCAGCGTCATTCCCTACCATCCAAGTGGGCATAGAGGGGTGAATATAACCATGTAGCGAGCCACCGAGCCCGAAGCAGGGCGAGCACACAAGTTTTTTTTTTTAATTAAGTGGGGACAACTTACTTGTTTAGCTGCACTTCATGGGCAGGAACTGTACTTCCGCCCTCACTGACGTCACTTCCAGGTCCCTAGCAAGAAGGGGAAATACAGCCAACCGTAAGAGAAGATGACATGGTGCAACATTGTATTGGTTTAATGTGACAATAACTACAAATAGTGGCCATTGCTCTTATTATTAATGACGGTGTGTTTTTAGACCAGTAATTATACATTTTAAATGAATAATCTTAGGCGTCACTGGGGCCGTGACTGTGACTCTGTCTGTTACATAGTCACCAGGTTAATGAGGGCGGTGATCAGCTGCTATTAATGTGGAGGAGGCAGGTCCGTCATAACAGGAAGGGTCAGCTCAGGGAACACGACGGACCTCTCGGTATTACATGTTGGGGACAGGTCCCACCACTTTCTGTAATTGATAGTTATCCGAGGGTGCCATCCACTTAATTACATCCACGAATACAACAAAGGCCAAGACAAGAATAAGGTGGCGAATACCTCATTATTCCATTACCGGGATGTGTGACAGACACCTACAGACATTGTTCAAAACTAAGCCTGTATAACATTTTGTGTACCTACCAAACATCCTGCTTCTGTGTAATGAGCCCTGTGTGATAGTCCTGTGTAATGAGCCCCTGTGTAATGAGCCCTGTGTGATAGCCCTGTGTGATAGTCCTGTGTAATGAGCCCTGTGTGATAGCCCTGTGTAATGAGCCCTGTGTGATAGCTCTGTGTAATGAGCCTCTGTGTGATAGTCCTGTGTAATGAGCCCCTGTGTGATAGCCCCGTGTAATGAGCCCTGTGTGATAGCCCCTGTGTAATGAGCCCTGTGTGATAGCCCCTGTGTTATAATCCTGTGTAATGAGCCCTGTGTGATAGTCCTGTGTGATAGCCCCGTGTAATGAGCCCTGTGTGATAGTCCTGTGTAATGAGCCCTGTGTGATAGCCCCTGTGTAATGAGCCCTGTGTGATAGCTCTGTGTAATGAGCCCCTGTGTGATAGTCCTCTGTAATGAGCCCCTGTGTGATAGTCCTGTGTAATGAGCCCTGTGTAATGAGCCCCTGTGTGATAGTCTTGTGTAATGAGCCCCTGTGTGATAGTCCTGTGTAATGAGCCCTGTGTGATAGCCCCTGTGTAATGAGCCCTGTGTGATAGTCCTGTGTAATAAGCCCCTGTGTGATAGTCCTCTGTAATGAGCCCCTGTGTGATAGTCCTGTGTAATGAGCCCTGTGTGATAGTCCTGTGTAATGAGCCCTGTGTGATAGTCCTGTGTAATGAGCCCTGTGTGATAGCTCTGTGTAATGAGCCCTGTGTGATAGTCCTGTGTAATGAGCCCCTATGTGATAGTCCTGTGTAATGAGCCCTATGTGATAGTCCTGTGTAATGAGCCCCTGTGTACTGAGCCCTGTGTGATAGCCCCGTGTAATGAGCCCTGTGTGATAGCTCTGTGTAAGTAGCCCTGTGTAATGAGCCCCGTGTAATGAGTCCTGTATGATAGCCCCTGTGTGATAGTCCTGTGTAATGAGCCCCTATGTGATAGTCCTGTGTAATGAGCCCTATGTGATAGTCCTGTGTAATGAGCCCCTGTGTGATAGCTCCTGTGTACTGAGCCCTGTGTGATAGTCCTGTGTGATAGCCCCATGTAATGAGCCCTGTGTGATAGCCCCGTGTAATGAGCCCTGTGTGATAGTCCTGTGTAATGAGCCCTGTGTGATAGCTCTGTGTGATAGCTCCTGTGTACTGAGCCCTGTGTGATAGCTCCTGTGTACTGAGCCCTGTGTGATAGCCCCGTGTAATGAGCCCTGTGTGATAGCCCTGTGTAATGTGCCCTGTGTGATAGCCCTGTGTAATGAGCCCTGTGTGATAGCCCTGTGTAATGAGCCCTGTGTGATAGCCCCGTGTAATAGCCCCTGTGTGATAGCTCTGTGTAATGAGCCCTGTGTGATAGCTCTGTGTGATAGCTCCTGTGTACTGAGCCCTGTGTGATAGATCTGTGTAATGAGCCCTGTGTGATAGCCCCGTGTAATAGCCCCTGTGTGATAGCTCTGTGTAATGAGCCCTGTGTGATAGCTCTGTGTGATAGCTCCTGTGTACTGAGCCCTGTGTGATAGCTCTGTGTAATGAGCCCTGTGTGATAGCCCCGTGTAATGAGCCCTGTGTGATAGCCCCGTGTAATGAGCCCTGTGTGATAGCCCCGTGTAATGAGCCCTGTGTGATAGCCCTGTGTAATGAGCCCTGTGTGATAGCCCCGTGTAATAGCCCCTGTGTGATAGCCCTGTGTAATGAGCCCTGTGTAATAGCCCCGTGTAATAGCCCCTGTGTGATAGCTCTGTGTAATGAGCCCTGTGTGATAGCTCTGTGTGATAGCTCCTGTGTAATGAGCCCTGTGTGATAGCCCCGTGTAATGAGCCCTGTGTAATAGCCCCTGTGTGATAGCCCCGTGTAATAGCCCCTGTGTGATAGCCCCGTGTAATAGCCCCTGTGTGATAGCCCCGTGTAATGAGCCCCTGTGTGATAGCCCCGTGTAATGAGCCCTGTGTGATAGCCCTGTGTAATGAGCCCTGTGTGATAGCTCTGTGTAATGAGCCCTGTGTGATAGCCCCGTGTAATGAGCCCTGTGTGATAGCCCCGTGTAATGAGCCCTGTGTGATAGCCCCGTGTAATGAGCCCTGTGTGATAGCCCTGTGTAATGAGCCCTGTGTGATAGCCCCGTGTAATAGCCCCTGTGTGATAGCCCTGTGTAATGAGCCCTGTGTAATAGCCCCGTGTAATAGCCCCTGTGTGATAGCTCTGTGTAATGAGCCCTGTGTGATAGCTCTGTGTGATAGCTCCTGTGTAATGAGCCCTGTGTGATAGCCCCGTGTAATGAGCCCTGTGTAATAGCCCCTGTGTGATAGCCCCGTGTAATAGCCCCTGTGTGATAGCCCCGTGTAATAGCCCCTGTGTGATAGCCCCGTGTAATAGCCCCTGTGTGATAGCCCCGTGTAATGAGCCCCTGTGTGATAGCCCCTGTGTAATGAGCCCTGTGTGATAGCTCTGTGTAATGAGCCCCTGTGTGATAGTCCTCTGTAATGAGCCCCTGTGTGATAGTCCTGTGTAATGAGCCCTGTGTAATGAGCCCCTGTGTGATAGTCTTGTGTAATGAGCCCCTGTGTGATAGTCCTGTGTAATGAGCCCTGTGTGAGCCCCTGTGTAATGAGCCCTGTGTGATAGTCCTGTGTAATGAGCCCCTGTGTGATAGTCCTCTGTAATGAGCCCCTGTGTGATAGTCCTGTGTGATAGTCCTGTGTAATGAGCCCTGTGTGATAGCTCTGTGTAATGAGCCCTGTGTGATAGTCCTGTGTAATGAGCCCCTATGTGATAGTCCTGTGTAATGAGCCCTATGTGATAGTCCTGTGTAATGAGCCCCTGTGTGATAGCTCCTGTGTACTGAGCCCTGTGTGATAGCCCCGTGTAATGAGCCCTGTGTGATAGCTCTGTGTAAGTAGCCCTGTGTAATGAGCCCCGTGTAATGAGTCCTGTATGATAGCCCCTGTGTGATAGTCCTGTGTAATGAGCCCCTATGTGATAGTCCTGTGTAATGAGCCCTATGTGATAGTCCTGTGTAATGAGCCCCTGTGTGATAGCTCCTGTGTACTGAGCCCTGTGTGATAGTCCTGTGTGATAGCCCCATGTAATGAGCCCTGTGTGATAGCCCCGTGTAATGAGCCCTGTGTGATAGTCCTGTGTAATGAGCCCTGTGTGATAGCTCTGTGTGATAGCTCCTGTGTACTGAGCCCTGTGTGATAGCTCCTGTGTACTGAGCCCTGTGTGATAGCCCCGTGTAATGAGCCCTGTGTGATAGCCCTGTGTAATGAGCCCTGTGTGATAGCCCCGTGTAATAGCCCCTGTGTGATAGCTCTGTGTAATGAGCCCTGTGTGATAGCTCTGTGTGATAGCTCCTGTGTACTGAGCCCTGTGTGATAGCTCTGTGTAATGAGCCCTGTGTGATAGCCCCGTGTAATAGCCCCTGTGTGATAGCTCTGTGTAATGAGCCCTGTGTGATAGCTCTGTGTGATAGCTCCTGTGTACTGAGCCCTGTGTGATAGCTCCTGTGTACTGAGCCCTGTGTGATAGCTCTGTGTAATGAGCCCTGTGTGATAGCCCCGTGTAATGAGCCCTGTGTGATAGCCCCGTGTAATGAGCCCTGTGTGATAGCCCCGTGTAATGAGCCCTGTGTGATAGCCCTGTGTAATGAGCCCTGTGTGATAGCCCGTGTAATAACCCCTGTGTGATAGCCCTGTGTAATGAGCCCTGTGTGATAGCCCCGTGTAATAGCCCCTGTGTGATAGCTCTGTGTAATGAGCCCTGTGTGATAGCTCTGTGTGATAGCTCCTGTGTACTGAGCCCTGTGTGATAGCCCCGTGTAATGAGCCCTGTGTGATAGCCCCGTGTAATGAGCCCTGTGTAATAGCCCCTGTGTGATAGCCCTGTGTAATGAGCCCTGTGTGATAGCCCCGTGTAATGAGCCCTGTGTGATAGCCCCGTGTAATGAGCCCTGTGTAATAGCCCCTGTGTGATAGCCCCGTGTAATAGCCCCTGTGTGATAGCCCCTGTGTGATAGCCCCTGTGTGATAGCCCCTGTGTGATAGCCCCGTGTAATAGCCCCTGTGTGATAGCCCCGTGTAATGAGCCCCTGTGTGATAGCCCCTGTGTGATAGCTCTGTGTAATAGCCCCTGTGTGATAGTCCCGTGTAATAGCCCCTGTGTGATAGCCCCGTGTAATAGCCCCTGTGTGATAGCTCTGTGTAATAGCCCCTGTGTGATAGCCCCGTGTAATAGCCCCTGTGTGATAGCCCCGTGTAATAGCCCCTGTGTGATAGCTCTGTGTAATAGCCCCTGTGTGATAGCCCCGTGTAATAGCCCCTGTGTGATAGCCCCTGTGTGATAGCCCCTGTGTAATAGCCCCTGTGTGATAGCCCCTGTGTAATAGCCCCTGTGTGATAGCCCCTGTGTAATAGCCCCTGTGTGATAGCCCCTGTGTAATAGCCCCTGTGTGATAGCCCCGTGTAATAGCCCCTGTGTGATAGCCCCGTGTAATAGCCCCTGTGTAATAGCCCCTGTGTGATAGCCCTGTGTAATAGCCCCTGTGTGATAGCCCTGTGTGATAGCCCTGTGTGATAGCCCCTGTGTGATAGCCCCGTGTAATAGCCCCGTGTAATAGCCCCTGTGTGATACTTGCCAACTCTTCCTGATTGCACCTTACCCCCATTATACAGCTGTTATATACTTGTAAAAAAAAATCTGAGATATAATACATTAAAATGGTATAATCAGTGCCATTTCCCTGCATTGGTTATATGGCACAGTGCTCCCTATGGCTACATCCATTTCATATAAGGTTTCTCATGGCCACTTACATGGTACCTCTTGTGAGTATAACACAAAGCCCTAAAAGTATCAGTGTGTTCTCATCAACATGTACTATAAAACTTACTGAGCAACAACCACAACTTATAAAATATATATCTATCACCACTCACTGTACCCTCAGGCACTTACCTCTCTCCTCGGTCACCACTCACTGTACCCTCAGGCACTTACCTCTCTCCTCGGTCACCACTCACTGTACCCTCAGGCACTTCTCTCCTCTGTGACACCAGCTGTGCGGTCACCACTCACTGTACCCTCAGGCACTTACTTCTCTCCTCGGTCACCACTCACTGTACCCTCAGGCACTTACTTCTCTCCTCTGTGACACCAGCTGTGCGGTCACCACTCACTGTACCCTCAGGCACTTACTTCTCTCCTCTGTGACACCAGCTGTGCGGTCACCACTCACTGTACCCTCAGGCACTTACTTCTCTCCTCTGTGGCACCACTCACTGTACCCTCAGGCACTTACTTCTCTCCACTGTGATGCCAGCTGTGCGGTCACCACTCACTGTACCCTCAGGCACTTCTCTCCTCGGTCACCACTCACTGTACCCTCAGGCACTTACTTCTCTCCTCGGTCACCACTCACTGTACCCTCAGGCACTTACTTCTCTCCTCGGTCACCACTCACTGTACCCTCAGGCACTTACTTCTCTCCTCAGTCACCACTCACTGTACCCTCAGGCACTTACTTCTCTCCTCGGTCACCACTCACTGTACCCTCAGGCACTTACTTCTCTCCTCAGTCACCACTCACTGTACCCTCAGGCACTTACTTCTCTCCTCAGTCACCACTCACTGTACCCTCAGGCACTTCTCTCCTCAGTCACCACTCACTGTACCCTCAGGCACTTACTTCTCTCCTCAGTCACCACTCACTGTACCCTCAGGCACTTACTTCTCTCCTCAGTCACCACTCACTGTACCCTCAGGCACTTACTTCTCTCCTCAGTCACCACTCACTGTACCCTCAGGCACTTACTTCTCTCCTCGGTCACCACTCACTGTACCCTCAGGCACTTACTTCTCTCCTCGGTCACCACTCACTGTACCCTCAGGCACTTACTTCTCTCCTCTGTGATGCCAGCTGTGCGGTCACCACTCACTGTACCCTCAGGCACTTACTTCTCTCCTCTGTGATGCCAGCTGTGCGGTCACCACTCACTGTACCCTCAGGCACTTACTTCTCTCCTCTGTGGCACCACTCACTGTACCCTCAGGCACTTACTTCTCTCCTCGGTCACCACTCACTGTACCCTCAGGAACTTACTTCTCTCCTCAGTCACCACTCACTGTACCCTCAGGCACTTACTTCTCTCCTCGGTCACCACTCACTGTACCCTCAGGCACTTACTTCTCTCCTCTGTGACACCAGCTGTGCGGTCACCACTCACTGTACCCTCAGGCACTTACTTCTCTCCTCTGTGACACCAGCTGTGCGGTCACCACTCACTGTACCCTCAGGCACTTACTTCTCTCCTCAGTCACCACTCACTGTACCCTCAGGCACTTACTTCTCTCCTCGGTCACCACTCACTGTACCCTCAGGCACTTCTCTCCTCGGTCACCACTCACTGTACCCTCAGGCACTTACTTCTCTCCTCTGTGATGCCAGCTGTGCGGTCACCACTCACTGTACCCTCAGGCACTTACTTCTCTCCTCTGTGGCACCACTCACTGTACCCTCAGGCACTTACTTCTCTCCTCTGTGACACCAGCTGTGCGGTCACCACTCACTGTACCCTCAGGCACTTACTTCTCTCCTCTGTGACACCAGCTGTGCGGTCACCACTCACTGTACCCTCAGGCACTTACTTCTCTCCTCGGTCACCACTCACTGTACCCTCAGGCACTTCTCTCCTCGGTCACCACTCACTGTACCCTCAGGCACTTACTTTTCTCCTCTGTGATGCCAGCTGTGCGGTCACCACTCACTGTACCCTCAGGCACTTACTTCTCTCCTCTGTGGCACCACTCACTGTACCCTCAGGCACTTACTTCTCTCCTCTGTGACACCAGCTGTGCGGTCACCACTCACTGTACCCTCAGGCACTTACTTCTCTCCTCTGTGGCACCACTCACTGTACCCTCAGGCACTTACTTCTCTCCACTGTGATGCCAGCTGTGCGGTCACCACTCACTGTACCCTCAGGCACTTACTTCTCTCCTCGGTCACCACTCACTGTACCCTCAGGCACTTACTTCTCTCCTCGGTCACCACTCACTGTACCCTCAGGCACTTACTTCTCTCCTCGGTCACCACTCACTGTACCCTCAGGCACTTACTTCTCTCCTCAGTCACCACTCACTGTACCCTCAGGCACTTACTTCTCTCCTCGGTCACCACTCACTGTACCCTCAGGCACTTACTTCTCTCCTCGGTCACCACTCACTGTACCCTCAGGCACTTACTTCTCTCCTCAGTCACCACTCACTGTACCCTCAGGCACTTACTTCTCTCCTCAGACACCACTCACTGTACCCTCAGGCACTTACTTCTCTCCTCAGTCACCACTCACTGTACCCTCAGGCACTTACTTCTCTCCTCGGTCACCACTCACTGTACCCTCAGGCACTTACTTCTCTCCTCGGTCACCACTCACTGTACCCTCAGGCACTTACTTCTCTCCTCTGTGATGCCAGCTGTGCGGTCACCACTCACTGTACCCTCAGGCACTTCTCTCCTCTGTGGCACCACTCACTGTACCCTCAGGCACTTACTTCTCTCCTCTGTGACACCAGCTGTGCGGTCACCACTCACTGTACCCTCAGGCACTTACTTCTCTCCTCTGTGACACCAGCTGTGCGGTCACCACTCACTGTACCCTCAGGCACTTACTTCTCTCCTCTGTGGCACCACTCACTGTACCCTCAGGCACTTACTTCTCTCCACTGTGATGCCAGCTGTGCGGTCACCACTCACTGTACCCTCAGGCACTTACTTCTCTCCTCGGTCACCACTCACTGTACCCTCAGGCACTTACTTCTCTCCTCGGTCACCACTCACTGTACCCTCAGGCACTTACTTCTCTCCTCGGTCACCACTCACTGTACCCTCAGGCACTTACTTCTCTCCTCAGTCACCACTCACTGTACCCTCAGGCACTTACTTCTCTCCTCGGTCACCACTCACTGTACCCTCAGGCACTTACTTCTCTCCTCAGTCACCACTCACTGTACCCTCAGGCACTTACTTCTCTCCTCAGTCACCACTCACTGTACCCTCAGGCACTTACTTCTCTCCTCAGTCACCACTCACTGTACCCTCAGGCACTTACTTCTCTCCTCGGTCACCACTCACTGTACCCTCAGGCACTTCTCTCCTCGGTCACCACTCACTGTACCCTCAGGCACTTACTTCTCTCCTCTGTGATGCCAGCTGTGCGGTCACCACTCACTGTACCCTCAGGCACTTACTTCTCTCCTCTGTGGCACCACTCACTGTACCCTCAGGCACTTCTCTCCTCTGTGACACCAGCTGTGCGGTCACCACTCACTGTACCCTCAGGCACTTACTTCTCTCCTCGGTCACCACTCACTGTACCCTCAGGCACTTACTTCTCTCCTCGGTCACCACTCACTGTACCCTCAGGCACTTACTTCTCTCCTCAGTCACCACTCACTGTACCCTCAGGCACTTACTTCTCTCCTCAGTCACCACTCACTGTACCCTCAGGCACTTACTTCTCTCCTCAGTCACCACTCACTGTACCCTCAGGCACTTACTTCTCTCCTCGGTCACCACTCACTGTACCCTCAGGCACTTACTTCTCTCCTCGGTCACCACTCACTGTACCCTCAGGCACTTACTTCTCTCCTCTGTGATGCCAGCTGTGCGGTCACCACTCACTGTACCCTCAGGCACTTACTTCTCTCCTCTGTGGCACCACTCACTGTACCCTCAGGCACTTCTCTCCTCTGTGACACCAGCTGTGCGGTCACCACTCACTGTACCCTCAGGCACTTACTTCTCTCCTCTGTGACACCAGCTGTGCGGTCACCACTCACTGTACCCTCAGGCACTTACTTCTCTCCTCTGTGGCACCACTCACTGTACCCTCGGGCACTTACTTCTCTCCACTGTGATGCCAGCTGTGCGGTCACCACTCACTGTACCCTCAGGCACTTACTTCTCTCCTCGGTCACCACTCACTGTACCCTCAGGCACTTACTTCTCTCCTCGGTCACCACTCACTGTACCCTCAGGCACTTACTTCTCTCCTCGGTCACCACTCACTGTACCCTCAGGCACTTACTTCTCTCCTCAGTCACCACTCACTGTACCCTCAGGCACTTACTTCTCTCCTCAGTCACCACTCACTGTACCCTCAGGCACTTACTTCTCTCCACTGTGATGCCAGCTGTGCGGTCACCACTCACTGTACCCTCAGGCACTTACTTCTCTCCTCGGTCACCACTCACTGTACCCTCAGGCACTTACTTCTCTCCTCGGTCACCACTCACTGTACCCTCAGGCACTTACTTCTCTCCTCGGTCACCACTCACTGTACCCTCAGGCACTTACTTCTCTCCTCGGTCACCACTCACTGTACCCTCAGGCACTTACTTCTCTCCTCTGTGATGCCAGCTGTGCGGTCACCACTCACTGTACCCTCAGGCACTTACTTCTCTCCTCTGTGGCACCACTCACTGTACCCTCAGGCACTTACTTCTCTCCTCAGTCACCACTCACTGTACCCTCAGGCACTTACTTCTCTCCTCTGTGACACCAGCTGTGCGGTCACCACTCACTGTACCCTCAGGCACTTACTTCTCTCCTCGGTCACCACTCACTGTACCCTCAGGCACTTACTTCTCTCCTCGGTCACCACTCACTGTACCCTCAGGCACTTACTTCTCTCCTCGGTCACCACTCACTGTACCCTCAGGCACTTACTTCTCTCCTCAGTCACCACTCACTGTACCCTCAGGCACTTACTTCTCTCCTCAGTCACCACTCACTGTACCCTCAGGCACTTACTTCTCTCCTCAGTCACCACTCACTGTACCCTCAGGCACTTACTTCTCTCCTCGGTCACCACTCACTGTACCCTCAGGCACTTACTTCTCTCCTCGGTCACCACTCACTGTACCCTCAGGCACTTACTTCTCTCCTCAGTCACCACTCACTGTACCCTCAGGCACTTACTTCTCTCCTCGGTCACCACTCACTGTACCCTCAGGCACTTACTTCTCTCCTCGGTCACCACTCACTGTACCCTCAGGCACTTACTTCTCTCCTCTGTGATGCCAGCTGTGCGGTCACCACTCACTGTACCCTCAGGCACTTACTTCTCTCCTCTGTGGCACCACTCACTGTACCCTCAGGCACTTACTTCTCTCCACTGTGATGCCAGCTGTGCGGCCACCACTCACTGTACCCTCAGGCACTTACTTCTCTCCTCGGTCACCACTCACTGTACCCTCAGGCACTTACTTCTCTCCTCGGTCACCACTCACTGTACCCTCAGGCACTTACTTCTCTCCTCGGTCACCACTCACTGTACCCTCAGGCACTTACTTCTCTCCTCAGTCACCACTCACTGTACCCTCAGGCACTTACTTCTCTCCTCGGTCACCACTCACTGTACCCTCAGGCACTTACTTCTCTCCTCGGTCACCACTCACTGTACCCTCAGGCACTTACTTCTCTCCTCAGTCACCACTCACTGTACCCTCAGGCACTTACTTCTCTCCTCAGTCACCACTCACTGTACCCTCAGGCACTTACTTCTCTCCTCAGTCACCACTCACTGTACCCTCAGGCACTTACTTCTCTCCTCGGTCACCACTCACTGTACCCTCAGGCACTTACTTCTCTCCTCGGTCACCACTCACTGTACCCTCAGGCACTTACTTCTCTCCTCTGTGATGCCAGCTGTGCGGTCACCACTCACTGTACCCTCAGGCACTTACTTCTCTCCTCTGTGGCACCACTCACTGTACCCTCAGGCACTTCTCTCCTCTGTGACACCAGCTGTGCGGTCACCACTCACTGTACCCTCAGGCACTTACTTCTCTCCTCTGTGACACCAGCTGTGCGGTCACCACTCACTGTACCCTCAGGCACTTACTTCTCTCCTCTGTGGCACCACTCACTGTACCCTCGGGCACTTACTTCTCTCCACTGTGATGCCAGCTGTGCGGTCACCACTCACTGTACCCTCAGGCACTTACTTCTCTCCTCGGTCACCACTCACTGTACCCTCAGGCACTTACTTCTCTCCTCGGTCACCACTCACTGTACCCTCAGGCACTTACTTCTCTCCTCGGTCACCACTCACTGTACCCTCAGGCACTTACTTCTCTCCTCAGTCACCACTCACTGTACCCTCAGGCACTTACTTCTCTCCTCAGTCACCACTCACTGTACCCTCAGGCACTTACTTCTCTCCACTGTGATGCCAGCTGTGCGGTCACCACTCACTGTACCCTCAGGCACTTACTTCTCTCCTCGGTCACCACTCACTGTACCCTCAGGCACTTACTTCTCTCCTCGGTCACCACTCACTGTACCCTCAGGCACTTACTTCTCTCCTCGGTCACCACTCACTGTACCCTCAGGCACTTACTTCTCTCCTCGGTCACCACTCACTGTACCCTCAGGCACTTACTTCTCTCCTCGGTCACCACTCACTGTACCCTCAGGCACTTACTTCTCTCCTCTGTGATGCCAGCTGTGCGGTCACCACTCACTGTACCCTCAGGCACTTACTTCTCTCCTCTGTGGCACCACTCACTGTACCCTCAGGCACTTACTTCTCTCCTCAGTCACCACTCACTGTACCCTCAGGCACTTACTTCTCTCCTCTGTGACACCAGCTGTGCGGTCACCACTCACTGTACCCTCAGGCACTTACTTCTCTCCTCGGTCACCACTCACTGTACCCTCAGGCACTTACTTCTCTCCTCGGTCACCACTCACTCTACCCTCAGGCACTTACTTCTCTCCTCGGTCACCACTCACTGTACCCTCAGGCACTTACTTCTCTCCTCAGTCACCACTCACTGTACCCTCAGGCACTTACTTCTCTCCTCAGTCACCACTCACTGTACCCTCAGGCACTTACTTCTCTCCTCAGTCACCACTCACTGTACCCTCAGGCACTTACTTCTCTCCTCGGTCACCACTCACTGTACCCTCAGGCACTTACTTCTCTCCTCAGTCACCACTCACTGTACCCTCAGGCACTTACTTCTCTCCTCGGTCACCACTCACTGTACCCTCAGGCACTTACTTCTCTCCTCGGTCACCACTCACTGTACCCTCAGGCACTTACTTCTCTCCTCTGTGATGCCAGCTGTGCGGTCACCACTCACTGTACCCTCAGGCACTTACTTCTCTCCTCTGTGGCACCACTCACTGTACCCTCAGGCACTTACTTCTCTCCTCTGTGACACCAGCTGTGCGGTCACCACTCACTGTACCCTCAGGCACTTACTTCTCTCCTCTGTGGCACCACTCACTGTACCCTCAGGCACTTACTTCTCTCCACTGTGATGCCAGCTGTGCGGCCACCACTCACTGTACCCTCAGGCACTTACTTCTCTCCTCGGTCACCACTCACTGTACCCTCAGGCACTTACTTCTCTCCTCGGTCACCACTCACTGTACCCTCAGGCACTTACTTCTCTCCTCGGTCACCACTCACTGTACCCTCAGGCACTTACTTCTCTCCTCAGTCACCACTCACTGTACCCTCAGGCACTTACTTCTCTCCTCAGTCACCACTCACTGTACCCTCAGGCACTTACTTCTCTCCTCAGTCACCACTCACTGTACCCTCAGGCACTTACTTCTCTCCACTGTGATGCCAGCTGTGCGGTCACCACTCACTGTACCCTCAGGCACTTACTTCTCTCCTCGGTCACCACTCACTGTACCCTCAGGCACTTACTTCTCTCCTCGGTCACCACTCACTGTACCCTCAGGCACTTACTTCTCTCCTCGGTCACCACTCACTGTACCCTCAGGCACTTACTTCTCTCCTCTGTGACACCAGCTGTGCGGTCACCACTCACTGTACCCTCAGGCACTTACTTCTCTCCTCGGTCACCACTCACTGTACCCTCAGGCACTTACTTCTCTCCTCGGTCACCACTCACTGTACCCTCAGGCACTTACTTCTCTCCTCTGTGATGCCAGCTGTGCGGTCACCACTCACTGTACCCTCAGGCACTTACTTCTCTCCTCTGTGGCACCACTCACTGTACCCTCAGGCACTTACTTCTCTCCTCTGTGACACCAGCTGTGCGGTCACCACTCACTGTACCCTCAGGCACTTACTTCTCTCCTCGGTCACCACTCACTGTACCCTCAGGCACTTACTTCTCTCCTCTGTGACACCAGCTGTGCGGTCACCACTCACTGTACCCTCAGGCACTTACTTCTCTCCTCTGTGGCACCACTCACTGTACCCTCAGGCACTTACTTCTCTCCACTGTGATGCCAGCTGTGCGGTCACCACTCACTGTACCCTCAGGCACTTACTTCTCTCCTCGGTCACCACTCACTGTACCCTCAGGCACTTACTTCTCTCCTCGGTCACCACTCACTGTACCCTCAGGCACTTACTTCTCTCCTCGGTCACCACTCACTGTACCCTCAGGCACTTACTTCTCTCCTCTGTGATGCCAGCTGTGCGGTCACCACTCACTGTACCCTCAGGCACTTACTTCTCTCCTCTGTGGCACCACTCACTGTACCCTCAGGCACTTACTTCTCTCCTCAGTCACCACTCACTGTACCCTCAGGCACTTACTTCTCTCCTCTGTGACACCAGCTGTGCGGTCACCACTCACTGTACCCTCAGGCACTTACTTCTCTCCTCGGTCACCACTCACTGTACCCTCAGGCACTTACTTCTCTCCTCGGTCACCACTCACTGTACCCTCAGGCACTTACTTCTCTCCTCTGTGACACCAGCTGTGCGGTCACCACTCACTGTACCCTCAGGCACTTACTTCTCTCCTCGGTCACCACTCACTGTACCCTCAGGCACTTACTTCTCTCCTCTGTGATGCCAGCTGTGCGGTCACCACTCACTGTACCCTCAGGCACTTACTTCTCTCCTCTGTGGCACCACTCACTGTACCCTCAGGCACTTACTTCTCACCACTGTGATGCCAGCTGTGCGGCCACCACTCACTGTACCCTCAGGCACTTACTTCTCTCCTCGGTCACCACTCACTGTACCCTCAGGCACTTACTTCTCTCCTCGGTCACCACTCACTGTACCCTCAGGCACTTACTTCTCTCCTCGGTCACCACTCACTGTACCCTCAGGCACTTACTTCTCTCCTCAGTCACCACTCACTGTACCCTCAGGCACTTACTTCTCTCCTCGGTCACCACTCACTGTACCCTCAGGCACTTACTTCTCTCCTCGGTCACCACTCACTGTACCCTCAGGCACTTACTTCTCTCCTCAGTCACCACTCACTGTACCCTCAGGCACTTACTTCTCTCCTCAGTCACCACTCACTGTACCCTCAGGCACTTACTTCTCTCCTCAGTCACCACTCACTGTACCCTCAGGCACTTACTTCTCTCCTCGGTCACCACTCACTGTACCCTCAGGCACTTACTTCTCTCCTCGGTCACCACTCACTGTACCCTCAGGCACTTACTTCTCTCCTCTGTGATGCCAGCTGTGCGGTCACCACTCACTGTACCCTCAGGCACTTACTTCTCTCCTCTGTGGCACCACTCACTGTACCCTCAGGCACTTCTCTCCTCTGTGACACCAGCTGTGCGGTCACCACTCACTGTACCCTCAGGCACTTACTTCTCTCCTCTGTGACACCAGCTGTGCGGTCACCACTCACTGTACCCTCAGGCACTTACTTCTCTCCTCTGTGGCACCACTCACTGTACCCTCGGGCACTTACTTCTCTCCACTGTGATGCCAGCTGTGCGGTCACCACTCACTGTACCCTCAGGCACTTACTTCTCTCCTCGGTCACCACTCACTGTACCCTCAGGCACTTACTTCTCTCCTCGGTCACCACTCACTGTACCCTCAGGCACTTACTTCTCTCCTCGGTCACCACTCACTGTACCCTCAGGCACTTACTTCTCTCCTCAGTCACCACTCACTGTACCCTCAGGCACTTACTTCTCTCCTCAGTCACCACTCACTGTACCCTCAGGCACTTACTTCTCTCCACTGTGATGCCAGCTGTGCGGTCACCACTCACTGTACCCTCAGGCACTTACTTCTCTCCTCGGTCACCACTCACTGTACCCTCAGGCACTTACTTCTCTCCTCGGTCACCACTCACTGTACCCTCAGGCACTTACTTCTCTCCTCGGTCACCACTCACTGTACCCTCAGGCACTTACTTCTCTCCTCGGTCACCACTCACTGTACCCTCAGGCACTTACTTCTCTCCTCTGTGATGCCAGCTGTGCGGTCACCACTCACTGTACCCTCAGGCACTTACTTCTCTCCTCTGTGGCACCACTCACTGTACCCTCAGGCACTTACTTCTCTCCTCAGTCACCACTCACTGTACCCTCAGGCACTTACTTCTCTCCTCTGTGACACCAGCTGTGCGGTCACCACTCACTGTACCCTCAGGCACTTACTTCTCTCCTCGGTCACCACTCACTGTACCCTCAGGCACTTACTTCTCTCCTCGGTCACCACTCACTGTACCCTCAGGCACTTACTTCTCTCCTCGGTCACCACTCACTGTACCCTCAGGCACTTACTTCTCTCCTCAGTCACCACTCACTGTACCCTCAGGCACTTACTTCTCTCCTCAGTCACCACTCACTGTACCCTCAGGCACTTACTTCTCTCCTCAGTCACCACTCACTGTACCCTCAGGCACTTACTTCTCTCCTCAGTCACCACTCACTGTACCCTCAGGCACTTACTTCTCTCCTCGGTCACCACTCACTGTACCCTCAGGCACTTACTTCTCTCCTCGGTCACCACTCACTGTACCCTCAGGCACTTACTTCTCTCCTCAGTCACCACTCACTGTACCCTCAGGCACTTACTTCTCTCCTCGGTCACCACTCACTGTACCCTCAGGCACTTACTTCTCTCCTCGGTCACCACTCACTGTACCCTCAGGCACTTACTTCTCTCCTCTGTGATGCCAGCTGTGCGGTCACCACTCACTGTACCCTCAGGCACTTACTTCTCTCCTCTGTGGCACCACTCACTGTACCCTCAGGCACTTACTTCTCTCCTCTGTGACACCAGCTGTGCGGTCACCACTCACTGTACCCTCAGGCACTTACTTCTCTCCTCTGTGGCACCACTCACTGTACCCTCAGGCACTTACTTCTCTCCACTGTGATGCCAGCTGTGCGGCCACCACTCACTGTACCCTCAGGCACTTACTTCTCTCCTCGGTCACCACTCACTGTACCCTCAGGCACTTACTTCTCTCCTCGGTCACCACTCACTGTACCCTCAGGCACTTACTTCTCTCCTCGGTCACCACTCACTGTACCCTCAGGCACTTACTTCTCTCCTCAGTCACCACTCACTGTACCCTCAGGCACTTACTTCTCTCCTCAGTCACCACTCACTGTACCCTCAGGCACTTACTTCTCTCCTCGGTCACCACTCACTGTACCCTCAGGCACTTACTTCTCTCCTCGGTCACCACTCACTGTACCCTCAGGCACTTACTTCTCTCCTCTGTGATGCCAGCTGTGCGGTCACCACTCACTGTACCCTCAGGCACTTACTTCTCTCCTCTGTGGCACCACTCACTGTACCCTCAGGCACTTCTCTCCTCTGTGACACCAGCTGTGCGGTCACCACTCACTGTACCCTCAGGCACTTACTTCTCTCCTCTGTGACACCAGCTGTGCGGTCACCACTCACTGTACCCTCAGGCACTTACTTCTCTCCTCTGTGGCACCACTCACTGTACCCTCGGGCACTTACTTCTCTCCACTGTGATGCCAGCTGTGCGGTCACCACTCACTGTACCCTCAGGCACTTACTTCTCTCCTCGGTCACCACTCACTGTACCCTCAGGCACTTACTTCTCTCCTCGGTCACCACTCACTGTACCCTCAGGCACTTACTTCTCTCCTCGGTCACCACTCACTGTACCCTCAGGCACTTACTTCTCTCCACTGTGATGCCAGCTGTGCGGTCACCACTCACTGTACCCTCAGGCACTTACTTCTCTCCTCGGTCACCACTCACTGTTCCCTCAGGCACTTACTTCTCTCCTCGGTCACCACTCACTGTACCCTCAGGCACTTACTTCTCTCCTCGGTCACCACTCACTGTACCCTCAGGCACTTACTTCTCTCCTCGGTCACCACTCACTGTACCCTCAGGCACTTACTTCTCTCCTCTGTGATGCCAGCTGTGCGGTCACCACTCACTGTACCCTCAGGCACTTACTTCTCTCCTCTGTGGCACCACTCACTGTACCCTCAGGCACTTACTTCTCTCCTCAGTCACCACTCACTGTACCCTCAGGCACTTACTTCTCTCCTCTGTGACACCAGCTGTGCGGTCACCACTCACTGTACCCTCAGGCACTTACTTCTCTCCTCGGTCACCACTCACTGTACCCTCAGGCACTTACTTCTCTCCTCGGTCACCACTCACTGTACCCTCAGGCACTTACTTCTCTCCTCGGTCACCACTCACTGTACCCTCAGGCACTTACTTCTCTCCTCAGTCACCACTCACTGTACCCTCAGGCACTTACTTCTCTCCTCAGTCACCACTCACTGTACCCTCAGGCACTTACTTCTCTCCTCAGTCACCACTCACTGTACCCTCAGGCACTTACTTCTCTCCTCAGTCACCACTCACTGTACCCTCAGGCACTTACTTCTCTCCTCGGTCACCACTCACTGTACCCTCAGGCACTTACTTCTCTCCTCGGTCACCACTCACTGTACCCTCAGGCACTTACTTCTCTCCTCAGTCACCACTCACTGTACCCTCAGGCACTTACTTCTCTCCTCGGTCACCACTCACTGTACCCTCAGGCACTTACTTCTCTCCTCGGTCACCACTCACTGTACCCTCAGGCACTTACTTCTCTCCTCTGTGATGCCAGCTGTGCGGTCACCACTCACTGTACCCTCAGGCACTTACTTCTCTCCTCTGTGGCACCACTCACTGTACCCTCAGGCACTTACTTCTCTCCTCTGTGACACCAGCTGTGCGGTCACCACTCACTGTACCCTCAGGCACTTACTTCTCTCCTCTGTGGCACCACTCACTGTACCCTCAGGCACTTACTTCTCTCCACTGTGATGCCAGCTGTGCGGCCACCACTCACTGTACCCTCAGGCACTTACTTCTCTCCTCGGTCACCACTCACTGTACCCTCAGGCACTTACTTCTCTCCTCGGTCACCACTCACTGTACCCTCAGGCACTTACTTCTCTCCTCGGTCACCACTCACTGTACCCTCAGGCACTTACTTCTCTCCTCAGTCACCACTCACTGTACCCTCAGGCACTTACTTCTCTCCTCAGTCACCACTCACTGTACCCTCAGGCACTTACTTCTCTCCTCAGTCACCACTCACTGTACCCTCAGGCACTTACTTCTCTCCACTGTGATGCCAGCTGTGCGGTCACCACTCACTGTACCCTCAGGCACTTACTTCTCTCCTCGGTCACCACTCACTGTACCCTCAGGCACTTACTTCTCTCCTCGGTCACCACTCACTGTACCCTCAGGCACTTACTTCTCTCCTCGGTCACCACTCACTGTACCCTCAGGCACTTACTTCTCTCCTCTGTGACACCAGCTGTGCGGTCACCACTCACTGTACCCTCAGGCACTTACTTCTCTCCTCGGTCACCACTCACTGTACCCTCAGGCACTTACTTCTCTCCTCGGTCACCACTCACTGTACCCTCAGGCACTTACTTCTCTCCTCTGTGATGCCAGCTGTGCGGTCACCACTCACTGTACCCTCAGGCACTTACTTCTCTCCTCTGTGGCACCACTCACTGTACCCTCAGGCACTTACTTCTCTCCTCTGTGACACCAGCTGTGCGGTCACCACTCACTGTACCCTCAGGCACTTACTTCTCTCCTCGGTCACCACTCACTGTACCCTCAGGCACTTACTTCTCTCCTCTGTGACACCAGCTGTGCGGTCACCACTCACTGTACCCTCAGGCACTTACTTCTCTCCTCTGTGGCACCACTCACTGTACCCTCAGGCACTTACTTCTCTCCACTGTGATGCCAGCTGTGCGGTCACCACTCACTGTACCCTCAGGCACTTACTTCTCTCCTCGGTCACCACTCACTGTACCCTCAGGCACTTACTTCTCTCCTCGGTCACCACTCACTGTACCCTCAGGCACTTACTTCTCTCCTCGGTCACCACTCACTGTACCCTCAGGCACTTACTTCTCTCCTCTGTGATGCCAGCTGTGCGGTCACCACTCACTGTACCCTCAGGCACTTACTTCTCTCCTCTGTGGCACCACTCACTGTACCCTCAGGCACTTACTTCTCTCCTCAGTCACCACTCACTGTACCCTCAGGCACTTACTTCTCTCCTCTGTGACACCAGCTGTGCGGTCACCACTCACTGTACCCTCAGGCACTTACTTCTCTCCTCGGTCACCACTCACTGTACCCTCAGGCACTTACTTCTCTCCTCGGTCACCACTCACTGTACCCTCAGGCACTTACTTCTCTCCTCTGTGACACCAGCTGTGCGGTCACCACTCACTGTACCCTCAGGCACTTACTTCTCTCCTCGGTCACCACTCACTGTACCCTCAGGCACTTACTTCTCTCCTCTGTGACACCAGCTGTGCGGTCACCACTCACTGTACCCTCAGGCACTTACTTCTCTCCTCTGTGGCGCCAGCTGTGTGGAATGGTCATATGGCATCCCGAGGCACCTGCACAACTTAGGTCTCCCCACGCCATGATTGTGTATAATATACTGTTCTGTGTCATTGTGTGCGCAGCCCCCTCCAAAACTCGCCACTATAGCAGCAATGTCAGAGTGTGTACAGTCCAGGCCCCATTTTAGTTACTCTGATCTTACACTTTTTTTTGGAGGAAATAACAATTATAATAGGAATATGATGATCATATTGTGGTGACTGTTTTTTTATATTACAGTATACAGGATACTTACCCAAAGTGTAAAATAGAAAAACACACACAGCACCTACACACGAGTTTCCCTGTATGCTGGGTACAGATGTGGGTGTGCAGCTCCTGCCTCCTCCCACTGGGGGGCGCCATGTCCTTTCCTGCAATGAACTCCAACAGCTGACAGAATTTTAGCGCAGAACAAAACACATAACTCAGATTCTCATCTACCAACGAAGGCAAATACCAGCGCAATTACTGTGATACTAATGAAAAATTCACTGGTATTTACCAATACTTAGCCCTCCGGCGAGGTCCTGCAAAGTCCTTGTCCTCAGCAAGGTCCTCCGCTGGGCTGCCTAACGCTGCCAGTGACGGGGCTCCGGTGTTATGTGTATGCACAACGGTCCGTCTGCGCGTGTGCATGACACGGGGACTCGGCAGTGCATGGAAGGCGGAAGGCTTTGCTGAAGCCGGAAGGGAAGCGCCCGGTCTCCATTGCCGGCAATGGGAACTGCATCGCTGTCGCCATCTAAAAGGTGGCAAGAGCAATGCTTGAGAAACAGCGGATCGGAGTTATCTGGCACTTCGTCTAGTGTGTACCTGCTATGTCGCTGACAATGCGCGCTCCCGAGCATCGTCTGCAACATCGCACGTCAGACCTGCATGCAGCTCCGATGGGCTACATCATTAGCCATCGATTCACCGCTGCCGCCATAGACAAGTATGTACACACTTGCCGCTGCCGGCACCCTGCTAGGTGCTGTCGTTAACGAGGTGGGTACACTGCAGTGTGTAGCGTCCTGTGTGAGGATTTGCACTATACGGACGGTCAGCACTGATGAATATGAGCGTATCCAGATTGTGCATCCAATGCGGGAATTTGGGAGGTATAATAATGCCCTCTCACATAGGTGCAAACCTTTAATTATCAGGAGAGCTTACATTATCCCCATCCCCACAATGTCATAAAGATGCCAAGCATAATGACCCCCTCCCCTCCCCAGTCACCCCCACCCCACGCCCTCACTTGTAATAATTTCCCTTACACCAGCTTCTGATGAAAGGACTGTGGTGAATGTAATTTGGCCCCATGATGATGATTAGTAATTGCTTCCAGGGGGCATATTCAGCCTGTTCCCAGCCAGCTATGAATTGTTCTATGTCAGGAGATCTCTGCACATTTGGCAACATATGCAATGCACCGTATAAAGCAGAGGATTGGCAGAGCGAGGTCTGGCAGAAAGAGGACAGGCAGAGAGAGAACTGGCAGAGAGGACTGGTAAAGGGGACTGGCAGAGAGGACAGGGAGGGCGAGGACTGGCAGAGAGAGAGGACTGGCAGAGCGAGGACTGGCAGAGCGAGGACTGGCAGAGCGAGGACAGGCAGAGCAAGAACTGGCAGAGAGAGGACAGGCAGAGAGAGGACTGGCAGAGAGAGGACAGGCAGGGCGAAGACTGACAGAGGACAGGCAGAGAGCACTGGCAGAGGGGACTGGCAGAGAGGACAGGCAGAGCGAGGACTGGCAGAGGGGACTGGCAGAGAGAGGACTGGCAGAGAGAGAGGACTGGCAGAGCTAGGACAGGCAGAGGGAGGACTGGCAGAGGGAGGACTGGCAGAGAGAGAGGACTGGCACAGTGAGAGGACTGGCAGAGTGAGAGGACAGGCAGAGAGGATTAGCAGAGGGAGGACTGACAGAGCAAGAACTGGCAGAGAGAGGACTGGCAGAGAGAGGACAGGCAGAGAGCACTGGCAGAGGGGACTGGCAGAGGGAGGACTGACAGAGCGAGAAGACTGGCAGAGGGAGGACTGGCAGAGGGAGGACTGGCAGAGAGAGGACTGGCAGAGCCAGGCATACAGAATCCAGCACCACGTGCTGCACACATTTCCGGAATAACTGCTCTGTTCCACACTGTAAACATCACAGAGTGGATTTCACACGGCTTTAAACATGGAGAACTAACAATAAAGCATTCACAGATGGGGAAGCGAGTTTGCTGGAGGAACCTCAGTCTCACGGTGCCTGGATCCAATCTCAAATCTGTCACAGACCATGTTATTAACCCCTCCTGGGATACTGAATGACGCTGAGATCCTTATTAGAGTTTTCCCTGGTTCATTGTTCTGCAGCTCCTCTCATGTATAGGAGTGTCTTGGTGTATGGCTTAGTAATTACATAGTTACATGGAAATATCATTACATAGAGGTTGCAGTAACCTAGCGGTGAGATTCATGTTCTTCATGTCCAATCTTTCACTTTCCCAATAATCAAAAATCACAATACTACATATGAAGTCATTGCTATGTCTCCATGGATCAACCTCTACGATGTATGACAGTACGCAATGACGGTACGTGATGACGGTACGCAATTACACCCGGTGACACCATCTTTTTGCAAACCCTGTAATATACAATATTGTACAATTTAATTCATATGGCACACAGCAGCCAGCCACAGGCCAAGATGATGGAGGTCGGACACAGGTTCTGCATTCCTCGCCTCACGTTACCGCTTCCATCCTGTACCACTATCTTCATACAGTCGCCCACTGGTAGTCTGTATGCTTTGCTCCTTGCTAAGAGTCTGTTGTGTGTATAACAGTGAGTACGCCTGTACATCCACATTACTGCTAAACATTGGTGATGGCACTGGTGCTAAATAACTGCTCCCCCACCCCACCCCCGATCTGGTTAAGTACTGGACTGTTTCTTTACTTTGAGGGATCCCCTGGTGCATATTATTACTCTGCTATCACCTTCGCCAATAGTACACACACATTCAACATCATTATACTAGTAACAATCGGCTGATTGTTACCATACAGTAGCATCCTACAGCCCAATTGGTTGGTGAAATCCAATATGTTGGACAACCTGATTTACCGATTGAGTCCAATCACTTTTTGGTCGGAATCGGCGACTGGTGTACCCCATACATTGCCGATTTATACGCCCAAGCATCTGCAAAGCGGCGAATTACCCCAATCCATTGCAGCATTATGGGCCCTTTAGATCTAAACATGTTACGTCTCAGATGCTTTACTCGCAGTAAAAACCTGGCACCTTGTTAGCTAATACTTTTAATATAAAATCACTGATTATAATTCCAGACCCGCCAAGGCCTTTCAACCAGTAATCAGCAATCTCTTAGCTGAGTTGGAAGAATTCCATACTTATTAATCTTATTTCATATGTATTATTGTAATTAACATGTTGCTCCTGCAGAGGTCTCCACATCCCAATGCCAACACTTACTCCCTGTGTACTCAGCACTTGATTAGGGAACATTCTTTGATGCAGAAATAACGGAGGAGGAAACAGACCATGAGTTGAGCCAATCACCTAGAAGTAATGACGCTGCCTCTGTGACACTGACCTAGAGCAGGAAGGAGCAGTGTGCAGTTAGCGCTTTGCGGGCGAGTCTCGGGGCATATGCCCTGGCGCGGCCTAGATAGCTGGTACAAGCATCTGCGCGGGATTTGAAATCTCAGAATCAGATTTTCTCTTCCACTTAGTCAAAAATAAATCTAAACAAAAATAGTTACGCTGGGTACACATTGGAGCAATGTCGGGCCGATATACCGTTTCGTAACGACGTATCGCCTACATCGCTCAGTGTGTATGCATGTTTGCGCGCTCATCAAACTGCACATCAAACCTAGCGATATCCCTAGCGGACAGTGCATTGTTAATGAACGACGTAGCAGTGACAGTCTTCCATTAAAGTCGTGCAGTGTGGACGCACAATCACTGTTGACGGGCATTCCTTACGATGTCGGAACGAATGCCCGTCACTCCAGTGTGGACATAGCTTTAAAAATACATATCAAATAATAAGGCATTTTTGAAAATAATTTTTTTTTTTCTTGTCATTGTCATCCACAGATGCCGATAACAGCAAAATGATCATGGCTGTACTTGTAAATCCTTCTTAAATAGGCTTTGTATGGTGACGCTGTGGTGAACCTTAGTGGGGTCATGGGGGTACCGACGATGGTGACTCTTTTATGCATAAGGCAAATCCGGCCACACCACCTGTTTTCACCAGAGATGGGGATTTTTGCTCCCCAATGTACAGAGCAGACGGCCTCTCGGAGCCGGACCATACACAAGACAGCGCTATTTTAGCACCACTGTAGAATATAAAACTTGATGCACTGTTTTAGCAACACATCGGATCAAAGCTTTCAGGCGGTTTTAAGATGGTAGTAGACTCTAAAGCTGGGTACACACTGACAGATTGGCCGATCAATTGATTGCCCAATATATCTGGTGCTCTTCGACCAGTGCGTACCAGCGATATGTCTGTGAGCGACGTCATCTCAGACATATCGCGTCGGCTGTGCTGCACAGCCAATGGCATCTACCGACCGCCCGTACACTTGCCGTGGGGAAGGGGATCAGCCAGCAGGACCCGCAGCCAGGGACAGATAATGGTCATTCAGGGGGTATATGAACAACCATCATATACAGATATATCTGTTCAGTGTGTACACAGCTTTAAGGGAGCTAATATTTATTTGATCCCACACCCCGATAATTAGCATAATGAATAGACCCCCTAAGTGAGGATTATAACCTAATCTTTACAGACAGGCAGTGACAAGTTTCTCACGAAAAACTGCTTTGTAGAAACAGCAGTTACTCTGAAGTGATAGTTTAGGGCAGGAGGCGTGATGAATGAGGCGTGATGAATGAGGCGTGATGAATGAGGCGTGATTGATGAATGAGGCGTGATGAATGAGGCGTGATGAATGAGGCGTGATGAATGAGGCGTGATGAATGAGGCGTGATGTATGAGGCGTGATGGATGAGGCGTGATGGATGAGGCGTGATGGATGAGGCGTGATGAATGAGGCGTGATGAATGAGGCGTGATGTATGAGGCGTGATGTATGAGGCGTGATGAATGAGGCGTGATGGATGAGGCGTGATGGATGAGGCGTGATGAATGAGGCGTGATGTATGAGGCGTGATGTATGAGGCGTGATGAATGAGGCGTGATGTATGAGGCGTGATGTATGAGGCGTGATGTATGAGGCGTGATGAATGAGGCGTGATGAATGAGGCGTGATGAATGAGGCGTGATGTATGAGGCGTGATGAATGAGGCGTGATGTATGAGGCGTGATGTATGAGGCGTGATGTATGAGGCGTGATGAATGAGGCGTGATGGATGAGGCGTGATGGATGAGGCGTGATGGATGAGGCGTGATGAATGAGGCGTGATGAATGAGGCGTGATGTATGAGGCGTGATGGATGAGGCGTGATGGATGAGGCGTGATGAATGAGGCGTGATGAATGAGGCGTGATGTATGAGGCGTGATGAATGAGGCGTGATGAATGAGGCGTGATGTATGAGGCGTGATGTATGAGGCGTGATGAATGAGGCGTGATGAATGAGGCGTGATGTATGAGGCGTGATGAATGAGGCGTGATGAATGCCTCCTAATCCTAAACTGTGTTTGAAAACACAGCGAGTTCGAACCATAATTATCACATGTGATAATTATGTTTTGATGAATAGGTCCCCATGTGTCTTACCGAATGCTTCCCAGTCACGCTTCAACGCTTGGAAACAAATTTAGGCTTGTTGGTACATGTAGTCCCACTGTAAATAACAATATAAATTACTAACTTTCACCCGTTAACCCTGCACCCACCACCACCAGTGGGGCAGGGAATAGCCACAGGCTTCACCCCAGCCCTGGAGTATCCTCATGAGGGGAGACCCCATTTTTGGGGTCTCCCATTTTTCTCTATTTATTAAGCCTTTATTTACTCTGAACGCACAAAAACACTACACTGATCTGTGCGCTGCACGCTGGAGTCTATTGAGAAGGGACCAATATGACTGAACACAGAAAACGTATGCGGATCCCAGGGTTACCCAGTTCGTTTAAACACGATTCTTAGTAAGTTTACCCCTTTGTAGGTTGCATAAGGGTACGTGTTGTGGTGTCAGCTTGCTCTTAAAGAACTTCTTGAGGTTGAATTTCCTGATGTACTGTATGTATAATTACTTTTCAAACTCACTGAGATGGTGGACGGGTCGCACTTAACACCTTTGTGGAGGATCCTTTGTGTCTTTCATTGCTGAGGTTAAAGGTTTATTTTCTTTCTAACTCTCCTCATTTTCTTCTGTCTTCTCCTCAGTGCCAACCCGCAGCTGGCTATAGAACCCTACATATCCAGCCAGCATTACAGCAGCTGCCTGGGCATCACCCTTGAAGCCTCGGTCTCCTGCACTCCCCACATTCATGCTATCTGCCAATCTGGCATCTTCCAGCTTATCTCTAGAATCACCCTCGCTCTCATTGGTGCAACCAAAACTGTTATCTATGCATTTGTCATTTCCCACCTGGAAACTACAACCTTCTCCTAGTTGAAAGAGGAATGCGCTACTGCACAGATGCCAGTTTTCCTTTTCTCCAGGGAGGCTTTATGCCCTATTTCAAGATGGCCGCCGATCTCCCACTTGACCATGTGCAGGGGCCATCTTGACTGTGAGAGAGTGACATGGTTGGAGAAGTCTCCTGCTTAGCTTATAGGTTAATACCTGCCTGTAATGCTGTTCCAGATCCCTGCACAGCTACCCACTTACAGCATACACTCACCTGAACTGTATACAACCCTGCTCCGCTCAAGCTCCACTCCGTTACCAGTGTGCATGTAACAGTGAGTATGGCTGTACCTGCTGTCTACCAATAAACCCACTGGTTAAGTAACTGAGCTGTTCATACTGTGAGTCATCCATAAATTTGTATCTATGGGGCCTATTCATGAACGGACCCCAATAATTAACATCCTAACTCGCCGCAGCTGCCGGCGCGGTGATAGCTGATGCGAAATCAGCTGTCCTCGCAAGCGGCTTCACTGCACCTTTTTCGGAGTAAAGAAACTTTTCAATGCTCCTTTCGGAGCAGTGACGGGACTGCGCATGCACGACCTACAGGTCACGCATGCACACAAGAGCCCCGATGTCCGGCGGAAGAAGCTGGACAGGGGCGGAGGGATCCAAAAGGATCCCTCTTCGCAACCCAGAGGGAGCAGGAGCATTCACCGCCTGAAGATGGCGAATGCTCCTGCAGTCAAGCTCCGAAAATATTATATTTCCAGAGCTTGATGAATTCTGTCCCCATACTAGTGTATGGGGACAGCGGGCCATTCCGCAAACACTCACACCTCCCAACATTAGACAGGCTGAGATTGGGACATTGCGCATGTGCACTGGCAAAAAGGGGCGTGGCCTCCCGATCTAGTGTGTGACACGCCCCCATTCTTCCCCTAGCTGCTGGGCTGCCCCCAATCCCTCTCCATAGTGTGTGGGTGCCATGCACCTCTGCTCTGTGAATGGAGAGGGAGACCTCCCGTCCCTCCCCTGCTCCTCGGGACACTGCAGCCTACGGGTGGGATGGTGCCTGAAAAGTGGGACTGTCCTGCCAAAATCGGAACAGCTGGGTGGTATGCACACTATATGATATATTGGTAATTCTTGCGATGGATCACAACTACCATCGTAAAAGTATGTACCCCTAATTCATCGTTTGGTCTGATGTGCTGCCCGTCAGATGGGACATACGATGCGTTAACATTACCCCTGTAATAATATATCGTGTCTTGGTATAGTAGATCGTGTGATGTGTAGGAGAACACAATATATAGTTCCATCGTATGGGACCATCGCTAGATTGACGCGTTGCTCATGTTGGAAGGAGTGCGATCCTGCGTTGCCTCCCTCCAGCGTCTGACAGGTAGCACTGAGCCGACGGCCACTAGGACCTGCTGGAGCTCAGTCAGCCCGGCCCAATCTCTGACATCCGCTACTGCACATGCATGGCTGCTCCGCGCGTCTTTACTCCCTGGCGTTCCATGGGAACGGACAGACATGGGGGTCACAGTACAGAGCCACATAGCTGGACCACAAGTATATTCATCACAGCTACCATCCACCGGTGTATTAGTCATTACCACGCCCGGCACAATACAAGGCACGGCCACACCCTGAGCTCCAGGCTGCCTAATCTGCATACCGCTGTTACAACTGTGATATCCCCGTGTCATTTGCTACTTGTTGTTTTACCAGATGCAATAAATGTAAGAATTGGCTAAGCTGTGCCACGTGCAGGCCCGCCAAGAGCCGCGGCAGGCCCAGGTAACAGGGGGCGTAGCCTAATTGCGGGAGGCGTGGCCACACCCCCTTCGAAAAAAAAATATTTGCGGTGCTGCGCGCTGGCGAGGTAGGCGCTCTGGCCCCCTCAGCCCGGCACAAATCCACAGGGGGGGGGGCGATCAGAGTGATCGCTCCCCCCCACAGGCATAGGAGACTGCTGGGCTGCTGTGAGGGGGGGGGGGGGCGGTGCCGGACCCGGGCCCCCGCAAGGCGCCTCAGAAAGCCCGGACCCGGGAAATCTGTACCAGCTCCCCCCCCCCCCTCTCGGCCACGTGTGGCATAACCGCCACCAGCACCTGCGATACATACTTACCACTACATGCATTTTTGTCATTGACATTATACCCTGATTTAACTATTGTCTGGAGGACTACTGCTCCCAGCACAATCCGCTTGCACATTATAATGACAAACTACTCTGCTTCAGGGTTGCTGACTTTCTGTCTGCCCCTTACGGGAGGCTCCCAGATGAATTGGGAGGGTAGGCAAGTATGCTCTGCTATCAGGTCACACCCAGCCTGCCGTCACCCCGATACTCTGCTATCAGGTCACACCCAACCTGCCGTCACCTCTATACTCTGCTATCAGGTCACACCCAGCCTGCCGTCACCTCTATACTCTGCTATCAGGTCACACCCAACCTGCCGTCACCTCTATACTCTGCTATCAGGTCACACCCAGCCTGCCGTCACCTCTATACTCTGCTATCAGGTCACACCCAGCCTGCCGTCACCCCGATACTCTGCTATCAGGTCACACCCAACCTGCCGTCACCTCTATACTCTGCTATCAGGTCACACCCAGCCTGCCGTCACCTCTATACTCTGCTATCAGGTCACACCCAACCTGCCGTCACCTCTATACTCTGCTATCAGGTCACACCCAGCCTGCCGTCACCCCGATACTCTGCTATCAGGTCACACCCAACCTGCCGTCACCTCTATACTCTGCTATCAGGTCACACCCAGCCTGCCGTCACCTCTATACACTGATATCAGGTCACACCCAGCCTGCCGTCACCTCTATACTCTGCTATCAGGTCACACCCAGCCTGCTGCCACCCCCATACTCTGCTATCAAGTCACACCCAGCCTGCTGTCACCTCTATACTCTGCTATCAGGTCACACCCAGCCTGCCGTCACCTCTATACTCTGCTATCAGGTCACACCCAGCCTGCCGTCACCTCTATACTCTGCTATCAGGTCACACCCAGCCTGCTGTCACCTCTATACTCTGCTATCAGGTCACACCCAGCCTGCTGTCACCTCTATACTCTGCTATCAGGTCACACCCAGCCTGCCGTCACCTCTATACTCTGCTATCAGGTCACACCCAGCCTGCTGTCACCTCTATACTCTATCAGGTCACACCCAGCCTGCCGTCACCTCTATACTCTGCTATCAGGTCACACCAGCCTGCCGTCACCTCTATACTCTGCTATCAGGTCACACCCAGCCTGCCGTCACCCCTATACTCTGCTATCAGGTCACACCCAGCCTGCTGTCACCCCTATACTCTGCTATCAGGTCACGGTCACCTCTATACTCTGCTATCAGGTCACACCCAGCCTGCCGTCACCTCTATACTCTGCTATCAGGTCACACCCAGCCTGCTGTCATCTCTATAGTCTGCTATCAGGTCACACCCAGCCTGCCGTCACCTCTATACTCTGCTATCAGGTCACACCCAGCCTGCCGTCACCCCTATACTCTGCTATCAGGTCACACCCAGCCTGCCGTCACCTCTATACTCTGCTATCAGGTCACACCCAGCCTGCCGTCACCTCTATACTCTGCTATCAGGTCACACCCAGCCTGCCGTCACCCCTATACTCTGCTATCAGGTCACACCCAGCCTGCCGTCACCCCTATACTCTGCTATCAGGTCACACACAGCCTGCCATCACCTCTATATACTCTGCTATCAGGTCACACCCAGCCTGCCGTCACCTCTATACTCTGCTATCAGGTCACACCCAGCCTGCCGGCACCTCTATACTCTGCTATCAGGTCACACCCAGCCTGCCGGCATCTCTATACACTGATATCAGGTCACACCCAGCCTGCCGTCACCTCTATACTCTGCTATCAGGTCACACCCAGCCTGCCGTCACCTCTATACTCTGCTATCAGGTCACACCCAGCCTGCCGTCACCTCTATACTCTGCTATCAGGTCACACCCAGCCTGCCGTCACCTCTATACTCTGCTATCAGGTCACACCAGCCTGCCGTCACCTCTATACTCTGCTATCAGGTCACACCCAGCCTGCCGTCACCTCTATACTCTGCTATCAGGTCACACCCAGCCTGCCGTAACCTCTATACTCTGCTATCAGGTCACACCCAGCCTGCCGTCACCCCTATACTCTGCTATCAGGTCACACCCAGCCTGCCGTCACCCCTATACTCTCCTATCAGGTCACACCCAGCCTGCCGTCACCTCTATACTCTGCTATCAGGTCACACCCAGCCTGCCGTCACCTCTATACTCTCCTATCAGGTCACACCCAGCCTGTTGTCACCTCTATACTCTGCTATCAGGTCACACCCAGCCTGCCGTCACCTCAATACTCTGCTATCAGGTCACACCCAGCCTGCCGTCACCTCAATACTCTGCTATCAGGTCACACCCAGCCTGCCGTCACCTCTATACTCTGCTATCAGGTCACACCCAGCCTGCCGTCACCTCTATACTTTCCTATCAGGTCACACCCAGCCTGCCGTCACCTCTATACTCTGCTATCAGGTCACACCCAGCCTGCCGTCACCTCAATACTCTGCTATCAGGTCACACCCAGCCTGCCGTCACCTCTATACTTTCCTATCAGGTCACACCCAGCCTGCTGTCACCTCTATACTCTGCTATCAGGTCACACCAGCCTGCCGTCACCTCAATACTCTGCTATCAGGTCACACCCAGCCTGCCGTCACCTCTATACTCTGCTATCAGGTCACACCAGCCTGCCGTCACCTCTATACTCTGCTATCAGGTCACACCCAGCCTGCCGTCACCCCTATACTCTGCTATCAGGTCACACCCAGCCTGCTGTCACCCCTATACTCTGCTATCAGGTCACGGTCACCTCTATACTCTGCTATCAGGTCACACCCAGCCTGCCGTCACCTCTATACTCTGCTATCAGGTCACACCCAGCCTGCTGTCATCTCTATAGTCTGCTATCAGGTCACACCCAGCCTGCTGTCATCTCTATAGTCTGCTATCAGGTCACACCCAGCCTGCCGTCACCTCTATACTCTGCTATCAGGTCACACCCAGCCTGCCGTCACCTCTATACTCTGCTATCAGGTCACACCCAGCCTGCCGTCACCTCTATACTCTGCTATCAGGTCACACCCAGCCTGTCGTCACCTCTATACTCTGCTATCAGGTCACACCCAGCCTGCCGTCACCCCTATACTCTGCTATCAGGTCACACCCAGCCTGCCGTCACCTCTATACTCTGCTATCAGGTCACACCCAGCCTGCCGTCACCTCTATACTCTGATATCAGGTCACACCCAGCCTGCCGTCACCCCTATACTCTGCTATCAGGTCACACCCAGCCTGCCGTCACCCCTATACTCTGCTATCAGGTCACACACAGCCTGCCATCACCTCTATATACTCTGCTATCAGGTCACACCCAGCCTGCCGTCACCCCAATACTCTGCTATCAGGTCACACCCAGCCTGCCGTCACCTCTATACTCTGCTATCAGGTCACACCCAGCCTGCCGTCACCTCTATACTCTGCTATCAGGTCACACCCAGCCTGCCGGCACCTCTATACTCTGCTATCAGGTCACACCCAGCCTGCCGGCATCTCTTTACACTGATATCAGGTCACACCCAGCCTGCCGTCACCTCTATACTCTGCTATCAGGTCACACCCAGCCTGCCGTCACCTCTATACTCTGCTATCAGGTCACACCCAGCCTGCCGTCACCTCTATACTCTGCTATCAGGTCACACCCAGCCTGCCGTCACCTCTATACTCTGCTATCAGGTCACACCAGCCTGCCGTCACCTCTATACTCTGCTATCAGGTCACACCCAGCCTGCCGTAACCTCTATACTCTGCTATCAGGTCACACCCAGGCTGCCGTCACCCCTATACTCTGCTATCAGGTCACACCCAGCCTGCCGTCACCCCTATACTCTCCTATCAGGTCACACCCAGCCTGCCGTCACCTCTATACTCTGCTATCAGGTCACACCCAGCCTGCCGTCACCTCTATACTCTCCTATCAGGTCACACCCAGCCTGTTGTCACCTCTATACTCTGCTATCAGGTCACACCCAGCCTGCCGTCACCTCAATACTCTGCTATCAGGTCACACCCAGCCTGCCGTCACCTCAATACTCTGCTGTCAGGTCACACCCAGCCTGCCGTCACCTCTATACTCTGCTATCAGGTCACACCCAGCCTGCCGTCACCTCTATACTTTCCTATCAGGTCACACCCAGCCTGCCGTCACCTCTATACTCTGCTATCAGGTCACACCCAGCCTGCCGTCACCTCTATACTCTGCTATCAGGTCACACCAGCCTGCCGTCACCTCTATACTCTGCTATCAGGTCACACCCAGCCTGCCGTCACCTCTATACTCTGCTATCAGGTCACACCCAGCCTGCCGTCACCTCAATACTCTGCTATCAGGTCACACCCAGCCTGCCGTCACCTCTATACTTTCCTATCAGGTCACACCCAGCCTGCTGTCACCTCTATACTCTGCTATCAGGTCACACCAGCCTGCCGTCACCTCAATACTCTGCTATCAGGTCACACCCAGCCTGCCGTCACCTCTATACTCTGCTATCAGGTCACACCAGCCTGCCGTCACCTCTATACTCTGCTATCAGGTCACACCCAGCCTGCCGTCACCCCTATACTCTGCTATCAGGTCACACCCAGCCTGCTGTCACCCCTATACTCTGCTATCAGGTCACGGTCACCTCTATACTCTGCTATCAGGTCACACCCAGCCTGCCGTCACCTCTATACTCTGCTATCAGGTCACACCCAGCCTGCTGTCATCTCTATAGTCTGCTATCAGGTCACACCCAGCCTGCCGTCACCTCTATACTCTGCTATCAGGTCACACCCAGCCTGCCGTCACCTCTATACTCTGCTATCAGGTCACACCCAGCCTGCCATCACCTCTATACTCTGCTATCAGGTCACACCCAGCCTGTCGTCACCTCTATACTCTGCTATCAGGTCACACCCAGCCTGCCGTCACCCCTATACTCTGCTATCAGGTCACACCCAGCCTGCCGTCACCTCTATACTCTGCTATCAGGTCACACCCAGCCTGCCGTCACCTCTATACTCTGATATCAGGTCACACCCAGCCTGCCGTCACCCCTATACTCTGCTATCAGGTCACACCCAGCCTGCCGTCACCCCTATACTCTGCTATCAGGTCACACACAGCCTGCCATCACCTCTATATACTCTGCTATCAGGTCACACCCAGCCTGCCGTCACCCCAATACTCTGCTATCAGGTCACACCCAGCCTGCCGTCACCTCTATACTCTGCTATCAGGTCACACCCAGCCTGCCGTCACCTCTATACTCTGCTATCAGGTCACACCCAGCCTGCCGGCACCTCTATACTCTGCTATCAGGTCACACCCAGCCTGCCGGCATCTCTATACACTGATATCAGGTCACACCCAGCCTGCCGTCACCTCTATACTCTGCTATCAGGTCACACCCAGCCTGCCGTCACCTCTATACTCTGCTATCAGGTCACACCCAGCCTGCCGTCACCTCTATACTCTGCTATCAGGTCACACCCAGCCTGCCGTCACCTCTATACTCTGCTATCAGGTCACACCAGCCTGCCGTCACCTCTATACTCTGCTATCAGGTCACACCCAGCCTGCCGTAACCTCTATACTCTGCTATCAGGTCACACCCAGGCTGCCGTCACCCCTATACTCTGCTATCAGGTCACACCCAGCCTGCCGTCACCCCTATACTCTCCTATCAGGTCACACCCAGCCTGCCATCACCTCTATACTCTGCTATCAGGTCACACCCAGCCTGCCGTCACCTCTATACTCTCCTATCAGGTCACACCCAGCCTGTTGTCACCTCTATACTCTGCTATCAGGTCACACCCAGCCTGCCGTCACCTCAATACTCTGCTATCAGGTCACACCCAGCCTGCCGTCACCTCAATACTCTGCTGTCAGGTCACACCCAGCCTGCCGTCACCTCTATACTCTGCTATCAGGTCACACCCAGCCTGCCGTCACCTCTATACTTTCCTATCAGGTCACACCCAGCCTGCCGTCACCTCTATACTCTGCTATCAGGTCACACCCAGCCTGCCGTCACCTCTATACTCTGCTATCAGGTCACACCCAGCCTGCCGTCACCTCTATACTCTGCTATCAGGTCACACCCAGCCTGCCGTCACCTCTATACTCTGCTATCAGGTCACACCCAGCCTGCCGTCACCTCTATACTCTGCTATCAGGTCACACCCAGCCTGCCGTCACCTCTATACTTTCCTATCAGGTCACACCCAGCCTGCTGTCACCTCTATACTCTGCTATCAGGTCACACCAGCCTGCCGTCACCTCTATACTCTGCTATCAGGTCACACCCAGCCTGCCGTCACCTCTATACTCTGCTATCAGGTCACACCAGCCTGCCGTCACCTCTATACTCTGCTATCAGGTCACACCCAGCCTGCCGTCACCCCTATACTCTGCTATCAGGTCACACCCAGCCTGCTGTCACCCCTATACTCTGCTATCAGGTCACGGTCACCTCTATACTCTGCTATCAGGTCACACCCAGCCTGCCGTCACCTCTATACTCTGCTATCAGGTCACACCCAGCCTGCCGTCACCTCTATACTCTGCTATCAGGTCACACCCAGCCTGTCGTCACCTCTATACTCTGCTATCAGGTCACACCCAGCCTGCCGTCACCCCTATACTCTGCTATCAGGTCACACCCAGCCTGCCGTCACCTCTATACTCTGCTATCAGGTCACACCCAGCCTGCCGTCACCTCTATACTCTGATATCAGGTCACACCCAGCCTGCCGTCACCCCTATACTCTGCTATCAGGTCACACCCAGCCTGCCGTCACCCCTATACTCTGCTATCAGGTCACACACAGCCTGCCATCACCTCTATATACTCTGCTATCAGGTCACACCCAGCCTGCCGTCACCTCTATACTCTGCTATCAGGTCACACCCAGACTGCCGGCACCTCTATACTCTGCTATCAGGTCACACCCAGCCTGCCGGCATCTCTATACACTGATATCAGGTCACACCCAGCCTGCCGTCACCTCTATACTCTGCTATCAGGTCACACCCAGCCTGCCGTCACCTCTATACTCTGCTATCAGGTCACACCCAGCCTGCCGTCACCTCTATACTCTGCTATCAGGTCACACCCAGCCTGCCGTCACCTCTATACTCTGCTATCAGGTCACACCAGCCTGCCGTCACCTCTATACTCTGCTATCAGGTCACACCCAGCCTGCCGTCACCTCTATACTCTGCTATCAGGTCACACCCAGCCTGCCGTAACCTCTATACTCTGCTATCAGGTCACACCCAGCCTGCCGTCACCCCTATACTCTGCTATCAGGTCACACCCAGCCTGCCGTCACCCCTATACTCTCCTATCAGGTCACACCCAGCCTGCCGTCACCTCTATACTCTGCTATCAGGTCACACCCAGCCTGCCGTCACCTCTATACTCTCCTATCAGGTCACACCCAACCTGTTGTCACCTCTATACTCTGCTATCAGGTCACACCCAGCCTGCCGTCACCTCAATACTCTGCTATCAGGTCACACCCAGCCTGCCGTCACCTCAATACTCTGCTATCAGGTCACACCCAGCCTGCCGTCACCTCTATACTCTGCTATCAGGTCACACCCAGCCTGCCGTCACCTCTATACTTTCCTATCAGGTCACACCCAGCCTGCCGTCACCTCTATACTCTGCTATCAGGTCACACCCAGCCTGCCGTCACCTCTATACTCTGCTATCAGGTCACACCCAGCCTGCCGTCACCTCTATACTCTGCTATCAGGTCACACCCAGCCTGCCGTCACCTCTATACTCTGCTATCAGGTCACACCCAGCCTGCCGTCACCTCTATACTCTGCTATCAGGTCACACCCAGCCTGCCGTCACCCCTATACTCTGCTATCAGGTCACACCCAGCCTGCCGTCACCCCTATACTCTGCTATCAGGTCACACCCAGCCTGCCGTCACCTCTATACTCTGCTATCAGGTCACACCCAGCCTGCCGTCACCTCTATACTCTGCTATCAGGTCACACCCAGCCTGCCGTCACCTCTATACTCTGCTATCAGGTCACACCCAGCCTGCCGTCACCTCTATACTCTGCTATCAGGTCACACCCAGCCTGCCGTCACCTCTATACTCTGCTATCAGGTCACACCCAGCCTGCCGTCACCCCTATACTCTGCTATCAGGTCACACCCAGCCTGCCGTCACCTCTATACTCTGCTATCAGGTCACACCCAGCCTGCCGTCACCTCTATACTCTGCTATCAGGTCACACCCAGCCTGCCGTCACCCCTATACTCTGCTATCAGGTCACACCCAGCCTGCCGTCACCCCTATACTCTGCTATCAGGTCACACACAGCCTGCCGTCACCTCTATATACTCTGCTATCAGGTCACACCCAGCCTGCCGTCACCTCTATACTCTGCTATCAGGTCACACCCAGCCTGCCGTCACCTCTATACACTGATATCAGGTCACACCCAGCCTGCTGTCATCTCTATACTCTGCTATCAGGTCACACCCAGCCTGCTGCCACCCCCATACTCTGCTATCAGGTCACACCCAGCCTGCTGTCACCCCTATACTCTGCTATCAGGTCACGGTCACCTCTATACTCTGCTATCAGGTCACACCCAGCCTGCCGTCACCTCTATACTCTGCTATCAGGTCACACCCAGCCTGCCGTCACCCCTATACTCTGCTATCAGGTCACACCCAGCCTGCCGTCACCTCTATACTCTGCTCTCAGGTCACACCCAGCCTGCCGTCACCTCTATACTCTGCTATCAGGTCACACCCAGCCTGCCGTCACCTCTATATACTCTGCTATCAGGTCACACCCAGCCTGCCGTCACCTCTATACTCTGCTCTCAGGTCACACCCAGCCTGCCGTCACCCCCATACTCTGCTATCAGGTCACACCCAGCCTGCTGTCACCCCTATACTCTGCTATCAGGTCACGGTCACCTCTATACTCTGCTATCAGGTCACACCCAGCCTGCCGTCACCTCTATACTCTGCTATCAGGTCACACCCAGCCTGCCGTCACCCCTATACTCTGCTATCAGGTCACACCCAGCCTGCCGTCACCTCTATACTCTGCTCTCAGGTCACACCCAGCCTGCCGTCACCTCTATACTCTGCTCTCAGGTCACACCCAGCCTGCTGTCACCTCTATACTCTGCTATCAGGTCACACCCAGCCTCCTGTCACCCCTATACTCTGCTATCAGGTCACACCCAGCCTCCTGTCACCTCTATACTCTGCTCTCAGGTCACACCCAGCCTGCCGTCACCCCTATACTCTGCTATCAGGTCACACCCAGCCTGCCGTCACCCTGATACTCTGCTATCAGGTCACACCCAGCCTGCCGTCACCTCTATACACTGATATCAGGTCACACCCAGCCTGCTGTCATCTCTATACTCTGCTATCAGGTCACACCCAGCCTGCTGTCACCTCTATACTCTGCTATCATGTCACACCCAGCCTGCCGTCACCTCTATACTCTGCTATCAGGTCACACCCAGCCTGCCGTCACCTCTATACTCTGCTATCAGGTCACACCCAGCCTGCCGTCACCTCTATATACTCTGCTATCAGGTCACACCCAGCCTGCCGTCACCCCTATACTCTGCTATCAGGTCACACCCAGCCTGCCGTCACCTCTATACTCTCCTATCAGGTCACACCCAGCCTGCCGTCACCTCTATACTCTGCTATCAGGTCACACCCAGCCTGCTGTCACCTCTATACTCTGCTATCAGGTCACACCCAGCCTGCCGTCACCTCTATACTCTGCTATCAGGTCACGGTCACCTCTATACTCTGCTATCAGGTCACACCCAGCCTGCCGTCACCTCTATACTCTGCTATCAGGTCACACCCAGCCTGCCGTCACCTCTATACTCTGCTATCAGGTCACACCCAGCCTGCCGTCACCTCTATACTCTGCTATCAGGTCACACCCAGCCTGCCGTCACCTCTATACTCTGCTATCAGGTCACACCCAGCCTGCCGTCACCTCTATACTCTGCTATCAGGTCACACCCAGCCTGCCGTCACCTCTATACTCTGCTATCAGGTCACACCCAGCTTGCCGTCACCCCTATACTCTGCTATCAGGTCACACCCAGCCTGCCGTCACCTCTATACTCTGCTATCAGGTCACACCCAGCCTGCCGTCACCCCTATACTCTGCTATCAGGTCACACCCAGCCTGCCGTCACCCCTATACTCTGCTATCAGGTCACACACAGCCTGCCGTCACCTCTATATACTCTGCTATCAGGTCACACCCAGCCTGCCGTCACCTCTATACTCTGCTATCAGGTCACACCCAGCCTGCCGTCACCTCTATACACTGATATCAGGTCACACCCAGCCTGCTGTCATCTCTATACTCTGCTATCAGGTCACACCCAGCCTGCTGCCACCCCCATACTCTGCTATCAGGTCACACCCAGCCTGCTGTCACCCCTATACTCTGCTATCAGGTCACGGTCACCTCTATACTCTGCTATCAGGTCACACCCAGCCTGCCGTCACCCCTATACTCTGCTATCAGGTCACACCCAGCCTGCCGTCACCTCTATACTCTGCTATCAGGTCACACCCAGCCTGCTGTCATCTCTATAGTCTGCTATCAGGTCACACCCAGCCTGCCGTCACCTCTATACTCTGCTATCAGGTCACACCCAGCCTGCCGTCACCTCTATACTCTGCTCTCAGGTCACACCCAGCCTGCTGTCACCTGTATACTCTGCTATCAGGTCACACCCAGCCTGCCGTCACCTCTATACTCTGCTATCAAGTCACACCCAACCTGCCGTCACCTCTATAGTCTGCTATCAGGTCACACCCAGCCTGCCGTCACCCCTATACTCTGCTATCAGGTCACACCCAGCCTGCCGTCACCCTGATACTCTGCTATCAGGTCACACCCAGCCTGCCGTCACCTCTATACACTGATATCAGGTCACACCCAGCCTGCTGTCATCTCTATACTCTGCTATCAGGTCACACCCAGCCTGCTGTCACCTCTATACTCTGCTATCATGTCACACCCAGCCTGCCGTCACCTCTATACTCTGCTATCAGGTCACACCCAGCCTGCCGTCACCTCTATACTCTGCTATCAGGTCACACCCAGCCTGCCGTCACCTCTATATACTCTGCTATCAGGTCACACCCAGCCTGCCGTCACCCCTATACTCTGCTATCAGGTCACACCCAGCCTGCCGTCACCTCTATACTCTCCTATCAGGTCACACCCAGCCTGCCGTCACCTCTATACTCTGCTATCAGGTCACACCCAGCCTGCCGTCACCTCTATACTCTCCTATCAGGTCACACCCAGCCTGCCGTCACCTCTATACTCTGCTATCAGGTCACACCCAGCCTGCCGTCACCTCTATACTCTGCTATCAGGTCACACCCAGCCTGCCGTCACCTCAATACTCTGCTATCAGGTCACACCCAGCCTGCCGTCACCTCTATACTCTGCTATCAGGTCACACCCAGCCTGCCGTCACCTCTATACTCTGCTATCAGGTCACACCCAGCCTGCCGTCACCCCTATACTCTGCTATCAGGTCACACCCAGCCTGCCGTCACCTCTATACTCTGCTATCAGGTCACACCCAGCCTGCTGTCATCTCTATAGTCTGCTATCAGGTCACACCCAGCCTGCTGTCACCTCTATACTCTGCTATCAGGTCACACCCAGCCTGCCATCACCTCTATACTCTGCTCTCAGGTCACACCCAGCCTGCCGTCACCTCTATACTCTGCTATCAGGTCACACCCAGCCTGCCGTCACCTCTATACTCTGCTATCAGGTCACACCCAACCTGCCGTCACCTCTATAGTCTGCTATCAGGTCACACCCAGCCTGCCGTCACCCCTATACTCTGCTATCAGGTCACACCCAGCCTGCCGTCACCCTGATACTCTGCTATCAGGTCACACCCAGCCTGCCGTCACCTCTATACACTGATATCAGGTCACACCCAGCCTGCCGTCACCCCCATACTCTGCTATCAGGTCACACCCAGCCTGCTGTCATCTCTATACTCTGCTATCAGGTCACACCCAGCCTGCTGTCACCTCTATACTCTGCTATCATGTCACACCCAGCCTGCCGTCACCTCTATACTCTGCTATCAGGTCACACCCAGCCTGCCGTCACCTCTATACTCTGCTATCAGGTCACACCCAGCCTGCCGTCACCTCTATATACTCTGCTATCAGGTCACACCCAGCCTGCCGTCACCTCTATACTCTCCTATCAGGTCACACCCAGCCTGCCGTCACCTCTATACTCTCCTATCAGGTCACACCCAGCCTGCCGTCACCTCTATTCTCTGCTATCAGGTCACACCCAGCCTGCCGTCACCTCAATACTCTGCTATCAGGTCACACCCAGCCTGCCGTCACCTCTATACTCTGCTATCAGGTCACACCCAGCCTGCCGTCACCTCTATACTCTGCTATCAGGTCACACCCAGCCTGCCGTCACCTCTATACTCTGCTATCAGGTCACACCCAGCCTGCCGTCACCTCTATACTCTGCTATCAGGTCACACCCAGCCTGCCGTCACCTCTATACTCTGCTATCAGGTCACGGTCACCTCTATACTCTGCTATCAGGTCACACCCAGCCTGCCGTCACCTCTATACTCTGCTATCAGGTCACACCCAGCCTGCCGTCACCTCTATACTCTGCTATCAGGTCACACACAGCCTGCCGTCACCTCTATACTCTGCTATCAGGTCACACCCAGCCTGCCGTCACCTCTATACTCTGCTATCAGGTCACACCCAGCCTGCCGTCACCTCTATACTCTGCTATCAGGTCACACCCAGCCTGCCGTCACCTCTATACTCTGCTATCAGGTCACACCCAGCTTGCCGTCACCCCTATACTCTGCTATCAGGTCACACCCAGCTTGCCGTCACCCCTATACTCTGCTATCAGGTCACACACAGCCTGCCGTCACCTCTATATACTCTGCTATCAGGTCACACCCAGCCTGCCGTCACCTCTATACTCTGCTATCAGGTCACACCCAGCCTGCCGTCACCTCTATACTCTGCTATCAGGTCACACCCAGCCTGCCGTCACCCCTATACTCTGCTATCAGGTCACACCCAGCCTGCCGTCACCTCTATACTCTGCTATCAGGTCACACCCAGCCTGCCGTCACCTCTATATACTCTGCTATCAGGTCACACCCAGCCTGCCGGCATCTCTATACTCTGCTATCAGGTCACACCCAGCCTGCCGGCATCTCTATACACTGATATCAGGTCACACCCAGCCTGCCGTCACCTCTATACTCTGCTATCAGGTCACACCCAGCATGCCGTCACCTCTATACTCTGCTCTCAGGTCACACCCAGCCTGCCGTCACCTCTATACTCTGCTATCAGGTCACACCCAGCCTGCCGTCACCTCTATACTCTGCTATCAGGTCACACCCAGCCTGCCGTCACCTCTATACTCTGCTATCAGGTCACACCCGGCCTGCTGTCACCCTTATACTCTGCTATCAGGTCACACCCAGCCTGCCGTCACCTCTATACTCTGCTATCAGGTCACACCCAGCCTGCCGTCACCTCTATACTCTGCTATCAGGTCACACCCGGCCTGCTGTCACCTCTATACTCTGCTATCAGGTCACACCCAGCCTGCCGTAACCTCTATACTCTGCTATCAGGTCACACCCAGCCTGCTGTCACCCCAATACTCTGCTATCAGGTCATACCCAACCTGCCGTCACCCCTATACTCTGCTATCAGGTCACACCCAACCTGCCGTCACCTCTATACTCTGCTATCAGGTCACACCCAGCCTGCCGTCACCCCTATACTCTGCTATCAGGTCACACCCAGCCTGCCGTCACCTCTATACTCTCCTATCAGGTCACACCCAGCCTGCCGTCACCTCTATATACTCTGCTATCAGGTCACACCCAGCCTGCCGTCACCTCTATACTCTGCTATCAGGTCACACCCAGCCTGCCGTCACCTCTATACTCTGCTATCAGGTCACACCCAGCCTGCCGTCACCTCTATACTTTCCTATCAGGTCACACCCAGCCTGCCGTCACCTCTATACTCTGCTATCAGGTCACACCCAGCCTGCCGTCACCTCTATACTCTGCTATCAGGTCACACCCAGCCTGCCGTCACCTCTATACTCTGCTATCAGGACACACCCAGCCTGCCGTCTCCTCTATACTCTGCTATCAGGTCACACCCAGCCTGCCGTCACCTCTATACACTGATATCAGGTCACACCCAGCCTGCTGTCATCTCTATACTCTGCTATCAGGTCACACCCAGCCTGCTGCCACCCCCATACTCTGCTATCAGGTCACACCCAGCCTGCTGTCACCCCTATACTCTGCTTTCAGGTCACGGTCACCTCTATACTCTGCTATCAGGTCACACCCAGCCTGCCGTCACCTCTATACTCTGCTATCAGGTCACACCCAGCCTGCTGTCATCTCTATAGTCTGCTATCAGGTCACACCCAGCCTGCTGTCACCTCTATACTCTGCTCTCAGGTCACACCCAGCCTGCCGTCACCTCTATACTCTGCTCTCAGGTCACACCCAACCTGCCGTCACCTCTATAGTCTGCTATCAGGTCACACCCAGCCTGCCGTCACCCCTATACTCTGCTATCAGGTCACACCCAGCCTGCCGTCACCTCTATACACTGATATCAGGTCACACCCAGCCTGCTGTCACCTCTATACTCTGCTATCAGGTCACACCCAGCCTGCCGTCACCTCTATATACTCTGCTATCAGGTCACACCCAGCCTGCCGTCACCCCTATACTCTGCTATCAGGTCACACCCAGCCTGCCGTCACCTCTATACTCTCCTATCAGGTCACACCCAGCCTGCCGTCACCTCTATACTCTGCTATCAGGTCACACCCAGCCTGCCGTCACCTCTATACTCTCCTATCAGGTCACACCCAGCCTGCCGTCACCTCTATACTCTGCTATCAGGTCACACCCAGCCTGCCGTCACCTCTATACTCTGCTATCAGGTCACACCCAGCCTGCCGTCACCTCTATATACTCTGCTATCAGGTCACACCCAGCCTACCGTCACCCCTATACTCTGCTATCAGGTCACACCCAGCCTGCCGTCACCTCTATACTCTCCTATCAGGTCACACCCAGCCTGCCGTCACCTCTATACTCTGCTATCAGGTCACACCCAGCCTGCCGTCACCTCTATACTCTCCTATCAGGTCACACCCAGCCTGCCGTCACCTCTATACTCTGCTATCAGGTCACACCCAGCCTGCCGTCACCTCAATACTCTGCTATCAGGTCACACCCAGCCTGCCGTCACCTCTATACTCTGCTATCAGGTCACACCCAGCCTGCCGTCACCTCTATACTCTGCTATCAGGTCACACCCAGCCTGCCGTCACCTCTATACTCTGCTATCAGGTCACACCCAGCCTGCCGTCACCTCTATACTCTGCTATCAGGTCACACCCAGCCTGCTGTCACCTCTATACTCTGCTATCAGGTCACACCCAGCCTGCCGTCACCTCTATACTCTGCTATCAGGTCACGGTCACCTCTATACTCTGCTATCAGGTCACACCCAGCCTGCCGTCACCTCTATACTCTGCTATCAGGTCACACCCAGCCTGCCGTCACCTCTATACTCTGCTATCAGGTCACACCCAGCCTGCCGTCACCTCTATACTCTGCTATCAGGTCACACCCAGCCTGCCGTCACCTCTATACTCTGCTATCAGGTCACACCCAGCCTGCCGTCACCTCTATACTCTGCTATCAGGTCACACCCAGCCTGCCGTCACCTCTATACTCTGCTATCAGGTCACACCCAGCTTGCCGTCACCCCTATACTCTGCTATCAGGTCACACCCAGCTTGCCGTCACCCCTATACTCTGCTATCAGGTCACACACAGCCTGCCGTCACCTCTATATACTCTGCTATCAGGTCACACCCAGCCTGCCGTCACCTCTATACTCTGCTATCAGGTCACACCCAGCCTGCCGTCACCTCTATACTCTGCTATCAGGTCACACCCAGCCTGCCGTCACCCCTATACTCTGCTATCAGGTCACACCCAGCCTGCCGTCACCTCTATACTCTGCTATCAGGTCACACCCAGCCTGCCGTCACCTCTATATACTCTGCTATCAGGTCACACCCAGCCTGCCGGCATCTCTATACTCTGCTATCAGGTCACACCCAGCCTGCCGGCATCTCTATACACTGATATCAGGTCACACCCAGCCTGCCGTCACCTCTATACTCTGCTATCAGGTCACACCCAGCATGCCGTCACCTCTATACTCTGCTCTCAGGTCACACCCAGCCTGCCGTCACCTCTATACTCTGCTATCAGGTCACACCCAGCCTGCCGTCACCTCTATACTCTGCTATCAGGTCACACCCGGCCTGCTGTCACCTCTATACTCTGCTATCAGGTCACACCCAGCCTGCCGTCACCTCTATACTCTGCTATCAGGTCACACCCAGCCTGCCGTCACCTCTATACTCTGCTATCAGGTCACACCCGGCCTGCTGTCACCTCTATACTCTGCTATCAGGTCACACCCAGCCTGCCGTAACCTCTATACTCTGCTATCAGGTCACACCCAGCCTGCTGTCACCCCAATACTCTGCTATCAGGTCATACCCAACCTGCCGTCACCCCTATACTCTGCTATCAGGTCATACCCAACCTGCCGTCACCTCTATACTCTGCTATCAGGTCACACCCAGCCTGCCGTCACCCCTATACTCTGCTATCAGGTCACACCCAGCCTGCCGTCACCTCTATACTCTCCTATCAGGTCACACCCAGCCTGCCGTCACCTCTATACTCTGCTATCAGGTCACACCCAGCCTGCCGTCACCTCTATACTCTGCTATCAGGTCACACCCAGCCTGCCGTCACCTCTATACTCTGCTATCAGGTCACACCCAGCCTGCCGTCACCTCTATACTTTCCTATCAGGTCACACCCAGCCTGTTGTCACCTCTATACTCAGCTATCAGGTCACACCCAGCCTGCCGTCACCTCTATACTCTGCTATCAGGTCACACCCAGCCTGCCGTCACCTCTATACTCTGCTATCAGGTCACACCCGGCCTGCTGTCACCTCTATACTCTGCTATCAGGTCACACCCAGCCTGCCGTCACCTCTATAATCTGCTATCAGGTCACGGTCACCTCTATACTCTGCTATCAGGTCACACCCAGCCTGCCGTCACCTCTATACTCTGCTATCAGGTCACACCCAGCCTGCCGTCACCTCTATACTCTGCTATCAGGTCACAGCCAGCCTGCCGTCACCTCTATACTCTGCTATCAGGTCACACCCAGCCTGCCGTCACCTCTATACTCTGCTATCAGGTCACACCCAGCCTGCCGTCACCCCTATACTCTGCTATCAGGTCACACACAGCCTGCCGTCACCTCTATATACTCTGCTATCAGGTCACACCCAGCCTGCCGTCACCTCTATACTCTGCTATCAGGTCACACCCAGCCTGCCGTCACCTCTATACTCTGCTATCAGGTCACACCCAACCTGCCGTCACCTCTATACTCTGCTATCAGGTCACACCCAGCCTGCCGTCACCCTGATACTCTGCTATCAGGTCACACCCAGCCTGCCGTCACCTCTATACTCTGCTATCAGGTCACACCCAGCCTGCCGTCACCCTGATACTCTGCTATCAGGTCACACCCAGCCTGCCGCCACCTCTATACTCTGCTATCAGGTCACACCCAGCCTGCCGTCACCTCTATATACTCTGCTATCAGGTCACACCCAGCCTGCCGTCACCCCTATACTCTGCTATCAGGTCACACCCAGCCTGCCGTCACCTCTATACTCTCCTATCAGGTCACACCCAGCCTGCCGTCACCTCTATACTCTGCTATCAGGTCACACCCAGCCTGCCGTCACCTCTATACTCTGCTATCAGGTCACACCCAGCCTGCCGTCACCTCTATACTCTCCTATCAGGTCACACCCAGCCTGTTGTCACCTCTATACTCTGCTATCAGGTCACACCCAGCCTGCCGTCACCTCAATACTCTGCTATCAGGTCACACCCAACCTGCCGTCACCTCTATACTCTGCTATCAGGTCACACCCAGCCTGCCGTCACCTCTATACTCTGCTATCAGGTCACACCCAGCCTGCCGTCACCTCTATACTCTGCTATCAGGTCACACCCAGCCTGCCGTCACCCCGATACTCTGCTATCAGGTCACACCCAGCCTGCCGTCACCTCTATACTCTGCTATCAGGTCACACCCGGCCTGCTGTCACCTCTATACTCTGCTATCAGGTCACACCCAGCCTGCCGTAACCTCTATACTCTGCTATCAGGTCACACCCAGCCTGCTGTCACCCCAATACTCTGCTATCAGGTCATACCCAACCTGCCGTCACCCCTATACTCTGCTATCAGGTCACACCCAACCTGCCGTCACCTCTATACTCTGCTATCAGGTCACACCCAGCCTGCCGTCACCTCTATACTCAGGTCACACCCAGCCTGCCGTCACCTCTATACTCAGGTCACACCCAGCCTGCCGTCACCTCTATACTCTGCTTTCAGGTCACACCCAGCCTGCCGTCACCTCTATACTCTGCTATCAGGTCACACCCAGCCTGCTGTCACCCCTATACTCTGCTCTCAGGTCACACCCAGCCTGCCGTCACCTCTATACTCAGGTCACACCCAGCCTGCCGTCACCTCTATACTCTGCTTTCAGGTCACACCCAGCCTGCCGTCACCTCTATACTCTGCTATCAGGTCACACCCAGCCTGCTGTCACCTCTATACTCTGCTATCATGTCACGCCCAGCCTGCTGTCACCTCTATACTCTGCTATCAGGTCACACCCAGCCTGCTGTCACCTCTATACTCTGCTATCAGGTCACACCCAGCCTGCTGTAACCTCTATACTCTGCTATCAGGTCACACCCAGCCTGCTGTCACCCCAATACTCTGCTATCAGGTCACACCCAGCCTGCTGTCACCCCTATACTCTGCTCCAGCTTTACACAGAGTGGTTTTCTCACTGACTTTCTTTCTAGAGCTACAAATCATTAACCCTGGAGGTTAGGTTTAGGCTAGGGTGAGGGAGGGTTAGGTACCCCCCCGGGGGACTTAGGTTTAGATGGCGGGGAAAGGGGGGGTTAGATTTAGGCACTTAGAGGGGGGATTAGGGTTAGGCACAGGGGGGGTGAGGTTAGAGTTAGGCACCCCTAAGGGAGGGTTAGGGGGTTGATCAGGTGAGATAATACTTACCTTTCTACTTCAGGGTCCATAGGGTATCCACAGGATACCTTGGGTATAGGCGATGGCGGCAGACATCCAGGCACCACAGAGTTAAATTTTCAGCCTCCCAGGATGCACTGGGGTCCCTCTCCTATACCCCGCCCCCGAGCCTCAGGCCACTCAGTTTTTGTCGGTGCCTGGCCGGACCAGTCGCACCGTACAGAGGGGGGTCTTTTTAAGGCCCCTGAATATTTCTTCGCAGCTGTGGCTGCACAACTAGAGTGCTCCAGCATAGGACAGTCAGTATTGACGTCCATGCTGTCACTCCTACACCCCGCCGGTACCAGAACGCCGGTACCGATCCGGGGATGCTGGTAGGTAGCTGGGGTCACAGCTAGCAGTGATCCCTGGCTACCTGGACTGTGGCCGGATGCACGGGGAACAAGTTAAGCGGCGGGGTCCCGCGGTGGGCACCCGCCGGTAACACAGTCCTGTTTGGTCCCCAGGCAGGGGGCTCCCTGGGGACCGGCTGCGCGTGGGGCCAGGTACTGATCCTGCGCCTTCCACTAGACCACCAGGGACAGCGTGTGCGGTACAGCGCATCGTCCCAGGGGTTAATAGCACGCCAGGGGAGAACGCCTTCCCTGTCTCACAGCCAGCGTCTCCCCCGCTGCACAGTGCCATTCCACAGCAGTCTGAGCGGGCTGTGTCAGCGCTCCTCCCCCGGGCCCTGCCTTCTCTCTGCTCCTCGGTGGCCATTTTCTCACTACATGTGCTGGGGATGGCAAACGCTGCTGGAAGCTGATACAGATGCCATTGCAGTCCGGGTCCCCCACATACCTCTCCTTCAATTAAGGTCAGTGTATGCAGCACTGTTTCCTACCAGGCTCTGGTCTGTGTAGTTGATTGCAGTGCCTGTAATGCAGGATGTTATCTGTGCATTGTATGTGACTTAAATGCTAGCGCTGTTTGCCTGTACTTTCATTTCTGACTGTCAGCCTTTTCCTATCCCTGATCTTCTGCTACAGCCCTTGCGGTGCGGTGTCGCAGGGTGTTTATTACCTCACAGTAAACGTGGTTTTTCTGTGTGGGAGGTCACATACGCTTCGTTCACACTCCTCATGTCGGAAAGTGAACGAGGATATCCTCTTCCAGCTATAATGTACTGATATCATGTGCAGTTAGCGGAGGGATATGTAGACGCTGAGGGTTTATGGAGGGCATGTTGTATTATATATCACGCCCCATTTCTGTCACTGGGCCTGCACAAAAAAGGGGACCGCCCTCGGCTGGCTAAGATGCTTACAGCCTTTGTGGGCAACGCCCCCTGCGTTTCCCCATAGGGGTTATCGCAGCCTGTGGTGGTCTCATCACATGCAGGGGTCCCTGGACAGTTGATGATACCCCAGTGTATCCTGTTTTTCGCCCCCCCAGGTATCGCAGGAGCCTGTGTGGGTGAATTTATTGTCCAAATGGTATAGCACCTGATGGACGTTTTACAGGGGGAGTCACCATTTCGGCCTTCTAAACGGCCTTTCGGGTCTCAGACGGGTAAAGACATGACGTCTGATGACAGTGACATTATTGACTTTTTCAGACACGAGCCCCTTAGTGCAAAGGAGGCGTAGTCTGGGTCTAAAGTCTATATACCTGGCCTTCTACGGGCAGTCCGTGCGGCTTTGGTTATTACATATCCCCCGTGGCTAAATCCAAATATGCCTTCTTTAAGGATAAGGGTGTTGCCACTGTAATTCTTCTATCTGGTCAGGTGGATCATTTAGAGGAGGCGTGGAAAATCCGGGTAAGCGGTTCCAGCCTCAAAAACGGTTGACCTTTTGCATACCCCTTTTGCGAATAATTACATTTCCGAATGGGAGTTACCTTTACGGGTAGATTCTCATGTTACATGCCTAGTGAGGAGGGCTACGTGGCCCTTGCCCTCCAGGTCCTCTTTGAAGGAGGTTCCAGATTGCAAGGTGCAAATATATCTAAAATCCAATATTCCCTTGCTGGAGGGGCTTCCAGGCCGGCTATGGCCGTGTGCTGGGGGCCAGAGCCATGGAACACTGAGTAGGTAACTGGATCTCTGCACAGTGACTCTCCAGCAGAGCAGGGGGATAGTGGCAGATTCTCAGAGACTTTGCCACGTTCATAATGAGATGGTCTTACATATAGCCTACTCCTTTCCAGAATCTCCTCGGCAGCAGTAGCGGCTTGCCGCTCCCCGTGGTTGCGCTCTTGGAAAGCGGACGCAGATTCCATTTGGAATGCTTTGCCTTTTACGGGACAAGTCCTGTTTGGCCCTCGTCTGGACGCAATTGTGGCCCTGCAGGCAGCAGCTACGTCTGCGTGTCTGCCATCGGCTACAGTCCCATCAGGGTCTGGGACTTTGTCTTTTCGGCCCTGTGAGGCCAGGGTAAGTCTAAAATACAGCTTTCCAAGACAGTCAGTAGCCAGGAAATCTGCTCAGCCATAAGAACAGGCTTGGAGTACAAGACGTCCTACTCCCAAGTTGGACTATAAGCCTTCAGCCTCACGGGACTGGCCTCCTCTCGGGAGCCCCCAGAGTTGGAGGCCGGCTTCTCCAGTTTGCCCAGTGCTGGTGTCTGACCACCATGGACACTGGTGTAAGAGAAGTATTGTCTTGAAGGTATGTCCTTTCCTACCGGTAAAAGCCTCCCAGACGGTTTTTCGTTACAGGTCTTCTGTCAATTCAGGACAAGGCCCTGTAATTTTTGAGGGTGTTACACTCTATGCTCCAGGCAGGAGTTATAGTACCTATTCCGTTGCCCCAAAGGGGAACGAGGTATTACTCCATCCTCTTTCTGGTACAGACACCCAATGGGTCTTACCAGGACATTCTCAACCTCGAATCCTTCAACAAATTCTTAAGGGTTCCTCGGTTCGGGAGGGGGACCCTGCATTCCATCATTCAATGGAGCCTGGGAATTTTGTGGTGTCGTTGGATATATTCAGGGTGACTACCTGAATATCCCTCTTTTCTTAGCACACCAGTGTTTTCCTCAGGTTTGCAGTGGTCGATAAGCATTTCCAGTTTCTGGCGTTGCCCCTTGGTCTGGCCTCCGCGCCTCACGGTTTACCAGGGTCATGGTAGTTATGGCAGCCCACCTGCGGATGCAGGGGGTCCGCTTGTTACCCTATCCGAGTGACCTCCTGTTGTTACCACGGTCTCCAGAGATACTTCAGTGCCATATGCAACGGACAATATCTGTGTTGCTACGTTAGGGCTGACTGATAAACTGGAAATGGTCCTCTCTGATTCTTCACAGAGGATGCTCCATATCCCAACGTCTGAGGATCTTTGTGATTGAGGAAAAGATCTCTGCATTACAGGCAAAGGTACGCAGTTGCCTGCAGAGTCGCCGAGTGTCTATTCACTTGGCAATGTGGTTCCTGGGTTCCAGGATGTCGCTGTTCGACATGGTGGAGAGTACCCAGCTTCACTCTAAAGAACTTGATCCTCTCCGGATGCGATGGGTTGCCCCATAGGATAAAGTCAATAAGCTTTCCCCGGAGGTTTGTCTCTCTCTGGCCTGGTGGCTGCAGAAAGCTCACCTAAACAAGGGGCACCCCCTTTGGGATTGCGGACAGGGTCCTTCTGACGACGGACGCCAGTATCCGTGGCTGGGAAGCAGTGGCGGGTCCACACTTGTTCCAGGGCAGGTGGACACCAGTAGTTTTTGCGCTTCCCATAAACATCTGAGAACTCTGAGCAGTATTCAGGGTTCTCCAGCATGCAGGACAGGTCCTCCACGGAAATACCGTGCAGGTACAGTCTGACAACGCCATCATGATGGCTTATGTAAACCACCTAGGAGGTTCCCGAAGTCAGGTGACACTAACAGTGGTGTCCCGAGTTCTGGCTTGGGTGAAAGGCTATATCCCTGCCGTCATCGGCAGTGTTCATTCAGGAATCCTCAGATGGAAAGCAGGCTTTCTCAGCCGTCAAGACGTGCATTCAGGGAAATGTCCTCTTTATCAGGAGGTGTTCAATCTTCTGGTGAACAAGTGGAGGCTTTCAGAGATGAGACTCTTCTGATAGACGTAGGTAGGTCCAGTGGACCTTCCAAGTTGTGTACCTCGTCCCTCCGTTATCCCTTCTTCCTCCAGTAATAGCAAGAAGGAGGCACGCTCCTTCTGATAGCTCCAGCGTAGGCCAGATGGCACTATTACTTAGATCTTCGGAGCCTCTCAGTTAACACTCCAAAGCTGTTGCCTCTACGCCCGGACCTGTTGTCTCAGGATCCTGGCTGATACCCAGACCTGGGTTGTCTGTCCTTGACGGTGTGGCGGTGGAGACTGCCCTCTTAAGGTCTAGGAGTTTTTCCAGCTCTATAGTTAACAGGGGCTCTGTCCATGCTAAGAGCTCGGAAGTTTTTATCTGCAAGAATTTACCATTGGGTATTGTATATTTTCTTTCAGGTGTCGCCCTAGAGGCTAGGCTCCTCGGGTCTTCCGGATATCCAGAGGTTGGCTTTCCTACAGGTGGGCTTAGATAACGGTCTTCGCCCTGCTTACCTCAAGGTGCAGGTTTCTGCCCTGTTAGTATGGTTTCAGTGTAGGATTGCTACTCTTCCTGATGTCTGCACCTTTGTGCAGGGTGTACGTTATATTCAGCATCCCTTTGTTCCACCTGTATCTCCTTGGGATTTGGCTGTGGTCCTTAGGGCTCTCTGAGGACCGCCATTTGATCCACTGGGCTCAGTGGATTTCAAATGGCTTACGGCTAGGACTGTATTCCTTCTGGCTCTTAATTTGGCCAGTAGGATCTCAGAATGGGAGGCTCTGTCATGTAGACCTCCCTTTTTCTCATCTTTCCTAGGAACAGGGCAGTGCTTGCCTTTACTTCCCCAGTCCTGTCTGCTGGTGAGGCCTATTTGGCTGTGGTACGGGCGCTAAGAATTTAAGTTGACCGTACCAGTCCATTTAGGAAATCAGACTCTCGGTTTTGTCCTTTCTGGTTTCCATAAAAAGGGTTGGCCTGCCACTACGCTAACTTTGGCAGGATGGATTCACAGGTCTTCCTGTTCCATCCTCTATTAAAGCTCTTCCACTAGGTCTGTGGGTCCTTCGTGGGCAGCTCGACGTGGCGCCTCAGCGGTGATTGGCAGCGACGTGGTCATCTGTCCATATTTTTGTAAGGTATTATGCTCTTGATACCTTCGCCTCTCAGGATGCTTCCTTTCGGCGGCGGATTCTCCTTACAGCACAGGAGCGTCCCCACCCTTAAAGGATACTGCTTTGGGACATCCCCAAGGTATCCTGTGGATACCCTATGGACCCTGAAGTAGAAAATATGAGATATGGTAAGAACTTACCCTTGTTATCTCTATTTCTACGAAGTCCATAGGGTTCCACAGGACTCCCGCCCTGTCGCACCTGTACTGCAGATGGGCTTTGATCTGGTCACCGGTTTCTCCGTCTCCTTCTGGTGAGAATGTGATTCTTGTGTGTTCCAGACTGTCTTCTCTCTATTTTTTGCTCCTGCTCCGGCCTATGGCTTGTTACGAAACTGAGTGGCCTGAGGCTCGGGGGCGGGGTATAGGAGAGGGACCCCAGTGCATCCTGGGAGGCTGGAAATTTAACTCTGTGGTGCCTGGATGTCTGCCGCCATTGCCTATACCCAAGGTATCCTGTGGAACCCTATGGACTTCGTAGAAATAGAGATAACAAGGGTAAGTTCTTACCATATCTCATATTTTCGCACGATCGGGATTTCCTTGCACGTCGGGCTGGCGCTGCCGGGATTTGAACCATGCGGCCGGCCATGTAACATATGTGTTCCGTGTAGGGAGGCAGCAGCACTATGTTCCTCTCTGTAACACAATGGGCAAAGCTTGTAGATGGGGCAGTAATGGCCCTGTGCCCCCAGTAAGCCAGCAATGTAGATACAGCATTTCCTGCTCAGTGTTAATTATAAATCATGTTGTTTACTTACTTGGCACCTGTTTTTATGGTCTAGCTGACATTTAAAGGCTGTATTTTTAGCCTGAAAAAAAAAGCTATTTTTAAGCTATTGCAGATCAATAAACTCAGCAACACACGTTACCAGTCTATGTCCAAGTGCCAGCCGTGGAACGTGCGAGTCCATGCATCTGAGTGCATGCTGACACTAAATACACCTGTAGCAGGGATTGCTAGGGGGCCGGGTACAGTCACTTATATCAGTGGCATTTCCAAAATACTAATACTGCAGCCACCCAGTGATACAAGACTGTTACTTATCTGGTTTTGTTAGGGCTACTGCATTTACTGCCAGAGCCTATTCGTGGCTTGATATTATGTTCAGTTAACTATTATTTTAAATAGTAGAGGGGGGCGGCAGATTTAGCAATATTTGGTAGTTTAAAAAGTAAGATCACCACTGTAGCTTAAGAGGAAGCAAAAAACAGATTTAAAAAGTCCAGTTATGATGTTAACCCGAGGCCAATACACAAACATAGGGCATAGAGTATTATATGGGAAGGAGGTTTACTTTACACCGTCTATGACTGTAGTCCCCTTATTATACAGTAGGTGTGTTTGTGGTGGAATTTCATAAAATAATGAATATTACCCAGCAGTGGCGTCCCTCCGCGTGTAGACACTCGGTGCGGGGTGGGTTTGTAGTTCCACTGTAAAACACTATAGTACATATCTACGTCATTTTCCACACTATCACCTCTGCACCCACTGGCCAGGGTTGTAGGGAAGAGCCCTGGGCTTCAGCCTAAGCCTGGGGTGCTCAGGAGAGGGGGGGGGATGCATTTTTGGAAAAAGAAAAAAGATGCCCGGCGGTAGCAGAGACTCCTGGACCAGGCGCACCGAGAGGGGCTGTTTGGTGTGACTGCATCTGTAGGAGTATTATTTAATGATACTAAGTATTTTATATATAATGTAGTACAGTATACAGAAATGCTCCGGATCAGTGCCGTAGCTAGCGATCCCGATGCAGGCCACGCCTCCTCAATATGATGTCACGTGGAGGGGGCATGGCCTGCACTCGGCGCTGGGAGCGGGTAGTTACAGCAATGCTGTAAGGGCAGTGGTGGGCACGTCTGAAGTGTCCTAAGGACGCTCCAGACGGCGCTGCTGCAGAAATTCTGGCAGCAGGATACCGTTACAGGCACCCCGCTAGCCAGATACGGGAGCTGTGGGTGAGTGGCGGTGCCACCCACAAAGCACTGCGCTCGGTGCGGCAGCAACGCTCGTACACCCCCTGGTTACGGTCTGCTCCGATTTCCCCCTATTAACTGTTCAGCTTAATAAAATTGCCGCAGGCCACAGTGCCAGCCGCGCATTCTTCTCTTACCTGCATTGCAGAGACCCACAGAGGAGCCGTTTGCCACTTCAGAAGCGCTGCGGCAGTCTGACCCCGCAGCGCTGCTAGAGATCAGATGGGGGAGGGCTTTGCCGGGCCTGGCCAGGCTTTGGGGTGCAGCCCAGTTTGCTGGTACAGACCGTTAATAAAAAAAGCTACTGTACCAGCCAAACAACGAGCCTGGAAGTGTGGGGCCCTGGGCAGCTGCCCTGTGTGCCTTACATTAAGACGGCTCTACAACAGCTGCGTCTAAAGACGCACCAAGCAGTATCACAGCGACTGAAGATGCACAAAGTGGATGTCACAGTCTACACGGCTGTACTAGCATTTGCATATACGCACAGCCACGTCTCCGGGCAACAGGTGCAAGAGCAAACACAGCTGCATACACCTCTGAGTCAGGACCACTGTGTATAGGACTGACGTGGCTGTAGTGTGAGAGATCCTCTGACTATGTGAGAGGAGCAAACGTCTGTGACATCTTGTATGCTGTGGAGTAACTGTACAGACGTAAGCTGTGGAGTAACTGTACAGACGTATGCTGTGGAGTAACTGTACAGACGTAAGCTGTAGAGTAACTGTAGACACGTATGCTGTGGAGTAACTGTACAGACGTATGCTGTGGAGTAACTGTACAGATGTATGCTGTGGAGTAACTGTAGAGAAGTATCCTGTGGAGTAACTGTACAGACATATGCTGTGGAGTAACTGTACAGACGTATCAGTTGAGCAATAAACATCCAATTACAGATGTCTGCATCCGCTTGTGTGACATCTTGTATGCTGTGGAGTAACTGTACAGACGTATGCTGTGGAGTAACTGTACAGACGTATCCTGTGGAGTAACTGTACAGACATATGCTGTGGAGTAACTGTAGAGACATATGCTGTGGAGTAACTGTACAGACGTATGCTGTGGAGTAACTGTACAGACGTATGCTGTGCAATAACTGTACAGACGTATGCTGTGGAGTAACTGTAGAGACGTATGCTGTGGAGTAACTGTACAGACGTATGCTGTGGAGTAACTGTACAGACGTATCAGTTGAGCAATAAACATCCAATTACAGATGTCTGCATCCACTTGTGTGACATCTTGTATGCTGTGGAGTAACTGTACAGATGTATGCTGTGGAGTAACTGTACAGACGTATGCTGTGGAGTAACTGTACAGACGTATGCTGTGGAGTTACTGTACAGACGTATCAGTTGAGCAATAAACATCCAATTACAGATGTCTGCATCCGCTTGTGTGACATCTTGTATGCTGTGGAGTAACTGTACAGATGTATGCTGTGGAGTAACTGTACAGACGTAAGCTGTGGAGCAACTGTACAGACGTATGCTGTGGAGTAACTGTACAGACGTATGCTGTGGAGTAACTGTACAGACGTATCCTGAGGAGTAACTGTAGAGACGTATGCTGTGGAGTAACTGTACAGACATATGCTGTGGAGTAACTGTACAGACGTATCAGTTGAGCAATAAACATCCAATTACAGATGTCTGCATCCGCTTGTAACCTGTAACTAGCGGTATAGCGATAAGTTGTGGTCTGTTCTCCGGCTGTTCTGGATTCATCCCAGTGACTCCAAGCTCCAGCTCTCTGCCAGCTACCCAGCGGAAATAAACCGACACCAACCAGGTTGTGTTGCAGCGTGACCGCACATACTGTGTGAAGACGTAAGCGGTTCATGGTGCCAGTGGTAGGAGCCTGGTTGGAACAAGTGAATATTAGTTGGTGAAAGGGAATCCCTAGTGGTAGTAGAGAAAGGGCCTGATTCAGCACGGAATGCTATTGCGATAGCGCACGCAGACAGCCGATTGTTGCGTACTGCGCATGCGTATGGACCGCAGTATGCGTGCGTGAGTTAGCATTGTGATTGCTCTACGATCACTCACGCAGATACAAAGCCATCGCAGAAGGTGGGACGGGACATCAGCGTTTGGGGAGTGGTCGTAGTAATGCAGGTGGGCCTGTCTGTTTGAATGCCGTTACTTGGGCGTGGATAAATTAGCCACGGCGACACTATACGCAGCTTGAGTACTGACTGCGTGCGATGAGGTTAGCAATTTCTGAGTAAGGTCAGACCTGCTGCAATTGCGTGTGAGGGGCCGATGTTACTCGATGTTCCAGAGGATTGCGAGGTATAACGGATGTGAGATAGAGGTAGTGGGCGTCTCTATGCTGGCTGTGCGTTTACAGTCATTAGCATATTTTCTCAGCAGATCTGCATGCGTAATCGCAGCTGCGATCGCAATAGCCATCAGTAGTGAATCAGGCCCTAAGTCCACTCAGGTTACACAATGACGCGTAATCTACTCGACATACAACGTAAATCTGTGATGTATGGAGGAGCGAGGTCACCCGGTCACATAAAGAATACGGCCCCCAATCTTCACCTTATTATATGTAATACAAGTCACCGTGTGAGCTATAGCCTGCTGCCCTGAGCCTGTATATATGTGCATGGAACTCTTCAGTAACTGCACATTATTATATGTAATACAAGTCACCATGTGAGCTATAGCCTGCGGCCCTGAGCCTATATATATGTGCATGGAACTGTAACCAGTAACTTCACATTATTATATGTAATACAAGTCACCGTGTGAGCTATAGCCTGCAGCCCTGAGCCTGTATATATGTGCATGGAACTCTTCAGTAACTGCACATTATTATATGTAATACAAGTCACCATGTGAGCTATAGCCTGCGGCCCTGAGCCTATATATATGTGCATGGAACTGTAACCAGTAACTTCACATTATTATATGTAATACAAGTCACCGAGTGAGCTATAGCCTGCGGCCCTGTGCCTACATATATGGTCATGGAACTCTTCAGTAACTGCACATTATTATATGTAATACAAATCACTGTGTGAGCTATAGCCTGCGGCCCTGTGCCTATATATATGGTCATGGAACTGTAACCAGTAACTTCACATTATTATATGTAATACAAGTCACCGTGTGAGCTATAGCCTGCTGCCCTGAGCCTATATATATGGTCATGGAACTGTAACCAGTAACTTCACATTATTATATGTAATACAAGTCACCATGTGAGCTATAGCCTGCTGCCCTGAGCCTATATATATGTTCATGGAACTCTTCAGTAACTGCACATTATTATATGTAATACAAGTCAACGTGTGAGCTATAGCCTGCGGCCCTGTGCCTATATAAATGGTCATGGAACTGTAACCAGTAACTTCACATTATTATATGTAATACAAGTCACCGTGTGAGCTATAGCCTGCTGCCCTGAGCCTATATATATGGTCATGGAACTCTTCAGTAACTGCACATTGTTATATGTAATACAAGTCACCGTATGAGCTATAGCCTGCGGCCCTGAGCCTATATATATGTGCATGGAACTCTTCAGTAACTTCACATTACTATATGTAATACAAGTTACCGTGTGAGCTATAGCCTGCAGCCCAGTGCCTATATATATGTGCATGGAACTCTTCAGTAACTGCACATTATTATATGTAATACAAATCACCATGTGAGCTATAGCCTGCGGCCCTGTGCCTATATATATGGTCATGGAACTGTAACCAGTAACTTCACATTATTATATGTAATACAAGTCACCATGTGAGCTATAGCCTGCGGCCCTGTGCCTACATATATGGTCATGGAACTCTTCAGTAACTGCACATTATTATATGTAATACAAATCACCGTGTGAGCTATAGCCTGCGGCCCTGTGCCTATATATATGGTCATGGAACTGTAACCAGTAACTTCACATTATTATATGTAATACAAGTCACCGTGTGAGCTATAGCCTGCTGCCCTGAGCCTATATATATGGTCATGGAACTGTAACCAGTAACTTCACATTATTATATGTAATACAAGTCACCGTGTGAGCTATAGCCTGCTGCCCTGAGCCTATATATATGTTCATGGAACTCTTCAGTAACTGCACATTATTATATGTAATACAAGTCAACGTGTGAGCTATAGCCTGCGGCCCTGTGCCTATATAAATGGTCATGGAACTGTAACCAGTAACTTCACATTATTATATGTAATACAAGTCACCGTGTGAGCTATAGCCTGCTGCCCTGAGCCTATATATATGGTCATGGAACTCTACAGTAACTGCACATTGTTATATGTAATACAAGTCACCGTATGAGCTATAGCCTGCGGCCCTGAGCCTATATATATGTGCATGGAACTCTTCAGTAACTTCACATTACTATATGTAATACAAGTCACCGTGTGAGCTATAGCCTGCAGCCCAGTGCCTATATATATGTGCATGGAACTCTTCAGTAACTGCACATTATTATATGTAATACAAATCGCCATGTGAGCTATAGCCTGCGGCCCTGTGCCTATATATATGGTCATGGAACTGTAACCAGTAACTTCACATTATTATATGTAATACAAGTCACCGTGTGAGCTATAGCCTGCAGCCCTGAGCCTGTATATATGTGCATGGAACTCTTCAGTAACTGCACATTATTATATGTAATACAAGTCACCGTGTGAGCTATAGCCTGCGGCCCTGAGCCTATATATATGGTCATGGAACTCTTCAGTAACTGCACATTATTATATGTAATACAAGTCACCGTGTGAGCTATAGCCTGCGGCCCTGTGCCTATATATATGGTCATGGAACTGTAACCAGTAACTTCACATTATTATATGTAATACAAGTTACCATGTGAGCTATAGCCTGCAGCCCTGAGCCTGTATATATGTTCATGGAACTCTTCAGTAACTGCACATTATTATATGTAATACAAGTCAACGTGTGAGCTATAGCCTGCGGCCCTGAGCCTATATAAATGGTCATGGAACTGTAACCAGTAACTTCACATTATTATATGTAATACAAGTCACCGTGTGAGCTATAGCCTGCGGCCCTGTGCCTATATATATGGTCATGGAACTCTTCAGTAACTGCACATTATTATATGTAATACAAGTCACCGTGTGAGCTATAGCCTGCAGCCCTGTGCCTATATATATATGTGCATGGAACTCTTCAGTAACTGCACATTATTATATGTAATACAAGTCACCGTGTGAGCTATAGCCTGCGGCCCTGTACATATATATGGTCATAGAACTCTTCAGTAACTGCGCATTATTATATGTAATACAAGTCACCGTGTGAGCTATAGCCTGCGGCCCAGTGCCTATATATATATGGTCATAGAACTCTTCAGTAACTGCACATTATTATATGTAATACAAGTCACCGTGTGAACTATAGCCTGCGACCCTGTACATATATATGGTCATAGAACTCTTCAGTAACTGCGCATTATTATATGTAATACAAGTCACCGTGTGAGCTATAGCCTGCGGCCCTGAGCCTGTATATATGGTCATGGAACTCTTCAGTAACTGCACATTATTATATGTAATACAAGTCACCGTGTGAGCTATAGCCTGCGGCCCTGTGCCTATATATATGATCATGGAACTCTTCAGTAACTGCACATTATTATATGTAATACAAGTCACCGTGTGAGCTATAGCCTGCGGCCCTGTACATATATATGGTCATGGAACTCTTCAGTAACGGCACATTATATGTAATACAAGTCACCATGTGAGCTATAGCCTGCGGCCCTGAGCCTGTATATATGATCATGGAACTCTTCAGTAACTGCACATTATTATATGTAATACAAGTCACCGTGTGAGCTATAGCCTGCGGCCCTGTACATATATATGGTCATGGAACTCTTCAGTAACGGCACATTATATGTAATACAAGTCACCATGTGAGCTATAGCCTGCGGCCCTGAGCCTATATATTGTCACGAAACTCTTCAGTAACTTCACATTATTATATGTAATACAAGTCACCTTTTGAGCTATAGCCTGCGGCCCTGTACATATATATATGGTCATGGAACTCTTCAGTAACTTCACATTATTCTAACCAGTTAAAAAAATGTGGTTCTAAGCGTAACGCTAAACCGTAAAGCGCAGCAGCCCACCCACTCCTATTATTTTTTGTTTTAAGCAAGATACTCAGTATCAGAGAAACCATAAGAAGAGCAATTGTACTGCACCATTATTACCACCCAGACAATGCCGCTCACCCATTAGGTGGAGTATTGTACAAATCCCAGCATTATGTGGAGTTGACAAGTTATGCTGCACATTTTCCATGTACTGTGGATCATCCGCATTGGAGCAACTTGAAAATTTTATTAACTTTTGGGACTAAACTCATAAGCGCAAGTGAGGTTGTATTTTATGTTTTGTATTCAATACCAGCTGTCCAGGCGCTTTTGTGCAGTGAATTTAGTGAGACGGGGCAATAAAGGAGCAGGGTTAATGTCAGGTTATTTGTAGGAACTCATTGCAGCTGTTCAGGGGTCAAATATTTACCATTTTGGGGCTATTCCTGGACTGGATAAGTTACTGTACAGAATATCACGTACCTGTTACCTGTGCAGGGCTAAATATAACAAGCAGTGCATGGAAGGGCTTCCTGAAAAGTTTAGTTATTGATAAACTGTAAATCAACTCCAGTAAACAATAACAGCAGATGTGAATATTCAGCAGCCAGTGACTGAAATGAGAAGGGGTCTCCTGCAGTAATTTAGTTCAGAGAGGGGTATCAACGGTCAGTGAGCACAGAGTGGAATGGGGAGGGGGGAAGGTTGGGCACATCTTAGTAGTAAGTGGTTACAGAGAGTTGTACTCCAGCAGTCAGTAAGTACAGAGGAGGGTCTCGGCAAGCAGTCAGCCAGTACATGGGGGTTTTAGTCGCCAGTCAGTTCTCCAGCAGTCAGTGGGTACAGGGGTGGGTGTCGGAATCTGTGGGTACAGAGGTCGGTCTCAGCTGTCTGTGGGAGACTGTGGGGGTCTCCAGAAGTCAGTAGAGGGGAGTCTGGGCCAGCAGTCAGTGGGTACAGAGAGGGTGTTTCCACCAGTCAGTGGGTACAGAGGGCGGACTTCAGCAGTAAGTCAGTAGAGGGGAGTCTCCAGAAGTCAGTCAGTACACAAGATGAGTCAGTCAGCAGAGGGGTGTCTAGGCCAGCAGTCAGTCCGTACAGCGAGGGAGATCTCCAGCAGTCAGTCAGCAGAGAGAGTTTTGGCCAGCAGTCAGTGGGTACACCGAGTAGGGTCTCCAGCAGTAAGTCAGCAAAGGGGGTGATCTCAGCTGTCAGTGGGTACAGAGGGGGTGATCTCAGCAGTCAGTCAGTGATGTGTCAGTCAGCAGAGGGAGCTTTGGCCAGCAGTCAGTGGGTACAGAGGGGGTGATCTCAGCAGTCAGTCAGTGATGTGTCAGTCAGCAGAGGGAGCTTTGGCCAGCAGTCAGTGGGTACAGAGGGGGTAATCTCAGCAGTCAGTGGGTACAGTGGGTGTGTCTCCAGTAGTCAGTGGGTACAAAGGGGATGTCTCCAGCAGTCAGTATGTACAGAGGGTCAGTCAGTGGGGGGAGTCTCCAGCAGTCAGTAAGTACAGAGGGTCAGTCAGTGGAGAGGAGTCTCCAGCAGTCAGTCATTACAGAGGGTCAGTCAGTGGAGAGGAGACTCCAGCAGTCAGTCATTACAGAGTGTCAGTCAGTGGAGGGGAATCTCCAGCAGTCAGTACAGAGGGTCAGTCAGTGTAGGGGAGTCTCCAGCAGTCTGTAAGTACAGAGGGTCAGTCAGTGGGGGGGAGTCTCCAGCAGTCTGTAAGTACAGAGGGTCAGTCAGTGGGGGGGAGTCTCCAGCAGTCAGTAAGTACAGAGGGTCAGTCAGTGGAGGGGAGTCTCCAGCAGTCAAATAGTACAGAGGGTCAGTCAGTCAGTGGGGGGGGGAGTCTCCAGCAGTCTGTAAGTACAGAGGGTCAATCAGTGGAGGGGAGACTCCAGCAATCTGTAAGTACAGATAGTCAGTCAGTGGAGGGGAGTCTCCAGCAGTCTGTAAGTACAGAGGGTCAGTCAGTGGAGGGGAGACTCCAGCAGTCAGTCAGTACAGAGGGTCAGTCAGTGGAGGGGAGACTCCAGCAGTCAGTCAGTACAGAGGGTCAGTCAGTGGAGGGGAGACTCCAGCAATCTGTAAGTACAGAGGGTCAGTCAGTACAGATAGTCAGTCAGTGTAGGGGAGTCTCCAGCAGTCAGTCAGTACAGCGGGTCAGTCAGTGTAGGGGAGTCTCCAGCAGTCAGTCAGTACACAAGATAAGACAGCAGAAGGGGCTTGGTCAGCAGTAAATTTTTACATCGAGGAGGGTCTCCAGCAGATGGTCAGCAGAGGGGGTGATCTCAGTAGTCAATGGGTACAGTGGGGGTGTCTTCAGAAGTCAGTGGGGACAGAGGGGGTCTCCAGCAATCAGTGGGTAAGTAAAGGGGGGTTCAGCAGTCAGTGTGTACAGACGAGAAATCTCAGCAGTCATTCAGCATAGGGGGTCTCAGAAAGCAGGTGGGTTTCGACAGTCTTTGGGTATAGAGAGGGGTCTCAGTGCCTGATTCACTTCTGCTTATATGCATGCGCCGCAGTTGCTAAAATCAGCAGTGATATGTAAATGTTTGCATTCACATTGCGATCTCAGCCAGACATAAGGACGCCCACTTCCCCTTACTCACATCCGTATACTAGGGGAACATAATGAAACAATCTGTAACATCGGACCCCTATGCACACTTACACAAGCACTGACCTTACTCAGAAATTGCTAACAGCCACGCACGCCATCAGTGCTATGGCTGCTTATGGCCGCGCACGCTATCAGTGCTATGGCTGCTTATGGCCGCGCACGCTATCAGTGCTATGGCTGCTTATGGCCGCGCACGCTATCAGTGCTGACTGCTTATGGCCGCGCACGCTATCAGTGCTATGGGTGCTTATGGCCACGCATGCTATCAGTGCTATGGCTGCTTATGGCCGCGCACGCTATCAGTGCTATGGCTGCTTATGGCCACGCAGTGGATAATTTACGCACACCCCTGCAAAGGCGTTGCAATGCACTGGCACAACTACGTTTGCTCGACCTCCCATCGTCACCACCCACAAACTTCCTGTCAGTCACTCTGGGTCTGGGTGGGAGGAGTTAATCAGTCGTTCACAGGGGGAAGGGGGTTTTCAGTCAGTCAGTACACAGAGCTGTCAGTCAGTAAACACAGTGATGGGGGGCAGTCAGTCAGTACACACAGTGATAGGAGGGTATCAGTCAGTACACAGTGACAGGAGGGTATCAGACAGTACACACAGTGACAGGGCGGTCAGTCAGTACACAGTGACAGGAGGGTATCAGTCAGAACACACAGTGACAGGGGGGTGGGTCAGTACACACAGTGACTGGAGGGTATCAGTCAGTACACACAGTGACAGGGAGGTCAGTCAGTACACAGTGACAGGGGGGTCAGTCAGTACACAGTGATAGGAGGTATCAGTCAGTACACACAGTGACAGGGGGGTCAGTCAGTACACAGTGACAGGAGGGTATCAGTCAGTACACACAGTGACAGGGGGGTCAGTCAGTACACAGTGATAGGAGGTACCAGTCAGTACACACAGTGACAGGGGGGTCAGTCAGTACACACAGTGACAGGAGGGTATCAGTCAGTACACACAGTGACAGGAGGGTATCAGTCAGTACACAGTGACAGGGTGGTCAGTCAGTACACACAGTGACAGGAGGGTATCAGTCAGTACACAGTGACAGGGGGGGTCAGTCAGTACACACAGTGACAGGAGGGTATGTCAGTACACAGTGACAGGAGGGTATCAGTCAGTACACAGTGACAGGAGGGTATCAGTCAGTACACACAGTGACAGGAGAGTATCAGTCAGTAAACACAGTGACAGGGTGGTCAGTCAGTACACACAGTGACAGGAGGGTATCAGTCAGTACACAGTGACAGGGGGGGTCAGTCAGTACACACAGTGACAGGAGGGTATGTCAGTACACAGTGACAGGAGGGTATCAGTCAGTACACACAGTGACAGGAAGATATCAGTCAGTACACACAGTGACAGGGGTGTCCGTCAGTACACACAGTGACAGGAGGGTGTCAGTCAGTACACAGTGACAGGGGGGTCAGTCAGTACACAATGACAGAAGGTATCAGTCCGTACACAGTGACAGGGGGGTATCAGTCAGTACACAGTGACAGGAGTGTATCAGTCAGTACACACAGTGACAGGAGAGTATCAGTCAGTACACAGTGACAGGAGGGTATGTCAGTACACAGTGACAGGAGGGTATCAGTCAGTACACAGTGACAGGGGGGTCAGTCAGTACACAGTGACAGGAGGGTATCAGTCAGTACACAGTGACAGGGGGGTCAGTCAGTACACAGTGACAGGGGGGTATCAGTCAGTACACAGTGACAGGAGTGTATCAGTCAGTACACACAGTGACAGGAGAGTATCAGTCAGTACACACAGTGACAGGAGGGTATGTCAGTACACAGTGACAGGAGGGTATCAGTCAGTACACAGTGACAGGAGTGTATCAGTCAGTACACACAGTGACAGGAGAGTATCAGTCAGTACACACAGTGACAGGAGGGTATCAGTCAGTACACAGTGACAGGGGGGGTCAGTCAGTACACACAGTGACAGGAGGGTATGTCAGTACACAGTGACAGGAGGGTATCAGTCAGTACACAGTGACAGGAGGGTATCAGTCAGTACACACAGTGACAGGAAGGTATCAGTCAGTACACACAGTGACAGGGGTGTCCGTCAGTACACACAGTGACAGGAGGGTGTCAGTCAGTACACAATGACAGGGGGGTCAGTCAGTACACAATGACAGAAGGTATCAGTCCGTACACAGTGACAGGGGGGTATCAGTCAGTACACAGTGACAGGGGGGTCAGTCAGTACACACAGTGACAGGGGGGGTCAGTCAGTACACATTGACAGGGGGGTCAGTCAGTACACACAGTGATAGGTTATCAGTCAGTACACAGTGACAGGAGGGTATCAGTCCGTACACACAGTGACAGGAGGGGTAGGATAGCAGTCAGTACACACAGTGACAGGAGGGGTATGATAGCAGTCAGTACACACAGTGACAGGAGGGTATCAGTCAGTACACACAGTGACAGGAGGGTATCAGTCAGTACACACAGTGACAGGAGGGTATCAGTCAGTACACACACAGTGACAGGAGGGTATCAGTCAGTACACACACAGTGACAGGAGGGTATCAGTCAGTACACACACAGTGACAGGAGGGTATCAGTCAGTACACACAGTGACAGGAGGGTATCAGTCAGTACACAGTGACAGGGGGGTCAGTCAGTACACACAGTGACAGGGGGGTCAGTCAATACACACAGTGACAGGAGGGTATCAGTCAGTACACACAGTGACAGAGGGGTCAGTCAGTACACAGTGACAGGGGGGTCAGTCAGTACACACAGTGACAGGGGGGTCAGTCAGTACACAGTGACAGGGGGGGTCAGTCAGTACACACAGTGACAGGGGGGTCAGTCAGTACACAGTGACAGGAGGGTATCAGTCAGTACACACAGTGACAGGGGGGTCAGTCAGTACACAGTAACAAGAGAGTATCAGTCAGTACAGACAGTGACAGGGGGGTCAGTCAATACACAGTGACAGGTGGGTATCAGTCAGTACACACAGTGACAGGGGGGTCAGTCATTAGACACAGTGACATGAGGGTATCAGTCAGTACACAGTGACAGGACGGTATCAGTTAGTACACACAGTGACATGGGGGTCAGTCAGTACACAGTAACAGGAGAGTATCAGTCAGTACACAAAGTGACAGGGGGGTCAGTCAGTACACACAGTGACAAGGGGGTCAGTCAGTACACACAGTGACAAGGGGGTCAGTCAATACACAGTGACAGGAGGGTATCAGTCAGTACACACAGTCACAGGAGGGTATCAGTCAGTACACACAGTCACAGGAGGGTATCAGTCAGTATACACAGTGACAAGGGGGTCAGTCAATACACAGTGACAGGAGGGTATCAGTCAGTACACACAGTGACAGGAGGGTCAGTCAGTACACACAGTGACAGGGGGGTATCAGTCAGTACACAGTGACAGGAGGGTATCAGTCAGCACACAGTGACAGGGGGGTTAGTCAGTACAAACAGTGACAGGAGGGTATCAGTCAGTACACACAGTGACAGGGGGGGGGCAGTCAGTACACAGTGACAGGAGGGTATCAGACAGTACACACAGTGACAGGAGGGTATCAGTCAGAACAAAAAGTGACAGGGGCAGTCAGTCAGTGCACACAGTGACAAGGGGGTCAGTCAGTACACACAGTGACAGGAGGGTATCAGTCAGTACACACAGTGACAGGGGAGTCAGTCAGTACATAGTGACAGGAGGGTATCAGTCAGTACACACAGTGACAGGAGGGTCAGTCAGTACACACAGTGACAGGGGGGTCAGTCAGTACACACAGTGACAGGGGGGTCAGGCAGTACACAGGGACAGGGGGGGTCAGTCAGTACACACAGTGACAGGAGGGTCAGTCAGTACACACAGTGACAGGGGGGTCAGTCAGTACACAGTGACTGGAGGGTATCAGTCAGTACACACAGTGACAGGAGGGTATCAGTCAGTACACACAGTGACAGGAGGGTATCAGTCAGCACACAGTGACAGGGGGGTCAGTCAGTACACAGTGATAGGGGTGTCAGTCAGTGCACACAGTGATAGGGGAGTCAGTCAGTACACAGTGACAGGTTGGTCAGTCAGTACACACAGTGACAGGAGTGTATCAGTCAGCACACAGTGACAGGGGGGTCAGTCAGTACACAGTGATAGGGGTGTCAGTCAGTGCACACAGTGACAGGGGGGTCAGTCAGTACACACAGTGACAGGGGGGTCAGTCAGTACACAGAGTGACAGGGAGGTCAGTCAGTGCACACAGTGACAGGGGGGTCAGTCAGTGCACACAGTGACAGGGGGGTCAGTCAGTACATATGGGGGTGTCACCAGATGACCTCACCTTCGCCAAGCGATCACAGATTGTTTTGATCCCATTGGATCTTTGGATATAAGGGATTCCCTCTTACCGTCACTGTGCCGTGGGCGTGTAACTTCACTGCCACCCCCGGCACTTGGATCCGCTTATTTCCACCCAGGCACCTACAGTGGCACCTGGAACCGCTTCTCCCAGGCACCCAAGTCAGCACATGGAACTGCCTCTGCTGCCTATGTGTAGGCAAGCTACGGACGCACCTGCTGATTCTTCCTGGTCGCTCAACACAGACCAGGCCCTGCACAATCGCTGGCAGAGGGCTCCAGCCTGGAGACACTGGGCTCAATCGATAACAGCCGGAGAACGGAATAGTGTTGGTGCAATTCTGTTGTCGAAGGATACTGTAATCGCCTTAAAAGGCAAAATGTTTATTGCTCAAATAGTCTTCAAAAAGACTCTACCCCTTTGCAAGTTTTTAGAGAGTGTAGATAACAGATGTTATAGCAGTTCAATCCTTCTTAATATCCAAAGGGATACCCTCAAACACAGGGATCACATGGCCTCCTTATATCCCATTCTTACACACATACACAGGGATCGCATGGCCTCCTTATATCCCATTCTTACACACATACACAGGGATCGCATAGCCTCCTTATATCCCATTCTCACACACATACACAGGGATCGCATGGCCTCCTTATATCTCATTCTCACACACATACACAGGGATCACATGGCCCCCTTATATCCCATTCTCACACACATACACAGGGATCACATGGCCTCCTTCTATCCCATTCTCACACACATACACAGGGATCGCATGGCCTCCTTATATCCCATTCTCACACACATACACAGGGATCGCATGGCTTCCTTATATCCCATTCTTACACACATACACAGGGATCGCATGGCCTCCTTATATCCCATTCTTACACACATACACAGGGATCGCATGGCCTCCTCATATCCCATTCTTACACACATACACATGGATCGCATGGGCTCCTCATATCCCATTCTTACACACATACACAGGGATCGCATGGCCTCCTCATATCCCATTCTTACACACATACACGGGGATCGCATGGGCTCCTCATATCCCATTCTCACACACATACACGGGGATCGCATGGGCTCCTTATATCCCATTCTTACACACATACACAGGGATCGCATGGCCTCCTTCTATCCCATTCTTACACACATACACAGGGATTACATGGCTTCCTTACATCCCATTCTCACACACATACACAGGAATCACATGGCCTCCCTATATTCCATTGTTACACACATACTCTGGGATCGCATGGCCTCCCTATATTCCAGTGTTACACACATACACATGGATCGCATAGCCTCCTTATATCAAAATTCTCACACACATACACGGGGATCGCATGGGCTCCTCATATCCCATTCTCACACACATACACGGGGATTGCATGGCCTCCTTATATCCCATTCTTACACACATACACAGGGATCGCATGGCCTCCTTATATCCCATTCTTTCACACATACACAGGGATCACATGGCCTCCTTATATCCCATTCTCACACACATACACAGGGATCACATGGCCTCCCTATATTCCATTGTTACACACATACTCTGGGATCGCATGGCCTCCCTATATTCCAGTGTTACACACATACACATGGATCGCATAGCCTCCTTATATCCCATTCTCACACACATACACGGGGATCGCATGGGCTCCTCATATCCCATTCTCACACACATACACGGGGATTGCATGGCCTCCTTATATCCCATTCTTACACACATACACAGGGATCGCATGGCCTCCTTATATCCCATTCTTTCACACATACACAGGGATCACATGGCCTCCTTATATCCCATTCTCACACACATACACAGGGATCACATGGCTTCCTTATATCCCATTCTCACACACATACACAGGGATCGCATGGCCTCCTTATATCCCATTCTTACACACATACACAGGGATCACATGGCCTCCTTATATCCCATTCTTACACACATACACAGGGATCACATGGCCTCCTTATATCCCATTCTTACACACATACACAGGGATCACACAGCCTCCTTATATCTCATTCTCACATACATACACAGGGATCGCATGGCTTCCTTATATCCCATTCTCACACACATACACAGGGATCACATGGCCTCCCTATATTCCATTGTTACAGACATACTCTGGGATCGCATGGGCTCCCTATATTCCATTGTTACACACATACACAGGGATCACATGGCCTCCTTATATTACACACATACACGGGGATCACATGGCCTCCTTATATTACACACATACATGGGGATTACATGGCCTCCTTGTATCCCATTTTTACACACATACACTGGGATCACATGTCCTCCCTATATTCCATTGTTACACATATATACTGGGATCGCATGGCCTCCTTATATCTCATTCTAACACATACACAGGGATCACATGGCCTCCTTATATCCCATTCTCACACACATGCACAGGGATCACATGTTCTCCTTATATCCCATTCTTACACACATACACAGGGATCACATGGCCTCCTTATATCCCATTCTTACACACATACACAGGGATCGCACGGCCTCCTTATATCCCATTCTTACACACATACACAGGGATCGCATGGCCTCCTTATATCCCATTCTTACACACATACACAGGGATCGCATGGCCTCCTTATATCCCATTCTTACACACATACACAGGGATCGCATGGCCTCCTCATATCCCATTCTTACACACATACACATGGATCGCATGGGCTCCTCATATCCCATTCTTACACACATACACAGGGATCGCATGGCCTCCTCATATCCCATTCTTACACACATACACGGGGATCGCATGGGCTCCTCATATCCCATTCTCACACACATACACGGGGATCGCATGGGCTCCTTATATCCCATTCTTACACACATACACAGGGATCGCATGGCCTCCTTATATCCCATTCTTACACACATACACAGGGATTACATGGCTTCCTTATATCCCATTCTCACACACATACACAGGGATCACATGGCCTCCCTATATTCCATTGTTACACACATACTCTGGGATCGCATGGCCTCCCTATATTCCAGTGTTACACACATACACATGGATCGCATAGCCTCCTTATATCCCATTCTCACACACATACACGGGGATCGCATGGGCTCCTCATATCCCATTCTCACACACATACACGGGGATCGCATGGCCTCCTTATATCCCATTCTTACACACATACACAGGGATAGCATGGCCTCCTTATATCCCATTCTTACACACATACACAGGGATCGCATGGCCTCCTTATATCCCATTCTTACACACATACACAGGGATCGCATGGCCTCCTCATATCCCATTCTTACACACATACACATGGATCGCATGGGCTCCTCATATCCCATTCTTACACACATACACAGGGATCGCATGGCCTCCTCATATCCCATTCTTACACACATACACGGGGATCGCATGGGCTCCTCATATCCCATTCTCACACACATACACGGGGATCGCATGGGCTCCTTATATCCCATTCTTACACACATACACAGGGATCGCATGGCCTCCTTATATCCCATTCTTACACACATACACAGGGATTACATGGCTTCCTTACATCCCATTCTCACACACATACACAGGAATCACATGGCCTCCCTATATTCCATTGTTACACACATACTCTGGGATCGCATGGCCTCCCTATATTCCAGTGTTACACACATACACATGGATCGCATAGCCTCCTTATATCAAAATTCTCACACACATACACGGGGATCGCATGGGCTCCTCATATCCCATTCTCACACACATACACGGGGATTGCATGGCCTCCTTATATCCCATTCTTACACACATACACAGGGATCGCATGGCCTCCTTATATCCCATTCTTTCACACATACACAGGGATCACATGGCCTCCTTATATCCCATTCTCACACACATACACAGGGATCACATGGCTTCCTTATATCCCATTCTCACACACATACACAGGGATCGCATGGCCTCCTTATATCCCATTCTTACACACATACACAGGGATCACATGGCCTCCTTATATCCCATTCTTACACACATACACAGGGATCACATGGCCTCCTTATATCCCATTCTTACACACATACACAGGGATCACACAGCCTCCTTATATCTCATTCTCACACACATACACAGGGATCGCATGGCTTCCTTATATCCCATTCTCACACACATACACAGGGATCACATGGCCTCCCTATATTCCATTGTTACAGACATACTCTGGGATCGCATGGGCTCCCTATATTCCATTGTTACACACATACACAGGGATCACATGGCCTCCTTATATTACACACATACACGGGGATCACATGGCCTCCTTATATTACACACATACATGGGGATTACATGGCCTCCTTGTATCCCATTTTTACACACATACACTGGGATCACATGTCCTCCCTATATTCCATTGTTACACATATATACTGGGATCGCATGGCCTCCTTATATCTCATTCTAACACATACACAGGGATCACATGGCCTCCTTATATCCCATTCTCACACACATGCACAGGGATCACATGTTCTCCTTATATCCCATTCTTACACACATACACAGGGATCACATGGCCTCCTTATATCCCATTCTTACACACATACACAGGGATCGCACGGCCTCCTTATATCCCATTCTTACACACATACACAGGGATCGCATGGCCTCCTTATATCCCATTCTTACACACATACACAGGGATCGCATGGCCTCCTTATATCCCATTCTTACACACATACACAGGGATCGCATGGCCTCCTCATATCCCATTCTTACACACATACACATGGATCGCATGGGCTCCTCATATCCCATTCTTACACACATACACAGGGATCGCATGGCCTCCTCATATCCCATTCTTACACACATACACGGGGATCGCATGGGCTCCTCATATCCCATTCTCACACACATACACGGGGATCGCATGGGCTCCTTATATCCCATTCTTACACACATACACAGGGATCGCATGGCCTCCTTATATCCCATTCTTACACACATACACAGGGATTACATGGCTTCCTTATATCCCATTCTCACACACATACACAGGGATCACATGGCCTCCCTATATTCCATTGTTACACACATACTCTGGGATCGCATGGCCTCCCTATATTCCAGTGTTACACACATACACATGGATCGCATAGCCTCCTTATATCCCATTCTCACACACATACACGGGGATCGCATGGGCTCCTCATATCCCATTCTCACACACATACACGGGGATCGCATGGCCTCCTTATATCCCATTCTTACACACATACACAGGGATAGCATGGCCTCCTTATATCCCATTCTTACACACATACACAGGGATCACATGGCCTCCTTATATCCCATTCTCACACACATACACAGGGATCGCATGGCTTCCTTATATCCCATTCTCACACACATACACAGGGATCGCATGGCCTCCTTATATCCCATTCTTACACACATACACAGGGATCACATGGCCTCCTTATATCCCATTCTTACACACATACACAGGGATCACATGGCCTCCTTATATCCCATTCTTACACACATACACAGGAATCACACAGCCTCCTTATATCTCATTCTCACACACATACACAGGGATCGCATGGCTTCCTTATATCCCATTCTCACACACATACACAGGGATCACATGGCCTCCCTATATTCCATTGTTACACACATACTCTGGGATCGCATGGCCTCCCTATATTCCATTGTTACACACATACACAGGGATCACATGGCCTCCTTATATTACACACATACATGGGGATTACATGGCCTCCTTGAATCCCATTTTTACACACATACACAGGGATCACATGTCCTCCCTATATTCCATTGTTACACATATATACTGGGATCGCATGGCCTCCTTATATCTCATTCTAACACATACACAGGGATCACATGGCCTCCTTATATCCCATTCTCACACACATGCACAGGGATCACATGTTCTCCTTATATCCCATTCTTACACACATACACAGGGATCACATGGCCTCCTTATATCCCATTCTCACACACATACACAGGGATCGCATGGCTTCCTTATATCCCATTCTCACACACATACACAGGGATCGCATGGCCTCCTTATATCCCATTCTTACACACATACACAGGGATCACATGGCCTCCTTATATCCCATTCTTACACACATACACATGGATCACATGGCCTCCTTATATCCCATTCTTACACACATACACAGGGATCACACAGCCTCCTTATATCTCATTCTCACACACATACACAGGGATCGCATGGCTTCCTTATATCCCATTCTCACACACATACACAGGGATCCCATGGCCTCCCTATATTCCATTGTTACACACATACTCTGGGATCGCATGGCCTCCCTATATTCCATTGTTACACACATACACAGGGATCACATGGCCTCCTTATATTACACACATACATGGGGATTACATGGCCTCCTTGTATCCCATTTTTACACACATACACAGGGATCACATGTCCTCCCTATATTCCATTGTTACACATATATACTGGGATCGCATGGCCTCCTTATATCTCATTCTAACACATACACAGGGATCACATGGCCTCCTTATATCCCATTCTCACACACATGCACAGGGATCACATGTTCTCCTTATATCCCATTCTTACACACATACACAGGGATCACATGGCCTCCTTATATCCCATTCTTACACACATACACAGGGATCGCTTGGCCTCCTTATATCCCATTCTTACACACATACACAGGGATCGCATGGCCTCCTTATATCCCATTCTTACACACATACACAGGGATCGCATGGCCTCCTTATATCCCATTCTTACACATACACAGGGATCACATGGCCTCCTTATATCCCATTCTTACAGATATACACAGAGATCACATGGCCTCCTTATTTCCCATTCTCACAAACATACACAGGGATCGCATGTTCTCCTTATATCCCATTCTTACACATACACAGGGATCACATGGCCTCCTTATATCCCATTCTTACAGATATACACAGAGATCACATGGCCTCCTTATATCCCATTCTCACAAACATACACAGGGATCGCATGTTCTCCTTATATCCCATTCTCACAAACATACACAGGGATCGCATGTTCTCCTTATATCCCATTCTTACACACATACACAGAGATCACATGGCCTCCTTATATCCCATTCTCACACACATACACAGGGATCACATGTTCTCCTTATATCCCATTCTTACACACATGCACAGGGATCACATGTTCTCCTTATATCCCATTCTTACACACATACACAGGGATCACATGGCCTCCTTATATCCCATTCTAACACACATACACAGGGATCACATGGCCTCCTTATATCCCATTCTTACACACATACACAGGGATCACATGGCCTCCTGATATCCCATTCTTACACACATACACAGGGATCGCATGGCCTCCTTATATCCCATTCTTACACACATACACAGGGATCGCATGGCCTCCTTATATCCCATTCTTACACACATACACCGGGATTGCATGGCCTCCTTATATCCCATTCTTACTAGGGGTGTGCACCGGCAACTTTTCGTGTTTTGGTTTTGGATCTTTCTTCGTGTTTTGGATCTGGATTGGTTTTGCCAAAACCACCCTTCCGTGTTTTGGGTTCTGTGTTTTGGATCTGTATTTTTTTGAAAAAAAGCATAAAAACAGCTAAAATCACAGAATTTGTAGGTTTTTCTGCTCCTATGCTATTATTAACCTCAATAACCTTAATTTCCACTCATTTCCAGTCTATTCTGAACACCTCACACCTCACAATAGTGTTTTTATGTCCAAAAGGTTGCACCGAGGTAGCTGGATGACTATGCTAAGCGACACGGGTGGGCGGCACAAACACGTGACCCATCTAGGCGTGATACTGCAGTGGCAGACAGGATGGCAGTTTGAAAAACTAGGCCACAAACTGTACATAATGCAAAGAAAAAAAAGAGGTGCCAGATGGATATGTCCTTGGGCCCTCCCACCCACCCTTATGTTGTATAAACAGGACATGCACACTTTAACAAACCAATCATTTCAGCGCCAGGGTCTGCCACACAACTGTGGCTGAAATGATTGGTTTGTTTGGGCCCCCACAAAACAAGCTGGCAATTAATCTGTCCCTGCACAAACTGGCTCTACGGAGGCAAGATGTCCTCCTCATCCTCCTCATCCACCGATTCCTCACCCTCTTCAGTGTGTACATCCTCATCCTCACAAAGTATTAACTCGTCCCCACTTGAATCCACAACCACAGGTCCCTCTGTACGTTCTGGAGGCTGGTCTCCCTGGAAGAGCTGATAATTCATTTTGATGAACATCATCTTCTCCACATTCTGTGGAAGCAACCTCCTACGCCTTTCGCTGACAAGGTTCCCGGCTGCACTAAACACTCTTTCGGAGTACACACTGGAGGGGGGGCAACTCAGGTAAAATAGAGCCAGTTTGTACAGGGGCCTCCAAATTGCCTCTTTTTCCTGCCAGTACAGGTATGGACTGTCTGACATGCCTACTTGGATGCTGTCACCGATGTAATCCTCCACCATTCTGTCAATGGTGACAGTATCATATGCAGTGACAGTAGACATGTCAGAAATTGTTGCCAGGTCCTTCAGTCCGGACCAGATGTCCAAACTTGGTCCTGCCTGCCCTGCATCACCGCCAGCGGGTTGCTTAGGATACCTAAGTTTTTTCCTGGCAGCCCCAGTTGCGGGAGAAAATGAAGAAGGAGCCGTTGACGTGTCACGTTCCGCTTCAGCTGACAGTGTGTTCACCAGCAGGTCTTTGCACCTCTGCAGGCTTGTGTCGGCCGGAAAGAGAGACACCACATAGGCTTTAAACCTAGGATCGAGCACGGTGGCCAAAATGTAGTGGTCTGATTTCAACAGATTGACCACCCTGGAATCCTGGCAAAGCGAATGAAGGGATTCATCCACAAGTCCCACATGCCGAGCAGAATCGCTCCATCTTAGCTCCTCCTTCACTTTCTCCAGCTGCTTCTGCAAAAGCCTGATGAGGGGAATGACCTGACTCAAGCTGGCAGTGTCTGAACTGACTTCACGTGTGGCAAGTTCGAAGGGCTGGAGAACCTTGTACAACACGGAAATCATTCTCCACTGCGCTTGAGTCAGGTGCATACCCCCTCCTTTGCCTATGTCATAGGTGGATGTATAGGCTTGTATGGCCTTTTGCTGCTCCTCCATCCTCTGAAGCATATAGAGGGTTGAGTTCCACCGCGTCACAACCTCTTGCTTCAGGTGATGGCGGGGCAGGTTCAAGAGTGTTTGCTGGCGCTCCAGTCTTCGGCACGCAGTCGCTGAATGGCGAAAGTGGCCAGAAATTTTTCGGGCCACCCAAAGCGTCTCCTGCACGCCCCTGTCGCTTTTCAGAAAATTCTGCACCACCAAGCTTATTGTGTGAGCAAAACATGGGACGTGCTGGAATTTGCCCAGATGTAATGCCTGCACAATATTGGTGGCGTTGTCAGATATCACAAATCCCCAGGAGAGTCTAAGTGGGGTAAGCCACTGGGCGATGATTTCCCTCAGTTTCTCTAAGAGGTTGTCGGCGGTGTGCCTCTTACTGAAACCGGTGATACACAGCGTAGCCTGCCTTGTAACGAGCTGGCGTTTCTGAGATGCTGCTACTGGTGACGCTGCTGCTGTTGCTGCGTAAGGTGATACATCTACCCAGTGGGCTGTCACAGTCATGTAGTCCTTAGTCTGCCCTGTTCCACTTGTCCACATGTCCATGGTTAAGTGGACATTGTGTACAACGGCATTTTTCAGGACACTGAGGACACTTTTTCTGACGTTTCTGTACAGTCTCGGTATCGCCTGCCTAGTGAAGTGGAATCTAGACGGGATTTGGAACCGGGACACACTACCTCCATCAATTGTCTAAATCCCACTGCACTAATGGCGGATACCGGATGCACGTCTAACACCAACATAGCAGTCAAGGCCTCAGTTATACGTTTTGCTTCAGGATGACTGCTGTCGTACTTCATCCTCCTCGCTAAGGACAGTTGGAGGGACAATTGTTTAGTAAAAGTAGTGGTGTTCCTACTTCCTCTCTGGGATGATGAACGACTCCCAGCAGCAGCAACAGCAGCAGCGGCAGCAGTAGGCATAGCAATGCAGGATCCTCCGGAGGAATCCCGGATAGGAGAGTCAGTCATGCCAGTGACATGGCCTGCAGGACTACTTCCGATCCTGACTAAGGAGGAAATTGACGAGGAGGGAGTTGACGGTGTGGTTTGCAGGCGCTTGGATACAACAGGACAACGGGATTTAGGTGTCCCTGGACTGCTTACGGTTTTAGCCAAAGTTTCTGAACTTGACAGTAACTTTTTATGAACGCGCTGCAGGTGCCGTATAAGGGAGGATGTTCCTAGGTGTTTGACGTCCCTACCCCTACTTATTTCACCTTTACATATGGTACATATGGCAAGACAGTTGTTGTCCGGATTTGGATAGAAATATTGCCAGACCAAAGAGGTGGAATGTTTGGTCTTCTGCCCAGGCATGACCGTGATGGGCTTTTTCATCCCACGGACAACAACTGTCTCCCCCGGAGCCTGATTTAAACAAACCACATCACCATCAGAATCCTCCTCGCCAACTTCCTCCTCAGCGCCAGCTACACCAGTATCCTCATCCTGTTGTATTTCAACAGTGACATCTTCAATTTGCATATCAGCAAGTGGACTGTGGGTGCTCCTTTCAGCACTTGCAGGGGGCGTGCAAATAGTGGAAAGAGCCACCTCTTCCCATCCAGTGCTGGGAAGGTCAGGCATCGCAACCACCACCACACTTGGACTCTCCTTGAGGATTTGTGATATCTTCTTAGAAAGCACAGTTCTTCGCTGTGCTTTTGCCAGCTTAACTCTTTTGATTTTTTTAGTGGGAGGAGGGCTTCCATCGTCATGTGAAGCTGAACCACTAGTCATGAACATACTAGGGATCGACCTTAGCCGTTCCTTGCCACTCCGTGTCGTAAATGGCATATTGGCAAGTTTACGTTTCTCTTCAGCTGATTTAAATGTTTTTTTCAAGGTCATTTTCCTGAACTCTGTCATTTGGGATTGTATGTGCCCTCTACTATGACATTGGGCATCGGCCTTGGCAGACGACGTTGATGGCATGTTATCGTCTATGTCATGACTAGTGGCAGCAGCTTCAGCACTAGGAGGAAGTGGTTCTTGATCTTTCTCTATTTTATTTTTATCGGAGAAAGTTTGGTCCTCCATTTATGTTATATCGATTTGATATATACGTGCGGCTAAACACAGAAAATATTTTTTTATTTTTGCTGGAGAGTAGTGCACTTTGTGGGTTACACCAGCCTTTAAGAAATGAGCCAGCCGGCTCTTTACTTATGGGACACAGGCGCACGCTTGGCGCTGCTCCTTTGTTGATGCACGTGCGGCTACTGCGCACACAATTCACAAACACAGAAAATAATTATTTTTTTGGTTTGGACTGGAGTGTACTTTGGGGGTTACAGCACCCTTTAACGGTCAAGCCAGCCGGCCCTTTACTTATGACACAGGCGCACGCTTGGCACTACTTTGTTGATGCACGTGCGGCTACTGCGCACACAATTCACAAACACAGAAAATAATTTTTTTTTTGGTTTGGACTGGAGTGTACTTTGGGGGTTACAGCACCCTTTAACGGTCAAGCCAGCCGGCCCTTTACTTATGACACAGGCGCACGCTTGGCACTACTTTGTTGATGCACGTGCGGCTACTGCGCACACAATTCACAAACACAGAAAATAAATTTTTTTTGGTTTGGACTGGAGTGTACTTTGGGGGTTACAGCACCCTTTAACGGTCAAGCCAGCCGGCCCTTTACTTATGACACAGGCGCACGCTTGGCACTACTTTGTTGATGCACGTGCGGCTACTGCGCACACAATTCACAAACACAGAAAATAATTATTTTTTTGGTTTGGACTGGAGTGTACTTTGGAGGTTACAGCACCCTTTAACGGTCAAGCCAGCCGGCCCTTTACTTATGACACAGGCGCACGCTTGGCACTACTTTGTTGATGCACGTGCGGCTACTGCGCACACAATTCACAAACACAGAAAATAATATTTTTTTTGGTTTGGACTGGAGTGTACTTTCGGGGGTTACAGCACCCTTTAACGGTCAAGCCAGCCGGCCCTTTACTTATGACACAGGCGCACGCTTGGCACTACTTTGTTGATGCACGTGCGGCTACTGCGCACACAATTCACAAACACAGAAAATAATTTTTTTTTTCGGTTTGGACTGGAGTGTACTTTCGGGGGTTACAGCACCCTTTAACGGTCAAGCCAGCCGGCCCTTTACTTATGACACAGGCGCACGCTTGGCACTACTTTGTTGATGCACGTGCGGCGACTGCGCACACAATTCACAAACACAGAAAATATATTATTTTTTTAGTACTTGGGGGGAGCACCCCTGATGGACAGAGCACCCCCTGGACAACACTACAGCACCCCTTTAGGACTGGGACACTGCACAGGACTTTGGAGTGGACACAGCCCCTATGGAGAACTGACTGCACAACACAGTCCAGCCAGCCCCTATGGACTTTGAAGTAGTGGACACAGCCCCTATTAACAACAGCAGCACAGCACAACACAGCCAGCCCCTATGGACTTTGAAGTAGTGGACAACAGCAGCACTACACTACACTACACTACACAGCCCTAACTCCCACCCTCCCTCTTCACTGTCCACAGCTGAGTGAGAAAATGGCGCCGATGCGGGTACCTTATATAGGATCCAAAACCCGCGAGACTCGGAAGGCGGGATGATAACGTTTTGCCTCGATTTCAGATCCGAGTCAGGCGGGAAAAGTCGAGCCTGACTCGGATCGGACTCGGATCGGGGGGGCTCGGGGGGGTTCGGATTTCAGAAATCCGAACCCGCTCACCCCTAATTCTTACACACATACACAGGGATCGCATGGCCTCCTTATATCCCATTCTCACACACATACACAGGGATCACACAGCCTCCTTATATCCCATTCTTACACACATACACAGGGATCACACGGCCTCCTTGTATCCCATTCTTACACACATACACAGGGATCGCACGGCCTCCTTATATCCCATTCTTACACACATACACAGGGATCGCATGGCCTCCTTATATCCCATTCTTACACACATACACAGGGATCGCATGGCCTCATTATATCCCATCCTTACACACATACACAGGGATCACATGGCCTCCTTATATCCCATTCTTACACACATACACAGGGATCACATGGCCGCCTTATATCCCATTCTTACACACATACACAGGGATCGCATGGCCTCCTTATCTCTCATTGTTACACACATACACAGGGATCACATGGCCTCCTTATATCCCATTCTTACACACATACACAGGGATCGCATGACCTCCTTATATCCCATTCTTACACACAATACCACAGAGGTTGAATCTGCCATTCATGATTTAACCAATCATATCTCACAAAATATAAACATCTTACATTTCAAAGGAACTAATGAAATTTCCTTGTTACCACCCAAAACCAGTTGGCTTTCCTAAAACACAAACTGATTTAGCATTTAGTATAACTGTCTCTTACAATGTAAATATAACTCACATTTCACAGGAACTGGTAAGTTATTTCTATCCTTTCTATCTATGCATCAAACCAGTGTGGCTTTCCCAGTCTTATCACCTTCAGGGCTTGATTCAGAGCCGGACGCAATCAGCCGTTCGCCCGCAGTAGGTGCGACCGTCCAAATGTCAAACCAAGCGCTCGCACGTGTGGTCGCTCGTAGCGAGTCTTCCACCCCATATTTCCACAACCCCTCCTCTAGCTAACGAGCGTCTGAAATAGCGAGCGCACTACTCGTTTTTTGATGAAGTGTTCGCTCGCACAAGTACGACCGGAAGTATGCCTGTCATTTGTCGATTGCCTTGTTTCTCGTTCGTCAAACATCTGTGAATCGATTGGTGCCAATCATTACCTTAATTTACTTAATTATTGGTCGAATGTTTTCAATCTTGTTTCTTTTTTGAATGTCAATAAACTTTATTGTTTGTTTTGTGTTCATTTTGGTCCGCAGAATCCATCCGCTTTTAACGGCAAACTTTTTTTTTTCAATTCAAAGGCTGTTTGTTTGGTTTTTTAATAGCTTTTATTTTGGTTTATAATTTAGAAATTGTTTTATTTCCGGTTTGTTGCTAACGCATCCAAATGTAGCAAGCCAATCCTAAGTCACAATATATTTTTAGGGGTTGTTCACATGACTCACACATTAACCAATAGAATTCTTCATGTTATTTATGTACATTAGCCAATCAAAATTTAGGGGTCCCTGTCATAAAACTGATTTGTGTTAAAAAAAAAACTATTGCCATCATGAGGGCCAGTGCTTTTACACGGCGTGAGCTGCTGGTGCTCACTGAAGTGCTGGATCGGCGTACAACAGACATGCCGCCCCCCGTCACCAACCAACGCAAGCGACGGGCGTATGCGGAGGTGCGGCGCAGGCTGCGGGCATTGGGCTTTCGGAGGACCATCGGCCAATTAGAGTGCCGCCGGTCCCCACACCTGCTTGCATATCTTCGGATGAGGATCCATCGGCGTAAGTGGATATTTGAATGTTTATATATCTATGACAATCTATTGTTACTTTTTGTCTTTGCTAATGTAAATTTGCATTAATGCGTGTGCAGTATGTGTTTTTTTCGGGCTAAATGAGACCTTGTTAATGTTGTTGATTTTTAATTATTAATTTATTTTGGGTTAATGTTTTACATTTTAAATGTTTTTTGATATACATATTTGCTAACATTACAAACTATACATCAGGAGCGGATCCATAGACTGAGTCGGAGGCCTGCCCGACCCCTCTCCCCAACTCCCACCATCTCCTCCCCTGCCCACTCCTCCCAAATTTCTCCACCCTCCCCTGACCTGGACATCCCTATTTCCCCTCCCTCTCCTGCTCCCCAAATCCAAATAACCCCTCCCTCCCATCCACATTCCCACACCCTCCCCTGATGCACCCACTCCTGATTCCACTCCCTCCCCTTTATCCCTACCGGACGTTTCCCCACCTTGTTTGGCCATCCACTGGCCCACTTCCGAGGAAGAGGATCTGGGCCAACCTGGCCCTGAACCTGCAGGTATTTTGTATTTCATGTTTGCAATTATTTTGTTAAAATGTGCCCTATATGCATACACTGTGGTATCCCTGCTTACAATCTAAGGGCAGTTCAATTTTTTTTTTGTTTTGGGTGCTAATTTTTGTAAACTTTCGTCCAAAATAATTTTTTTTTTCACGTTTTTTTGAGATTGTTTACCTAAATTTTTGCCAAATTTATTCATGTTTCATTACAAAATAAACTTTACAATAACCACATATGCCAGGGCCAAATACAAGTTTCATTGTGCTTTTTTAAATTTCTTGACTAAAATCAATATATAAATTGTGTAAGGATTATTTAAGATGCCAAATTGATTGTTCAAACCACTATTCTCAAGTTCATGTTTTGTTAAGTTGTTTTTTTGTGCCAATTGGTAATTTAGGCAAATTCATGTTACCACTATATTTTTGCACAAAAATTAGCATGGTATGTAAACTATTTTTATTTGTAAATCATATTGTTTTTCTTTTATGTTTTCTTTAAAAAAAATATCACATTTAATTAAAACACATATTTGTCTTTCAACAGACCCAAGGAGGCGGGATCAGGCGACTTTGGCCCATATAATGGCGATGAGGGGGCATTTGGTCCAGCTGCTGGTGTCAATGGACCATTTAATCGCATTTTTGCGCCATTTATTTGTATTTTATTTAGGATTTTGTTAATAAAAGGTGTTTATTTAAACAAATCTCCTTTATTGACTCAAACATCAAGGTCAATCAATGTGTTTTTTTTTTTTTTTACATTTGGGTGTTTTGAATTTGCATATGAAAATGCAAACAATGGGCTCGATTCTATTCAGCGCAATGTAAATAGTTCCGGGAGTTAGCTCCCCGGAGCTATTCAATACACCGCGCTGACAAGTCCGACTAATGATTTCTTCTCTCATCCCTCTGGTGATGAGAGAAGAAATCCGACAAAAGTCCCGGCGCGAGGCTGTATTCTGCCATTAGCGCCGGGAAAACAGCCTCGCGCCGGGAAGTTAGGTCGGGCAATGCCCGTTATTGCGCCTAAACACGCTGTTTAAGGCGCGATAACGAGCCTTCCCCGACCTAACAGCGCGATGAATTGAATAGCTCCGGGAGCTATCTCCCGGTGCTATTTACATCGCGCTGAATTGAATCGTGCCCAATGTGCCAGACTAAATTTTTTGAGTAATTATTCTTTAAAAATTTAAATTAAAAAAACAAAGAGTGGTTTCCAAGAATTTAAAGACATAGGCCCTCATTCAGAGCCACTCGCTAGCGGCAGTACGCTCGTTCCGAGCGATGTTCGCACATCTGCGCATGCGTACGGTTTTTAGTACGCATGCGCGAACCAGTCAGTGCGGCTGAAAATCGTTTGTACGCAATATAGCTAGTGCCTGCTATTTTGAGTGACAGAATGAGGCGTATGTGGGTGGTAACAGGGGAAGGTGCTTGAAAACGGGGAGTGGAGATCCGAACGCAGGCGTGCTTAAAGGTCAAAACGGGGGTTTTAAGGGACTGCATAATTAATCCAGCAGCGTCATTGACCACGTCACTTGGTTTTTTTTAAATCAGAACTGCTCGCAAAATAGCGGTTGAAAAAACCAACCACAAGAATAGCGAGCAGGTCATATCCTGTTCGATGTACTCGATTAATCTAATAAATAGCGGACATGACGTATGGTGCGAGCGGCCAGGGGGCGTTTTTAACAAATAAACGAGCGTATGTTTTGCTCGCTCGTTCAGACTTAGAGGTGTGAACAGACTGCAATGTGCGAACGGATCATTTGAAGAGCCACCCCTTGTTTTTGAACGAACGCAAATAGCGAACGGCTCTGAATGAGGGCCATATTTTGTCATTCAACTAATTACGACAATTGACATTAACTCCATAATGTTTCGCTAAAATACCCTTATGTAATTATTTCATTTATTAAAAATTATCCATGCAACTCCCAAAATAGGAAAATAAAGAGGAAAAAAGGTTGGGCAAACTATGCAAACATGTTGTAAATTGTTATTTTGTTGAAAAAAAAACACTTGGAAATTCATTTAAAAGGTACTGTCCATTTGCTGGTTTTTCATGTTAAAAAAAATGCTTAAATATAAAATTTGTTTATTACACATTATCTCACAATACAAAAAAACCACACAAATAGTTGAAAAAAAATATCAAGAACTGGTTGAAGATGGTGCATGCCAACATGTTGTCCCAAATCAGGTAAGAAACACATTTGTCCAGGTGTAAAGGTCATTTGTGAGTCATTATTGTCACAGGCGATCAATTTGAGGAAGTAAGCAGGTTGTTGTTTGGATTTTGCAAAAAAAAAGTTAAAATTCAAAACATAGGATAGTAAACACACATTATTTTCAGTATTCACAATGTCAACAAATGTAAAAAAAAGGAAAATCAAATACCTGAAAAAGTGTGAAACTACCTCATCATGAATGACCCCCCCTGACACTCTCCTCCGACCAACCTTGGGGGGGCCATCCTCAGGCAAGGCATCCTCTGGCAGCATTGGGACACCACTCCTTATGGCAATGTTGTGAAATATCCCACAGGACCACAATTTTGGAAACCATAGCTGGCAAATACATGAGGTCGCCACCAGAGCGGTGGAGGCATCAAAATCAGCCTTTTAAAAGGCCAATACAACGCTTCACCACCTGCCTGGTGGCAGTAAGTGCGGAATTATATTGACTTTGTGGCCCTGGTGTAGGAACCAAATACGGAGTGAGCAGCCAGGGCGTGCAAGGGTAACCACTGTCTCCTGTGAAAATAAAAAAACATTCAGTACCATTTCTAAGTCAACAGTGTTTGATTTAAAAATTAGGGGTACCACTTACCCAGAAGCCATGCATCACCAGCTTGTAGGTTGTTTAATTTGTGCCAAAGCCCTGATTGCCGCATGACAAATGAATCATGTGCACTTCCTGGAAATTTGGCATTCAGGGACAGGATCTCGAGGGAGGCATCACATACCACCATTACATTCATTGAATGGAAATGTTTGCGGTTCCTAAATATTGCCTCCAGCACTGATGGAGGCTGAAGTGGTATGTGAGTGCCGTCCACAACTCCTATGATGTGTGGGAAGCCTGCAATTTCGAAAAATTTCTGCTTCACCACATTAAGGGACCCTATATCCAATGGCATATTAATAAAATGATGGAGGTGCTTAAAGAGTGCATCCATTACCACCCACAGGATCCTTGAAAAGGAGGATTGGGAAATGCCAGCAACAATCCCAACTGTGGTCTGGAAGGATCCTGAGGCGCAAAAATGTAACACCGACATTAACTGCGTAAGTGGTGGTATTGCTGTTGGATTGTTAATTTGCCTTTCCAGATCACTCTCTATTAATGAAAGAGTGTCTAGGATGATTTGGGGTGGTAGGCGATAACGCCGTAAAACCACATCATCAGGCATTCCAAAAAGGGTGACACGTGTTCTAAATATCTGGGGCCTTGCATGCCTACGATGCCTACGTCTAGGAGGATGTTCAGGTTGGTCGGGGTCATGGACCATCGCCACTATAATTCGCCCAACATCAATCTGAAATGTTAGACAATGTAGTTATTTTGACATTTTATAATGAGAAAATATACTTATCTTTTTTACACATTAAGAAGAATCTTACAGGGTTAGGCAGTGACATCTTGAAGAAAACCTACGAATTAGATTTACCATAAAAATAATGTAAAAATTAACACAAAATAAAGACAGGCTAAGGCTAAAATATAAAGAATGCATGCACTATACAGATGATGTTGTTATTCTAGGATTTTCAAAGAAAATTAAAATGTACGCAAACACCACAGACAGATGTGCAAAATATACGCAATAGAGGTTACAAAATCACGCTAAATGGTACGCTAACGCCACAGACAGGAGATGTGCAAAATATACGCATTAGAGGTTACAAAATCATGCTAAATGGTACGCTAATGCCACAGACAGGAGATGTGCAAAATATAAGCAATACATTTTGCATTTTTGATGGGCAGAAAATCATTTGGCAAAAAAAAAACCTATCTGCATAGTGTGACCCCTTAAAAAAACATGATAAATATAAAAAAAAAACCAGGGTCTAATGTATGTCAAGAAACAGTTACCGCACAAAGACGATCACCAAAAAATAAACGCAGTCCACAACACGAAAGGAGAAAAAAAAAAAAACACTAAAATAAAAAAAAACACGTATTAACATTGAAAAAATAAAAAAAAATGCAAGTTTAAATCGACCCAAAAAGCGACCCACAAAACTTACCTCAACACAAAAAAAAGGCTTAGTAAAAAAACACAAAAATGTGTAAGAAAAATAAATAAAAATCGACAACTCGCACCAAATCCAACCAATTACTTAACAAACCACTACTCCGCAACAATCACAACCTCCAACCACTTCAATCAACCCACCCCGAAACAAGGCCACAAAAAAGCCTTAAATAGACCGAACTTTCCCACTCAAATCAATGACGCACAATAGATGCGCCCGTATAATGCACACGCATCTATAAAAACGTCACAAGAGCCCACAATGGGTCTGCTGAATTCAAGGGTTTAATCATGTCCACTGAACAGCAGCAAAGCCAAAATCCAGGACCTCACAGTAAGTAGCTCCAAATGTAAAGTTACCACACAAATAAAAAAAATAATTTTTATAATTTTTTTGTAAGGTGTTGAGACTGACAATGAGGAAGCTGCGGGGCATAGTACCCAGGCCAGGGCCAAACGAAAAAGGCAGCCGCAATTCACAAGAAAGGAGATGGAGGATTTGGTGCAAAAGTGCGTTGATGACCTGGCACAGGCACCCCGAAATATGGGTGCAACCCAGAGATGGAAACTGTGGGAGCAAATAGCCAGTGCTGTCAATGGGGATGGTGATTTTGTCCGTTCAACCAAAGAGGTCAAACGCCGGTACGTAAATGCTGTAACCTATTTCCAAAATTCAAAAAACTTAGTTAAAAAACTAACCATACATTTTTAAACAACAGATGGAGCGACTTCAAATATCGGCTAAAACAAAAAATGGCTGATAGGGCTAGGCATGCAGGGGGGACAGGTGGTGGGCCAACCCCTGTGTCATTGGAGTTAACAGCTTTGGAGGAGCTGGCACAGGGGTGTGTGCAGGAAGAGGAGGTGTTTGGCGTGTCCAACATGGACACAGACATGCCAGACTTTGCGGCTCCACATGTTGCTGCAGGTAATTTAGTTATAAATGTTTGAAAAACTTGTTTAAATACAAAGACAAATGTACTAATATTTTTAAGATCTCTCTTTTTCACACAGGCACAGAAGAGGACGAGTCTGCTCCAGAACTGAGGTTTGGTCGCAGTAGATCTGCTGGCTCCGCAGGGAAGGAAGCAGTATTTCCGGCTGGGGACCCTGTGGCGGACAGTCCAGGGCCTTCCCCCTCACAGGCAGTGGCCCTTCTCACAGATCTCAATGATAAAACGGATAAAAACACAGAGATTCTGATGAGGATGGACGCCAGTCTGCTACGGGTGGCGGACGCCCTGGAGGCAAACGCTGCGGCCAGTGTCAGAATAGCTAATGCCCTGGAGCAGCTCGTCCGCCTGCGCATGTTGGAGCCGGCCTCCCTTCCTGCTGGAACATCAGGGCCCTCCACCTCTGGCGCAACATCAGCCATCCCTCCAAATGTGCCTAGCCTTATGCCTAGCCCAGAGGAAACACCAGCTACCTCTGCCCAGGCACGCCGTATAACCAGACAGACAAAGTCATGCTCCCTCCAACATCAAGCCAAGCGGGGGGAGAAGGTGTTGACAGCCCTGGCTAATTTCCCCAAATTCCATCTCTGTGTTTGTCCCATATTTTTGCTACACCAAACCTCCCTCTCCTTTCTTGTGAATTGATTTTTTTTTAACATTACTTTATTTTTGGGATGTAAAAAAAAAAAAAAAATTTGGCTGAAAAAAAAAAACATTTCTAACAAAATGTGAAAATTTCATTTTTGAAAAATAAAAATCCCTAAAAAAAAATAAATGTGTTTCAAATTCATTAGCAAATGGCTAAAAGGGACTGGAACAAACATACTTAAATACATAACAAAGGTCATATCCTTTAAAAAATGTTTAAATGCAAAAAACATAAAGTAACAGGTAGGTAAACAATAACACAAGCAAAGCAATTAGTAGCTGATTGTCTTTCTGTATTGTAACCAATATGTAAAAAAAAAATTCTACATAAAAAAAAATGTGTTGGACTTTTTAAAAACAAAATAAATCTGACAACAACATGCGTACGGAATATAGCAAAAAAATCAAGCATTTTAACCTTTATTTAAACATTTATTTTGTGATTGCTGTGATTACAAAACACAAACAAATAGGAACACAACATGCGTTCCAAATTTAGCTGATAAATCATGGCCATTGAAAATCACCTTCTCGCAAGTGATCCAATTATTAGGTGATTGGTCTTGTGCCTTGTAAAGGAGAATAGCAAAACATCGATTCGCTAAGGGAGCTACGAAGAGACCATCGTCTTTGCGAGATCCAATACCCTACCACAAGCTGAACGAGCAGTCATAATGGAAACTGGATCACACAGTGACGTATCCAAAATAGCGTCCAAATTGGACGTTCGCACAAGTTAATACATGTACGCCAAAAAAACGGCTTGCCACGCCTGCGTTTTCTCATCTCCACCCCCGTCACCACCCATAAACTGAACATTCTGTCAATCAAATGACATAGGTCACTTCCTATTCGCTGTGTATACGAGCGAACAAAAAATGACTGCAATGATCCGGCCGCGCATGCGCAATGAGAACCGGACATGCATGCGTGGTTTAAAACAATCGAATGCGTACAAGCGAACGGCTGATTGCGTCCGGCTCTGAATCAGGCCCTCAGTTCTCAGGAAGTTGCACAATAAGGAAATTCTTAAAGACAAATTGTTTTTCTCCAAAGCTGCTGGACCGTATAGAGAGACGCACAGGCCTATCTAGTCCTCAGCAACCCTCCACTGCTAGGCTAGGACATTAGACATCCTCACCCAGGGATTGATATGGTAAAGAGCAATTTGTCTCCAAATGTCAATACTTTTTTTTAAAACAAAATACCTTATACATTCCTCACAAGTGTATAGTCTGTACATTCCAACATGTCCTTATATCCCATTCTTACACACATACACAGGGATCGCATGGCCTCCTTATATTCCATTCTTACACACATACACAGGGATCACATGGCCTCCTTATATCCCATTCTTACACAAATACACAGGGATCGCATGGCCTCCTTATATTCCATTCTTACACACATACACAGGGATCACATGGCCTCCTTATATCCCATTCTTACACACATACACAGGGATCGCATGACCTCCTTATATCCCATTCTTACACACATACATAGGGATCGCATGGCCTCCTTATATCCCATTCTTACACACATACACAGGGATCACATGACCTCCTTATATCCCATTCTTACACACATACACAGGGATCGCATGACCTCCTTATATCCCATTCTTACACACATACACAGGGATCACATGGCCTCCTTATATCCCATTCTCACACACATACACAGGGATCACATGGCCTCCTTATATCCCATTCTCACACACATACACAGGGATCACATGGCCTCCTTATATCCCATTCTCACACATGCTAACACAGGGATCGCATGGCCTTCTTATATTCCATTCTCACACACATACACGGGTATCGCATGGCCTCCTTGTATCCCATTCTTACACACATACACAGGAATCACATGGCCTCCTTATATCCAACTCTTACACACATACACAGGGATCGCATGGCCTCCTTATATCCCACTCTTACACACATACACAGGGATCGCATGGCCTCCTTATATCCCATTCTTACACACATACACAGGGATCACATGGCCTCCTTATATCCCATTCTCACACACATACACGGGGATCACATGGCCTCCTCATATCCCATTCTCACACACATACACGGGTATCGCATGGCCTCCTTATATCCCATTCTTACACACATACATAGGGATTGCATGGCCTCCTTATATTCCATTCTTACACACATACACAGGGATCGCATGGCCTCCTTATATCCAATTCTCACACACATACACAGGGATCGCATGGCCTCCTTATATCCCATTCTCACACACATACACAGGGATCGCATGGCCTCCTTATATCCCATTCTCACACACATACACAGGGATCGCATGGCCTCCTTATATCCCATTCTCACACACAATACACAGGGATCGCATGGCCTCCTTATATCCCATTCTTACACACATACACAGGGATCGCATGGCCTCCTTATATCCCATTCTCACACACATACACAGGGATCGCATGACCTCCTTATATCCCATTCTCATACACATACACAGGGATCGCATGGCCTCCTCATATCCCATTCTTACACACATACACAGGGATCTCATGGCCTCCTCATATCCCATTCTTACACACATACACAGGGATCGCATGGCCTCCTTATATCCCATTCTTACACACATACGCAGGGATCGTATGGCCTCCTTATATCCCATTCTCACACACAAACACAGGGATCGCATGGCATCCTTATATCCCATTCTCACACACATACACAGGGATCGCATGGTCTCCTTATATCCCATTCTCACACACATACACAGGGATCGCATGGCCTCCTTATATCCCATTCTTACACACAATACACAGGGATCGCATGGCCTCCTTATATCCCATTCTTACACACATACACAGGGATCGCACGGCCTCCTTATATCCCATTCTTACACACATACACAGGGATCGCACGGCCTCCTTATATCCCATTCTTACACACATACACAGGGATCGCACGGCCTACTTATATCCCATTCTTACACACATACACAGGGATCGCATGGCCTCCTTATATCCCATTCTTACACACATACACAGGGATCGCATGGCCTCATTATATCCCATCCTTACACACATACACAGGGATCACATGGCCTCCTTATATCCCATTCTTACACACATACACAGGGATCTCATGGCCGCCTTATATCCCATTCTTACACACATACACAGGGATCGCATGGCCTCCTTATCTCTCATTGTTACACACATACACAGGGATCACATGGCCTCCTTATATCTCATTGTTACACACATACACAGGGATCACATGGCCTCCTTATATCCCATTCTTACACACATACACAGGGATCGCATGGCCTCCTTATATCCCATTCTTACACACATACACAGGGATCGCATGGCCTCCTTATATCCCATTCTTACACACATACACAGGGATCGCATGGCCTCCTTATATCTCATTCTTACACACATACACAGGGATCGCATGGCCTCCTTATATCCCATTCTTACACACATACACAGGGATCGCATGGCCTCCTTATATCCCATTCTTACACACATACACAGGGATCGCATGGCCTCCTTATATCTCATTCTTACACACATACACAGGGATCGCATGGCCTCCTTATATCTCATTCTTACACACATACACAGGGATCGCATGGCCTCCTTATATCCCATTCTTACACACATACACAGGGATCACATGGCCTCCTTATATCCCATTCTTACACACATACACAGGGATCGCATGGCCTCCTTATATCCCATTCTTACACACATACACAGGGATCGCATGGCCTCCTTATATCTCATTCTTACACACATATACAGGGATCGCTTGGCCTCCTTATATCCCATTCTTACACACATACACAGGGATCGCATGACCTCCTTATATCCCATTCTTACACACAATACCACAGAGGTTGAATCTGCCATTCATGATTTAACCAATCATATCTCACAAAATATAAACATCTTACATTTCAAAGGAACTAATGAAATTTCCTTGTTACCACCCAAAACCAGTTGGCTTTCCTAAAACACAAACTGATTTAGCATTTAGTATAACTGTCTCTTACAATGTAAATATAACTCACATTTCACAGGAACTGGTAAGTTATTTCTATCCTTTCTATCTATGCATCAAACCAGTGCGGCTTTCCCAGTCTTATCACCTTCAGGGCTTGATTCAGAGCCGGACGCAATCAGCCGTTCGCCCGCAGTAGGTGCGACCGTCCAAATGTCAAACCAAGCGCTCGCACGTGTGGTCGCTCGTAGCGAGTCTTCCACCCCATATTTCCACAACCCCTCCTCTAGCTAACGAGCGTCTGAAATAGCGAGCGCACTACTCGTTTTTTGATGAAGTGTTCGCTCGCACAAGTACGACCGGAAGTATGCCTGTCATTTGTCGATTGCCTTGTTTCTCGTTCGTCAAACATCTGTGAATCGATTGGTGCCAATCATTACCTTAATTTACTTAATTATTGGTCGAATGTTTTCAATCTTGTTTCTTTTTTGAATGTCAATAAACTTTATTGTTTGTTTTGTGTTCATTTTGGTCCGCAGAATCCATCCGCTTTTAACGGCAAACTTTTTTTTTTCAATTCAAAGGCTGTTTGTTTGGTTTTTTAATAGCTTTTATTTTGGTTTATAATTTAGAAATTGTTTTATTTCCGGTTTGTTGCTAACGCATCCAAATGTAGCAAGCCAATCCTAAGTCACAATATATTTTTAGGGGTTGTTCACATGACTCACACATTAACCAATAGAATTCTTCATGTTATTTATGTACATTAGCCAATCAAAATTTAGGGGTCCCTGTCATAAAACTGATTTGTGTTAAAAAAAAAACTATTGCCATCATGAGGGCCAGTGCTTTTACACGGCGTGAGCTGCTGGTGCTCACTGAAGTGCTGGATCGGCGTACAACAGACATGCCGCCCCCCGTCACCAACCAACGCAAGCGACGGGCGTATGCGGAGGTGCGGCGCAGGCTGCGGGCATTGGGCTTTCGGAGGACCATCGGCCAATTAGAGTGCCGCCGGTCCCCACACCTGCTTGCATATCTTCGGATGAGGATCCATCGGCGTAAGTGGATATTTGAATGTTTATATATCTATGACAATCTATTGTTACTTTTTGTCTTTGCTAATGTAAATTTGCATTAATGCGTGTGCAGTATGTGTTTTTTTCGGGCTAAATGAGACCTTGTTAATGTTGTTGATTTTTAATTATTAATTTATTTTGGGTTAATGTTTTACATTTTAAATGTTTTTTGATATACATATTTGCTAACATTACAAACTATACATCAGGAGCGGATCCATAGACTGAGTCGGAGGCCTGCCCGACCCCTCTCCCCAACTCCCACCATCTCCTCCCCTGCCCACTCCTCCCAAATTTCTCCACCCTCCCCTGACCTGGACATCCCTATTTCCCCTCCCTCTCCTGCTCCCCAAATCCAAATAACCCCTCCCTCCCATCCACATTCCCACACCCTCCCCTGATGCACCCACTCCTGATTCCACTCCCTCCCCTTTATCCCTACCGGACGTTTCCCCACCTTGTTTGGCCATCCACTGGCCCACTTCCGAGGAAGAGGATCTGGGCCAACCTGGCCCTGAACCTGCAGGTATTTTGTATTTCATGTTTGCAATTATTTTGTTAAAATGTGCCCTATATGCATACACTGTGGTATCCCTGCTTACAATCTAAGGGCAGTTCAATTTTTTTTTGTTTTGGGTGCTAATTTTTGTAAACTTTCGTCCAAAATAATTTTTTTTTTCACGTTTTTTTGAGATTGTTTACCTAAATTTTTGCCAAATTTATTCATGTTTCATTACAAAATAAACTTTACAATAACCACATATGCCAGAGCCAAATACAAGTTTCATTGTGCTTTTTTAAATTTCTTGACTAAAATCAATATATAAATTGTGTAAGGATTATTTAAGATGCCAAATTGATTGTTCAAACCACTATTCTCAAGTTCATGTTTTGTTAAGTTGTTTTTTTGTGCCAATTGGTAATTTAGGCAAATTCATGTTACCACTATATTTTTGCACAAAAATTAGCATGGTATGTAAACTATTTTTATTTGTAAATCATATTGTTTTTCTTTTATGTTTTCTTTAAAAAAAATATCACATTTAATTAAAACACATATTTGTCTTTCAACAGACCCAAGGAGGCGGGATCAGGCGACTTTGGCCCATATAATGGCGATGAGGGGGCATTTGGTCCAGCTGCTGGTGTCAATGGACCATTTAATCGCATTTTTGCGCCATTTATTTGTATTTTATTTAGGATTTTGTTAATAAAAGGTGTTTATTTAAACAAATCTCCTTTATTGACTCAAACATCAAGGTCAATCAATGTGTTTTTTTTTTTTTACATTTGGGTGTTTTGAATTTGCATATGAAAATGCAAACAATGGGCTCGATTCTATTCAGCGCAATGTAAATAGTTCCGGGAGTTAGCTCCCCGGAGCTATTCAATACACCGCGCTGACAAGTCCGACTAATGATTTCTTCTCTCATCCCTCTGGTGATGAGAGAAGAAATCCGACAAAAGTCCCGGCGCGAGGCTGTATTCTGCCATTAGCGCCGGGAAAACAGCCTCGCGCCGGGAAGTTAGGTCGGGCAATGCCCGTTATTGCGCCTAAACACGCTGTTTAAGGCGCGATAACGAGCCTTCCCCGACCTAACAGCGCGATGAATTGAATAGCTCCGGGAGCTATCTCCCGGTGCTATTTACATCGCGCTGAATTGAATCGTGCCCAATGTGCCAGACTAAATTTTTTGAGTAATTATTCTTTAAAAATTTAAATTAAAAAAACAAAGAGTGGTTTCCAAGAATTTAAAGACATAGGCCCTCATTCAGAGCCACTCGCTAGCGGCAGTACGCTCGTTCCGAGCGATGTTCGCACATCTGCGCATGCGTACGGTTTTTAGTACGCATGCGCGAACCAGTCAGTGCGGCTGAAAATCGTTTGTACGCAATATAGCTAGTGCCTGCTATTTTGAGTGACAGAATGAGGCGTATGTGGGTGGTAACAGGGGAAGGTGCTTGAAAACGGGGAGTGGAGATCCGAACGCAGGCGTGCTTAAAGGTCAAAACGGGGGTTTTAAGGGACTGCATAATTAATCCAGCAGCGTCATTGACCACGTCACTTGGTTTTTTTTAAATCAGAACTGCTCGCAAAATAGCGGTTGAAAAAACCAACCACAAGAATAGCGAGCAGGTCATATCCTGTTCGATGTACTCGATTAATCTAATAAATAGCGGACATGACGTATGGTGCGAGCGGCCAGGGGGCGTTTTTAACAAATAAACGAGCGTATGTTTTGCTCGCTCGTTCAGACTTAGAGGTGTGAACAGACTGCAATGTGCGAACGGATCATTTGAAGAGCCACCCCTTGTTTTTGAACGAACGCAAATAGCGAACGGCTCTGAATGAGGGCCATATTTTGTCATTCAACTAATTACGACAATTGACATTAACTCCATAATGTTTCGCTAAAATACCCTTATGTAATTATTTCATTTATTAAAAATTATCCATGCAACTCCCAAAATAGGAAAATAAAGAGGAAAAAAGGTTGGGCAAACTATGCAAACATGTTGTAAATTGTTATTTTGTTGAAAAAAAAACACTTGGAAATTCATTTAAAAGGTACTGTCCATTTGCTGGTTTTTCATGTTAAAAAAAATGCTTAAATATAAAATTTGTTTATTACACATTATCTCACAATACAAAAAAACCACACAAATAGTTGAAAAAAAATATCAAGAACTGGTTGAAGATGGTGCATGCCAACATGTTGTCCCAAATCAGGTAAGAAACACATTTGTCCAGGTGTAAAGGTCATTTGTGAGTCATTATTGTCACAGGCGATCAATTTGAGGAAGTAAGCAGGTTGTTGTTTGGATTTTGCAAAAAAAAAGTTAAAATTCAAAACATAGGATAGTAAACACACATTATTTTCAGTATTCACAATGTCAACAAATGTAAAAAAAAGGAAAATCAAATACCTGAAAAAGTGTGAAACTACCTCATCATGAATGACCCCCCCTGACACTCTCCTCCGACCAACCTTGGGGGGGCCATCCTCAGGCAAGGCATCCTCTGGCAGCATTGGGACACCACTCCTTATGGCAATGTTGTGAAATATCCCACAGGACCACAATTTTGGAAACCATAGCTGGCAAATACATGAGGTCGCCACCAGAGCGGTGGAGGCATCAAAATCAGCCTTTTAAAAGGCCAATACAACGCTTCACCACCTGCCTGGTGGCAGTAAGTGCGGAATTATATTGACTTTGTGGCCCTGGTGTAGGAACCAAATACGGAGTGAGCAGCCAGGGCGTGCAAGGGTAACCACTGTCTCCTGTGAAAATAAAAAAACATTCAGTACCATTTCTAAGTCAACAGTGTTTGATTTAAAAATTAGGGGTACCACTTACCCAGAAGCCATGCATCACCAGCTTGTAGGTTGTTTAATTTGTGCCAAAGCCCTGATTGCCGCATGACAAATGAATCATGTGCACTTCCTGGAAATTTGGCATTCAGGGACAGGATCTCGAGGGAGGCATCACATACCACCATTACATTCATTGAATGGAAATGTTTGCGGTTCCTAAATATTGCCTCCAGCACTGATGGAGGCTGAAGTGGTATGTGAGTGCCGTCCACAACTCCTATGATGTGTGGGAAGCCTGCAATTTCGAAAAATTTCTGCTTCACCACATTAAGGGACCCTATATCCAATGGCATATTAATAAAATGATGGAGGTGCTTAAAGAGTGCATCCATTACCACCCACAGGATCCTTGAAAAGGAGGATTGGGAAATGCCAGCAACAATCCCAACTGTGGTCTGGAAGGATCCTGAGGCGCAAAAATGTAACACCGACATTAACTGCGTAAGTGGTGGTATTGCTGTTGGATTGTTAATTTGCCTTTCCAGATCACTCTCTATTAATGAAAGAGTGTCTAGGATGATTTGGGGTGGTAGGCGATAACGCCGTAAAACCACATCATCAGGCATTCCAAAAAGGGTGACACGTGTTCTAAATATCTGGGGCCTTGCATGCCTACGATGCCTACGTCTAGGAGGATGTTCAGGTTGGTCGGGGTCATGGACCATCGCCACTATAATTCGCCCAACATCAATCTGAAATGTTAGACAATGTAGTTATTTTGACATTTTATAATGAGAAAATATACTTATCTTTTTTACACATTAAGAAGAATCTTACAGGGTTAGGCAGTGACATCTTGAAGAAAACCTACGAATTAGATTTACCATAAAAATAATGTAAAAATTAACACAAAATAAAGACAGGCTAAGGCTAAAATATAAAGAATGCATGCACAATACAGATGATGTTGTTATTCTAGGATTTTCAAAGAAAATTAAAATGTACGCAAACACCACAGACAGATGTGCAAAATATACGCAATAGAGGTTACAAAATCACGCTAAATGGTACGCTAACGCCACAGACAGGAGATGTGCAAAATATACGCATTAGAGGTTACAAAATCATGCTAAATGGTACGCTAATGCCACAGACAGGAGATGTGCAAAATATAAGCAATACATTTCGCATTTTTGATGGGCAGAAAATCATTTGGCAAAAAAAAAACCTATCTGCATAGTGTGACCCCTTAAAAAAACATGATAAATATAAAAAAAAAACCAGGGTCTAATGTATGTCAAGAAACAGTTACCGCACAAAGACGATCACCAAAAAATAAACGCAGTCCACAACACGAAAGGAGAAGAAAAAAAAACACTAAAATAAAAAAAAACACGTATTAACATTGAAAAAATAAAAAAAAATGCAAGTTTAAATCGACCCAAAAAGCGACCCACAAAACTTACCTCAACACAAAAAAAAGGCTTAGTAAAAAAACACAAAAATGTGTAAGAAAAATAAATAAAAATCGACAACTCGCACCAAATCCAACCAATTACTTAACAAACCACTACTCCGCAACAATCACAACCTCCAACCACTTCAATCAACCCACCCCGAAACAAGGCCACAAAAAAGCCTTAAATAGACCGAACTTTCCCACTCAAATCAATGACGCACAATAGATGCGCCCGTATAATGCACACGCATCTATAAAAACGTCACAAGAGCCCACAATGGGTCTGCTGAATTCAAGGGTTTAATCATGTCCACTGAACAGCAGCAAAGCCAAAATCCAGGACCTCACAGTAAGTAGCTCCAAATGTAAAGTTACCACACAAATAAAAAAAATAATTTTTATAATTTTTTTGTAAGGTGTTGAGACTGACAATGAGGAGGCTGCGGGGCATAGTACCCAGGCCAGGGCCAAACGAAAAAGGCAGCCGCAATTCACAAGAAAGGAGATGGAGGATTTGGTGCAAAAGTGCGTTGATGACCTGGCACAGGCACCCCGAAATATGGGTGCAACCCAGAGATGGAAACTGTGGGAGCAAATAGCCAGTGCTGTCAATGGGGATGGTGATTTTGTCCGTTCAACCAAAGAGGTCAAACGCCGGTACGTAAATGCTGTAACCTATTTCCAAAATTCAAAAAACTTAGTTAAAAAACTAACCATACATTTTTAAACAACAGATGGAGCGACTTCAAATATCGGCTAAAACAAAAAATGGCTGATAGGGCTAGGCATGCAGGGGGGACAGGTGGTGGGCCAACCCCTGTGTCATTGGAGTTAACAGATTTGGAGGAGCTGGCACAGGGGTGTGTGCAGGAAGAGGAGGTGTTTGGCGTGTCCAACATGGACACAGACATGCCAGACTTTGCGGCTCCACATGTTGCTGCAGGTAATTTAGTTATAAATGTTTGAAAAACTTGTTTAAATACAAAGACAAATGTACTAATATTTTTAAGATCTCTCTTTTTCACACAGGCACAGAAGAGGACGAGTCTGCTCCAGAACTGAGGTTTGGTCGCAGTAGATCTGCTGGCTCCGCAGGGAAGGAAGCAGTATTTCCGGCTGGGGACCCTGTGGCGGACAGTCCAGGGCCTTCCCCCTCACAGGCAGTGGCCCTTCTCACAGATCTCAATGATAAAACGGATAAAAACACAGAGATTCTGATGAGGATGGACGCCAGTCTGCTACGGGTGGCGGACGCCCTGGAGGCAAACGCTGCGGCCAGTGTCAGAATAGCTAATGCCCTGGAGCAGCTCGTCCGCCTGCACATGTTGGAGCCGGCCTCCCTTCCTGCTGGAACATCAGGGCCCTCCACCTCTGGCGCAACATCAGCCATCCCTCCAAATGTGCCTAGCCTTATGCCTAGCCCAGAGGAAACACCAGCTACCTCTGCCCAGGCACGCCGTATAACCAGACAGACAAAGTCATGCTCCCTCCAACATCAAGCCAAGCGGGGGGAGAAGGTGTTGACAGCCCTGGCTAATTTCCCCAAATTCCATCTCTGTGTTTGTCCCATATTTTTGCTACACCAAACCTCCCTCTCCTTTCTTGTGAATTGATTTTTTTTTAACATTACTTTATTTTTGGGATGTAAAAAAAAAAAAAAAATTTGGCTGAAAAAAAAAAACATTTCTAACAAAATGTGAAAATTTCATTTTTGAAAAATAAAAATCCCTAAAAAAAAATAAATGTGTTTCAAATTCATTAGCAAATGGCTAAAAGGGACTGGAACAAACATACTTAAATACATAACAAAGGTCATATCCTTTAAAAAATGTTTAAATGCAAAAAACATAAAGTAACAGGTAGGTAAACAATAACACAAGCAAAGCAATTAGTAGCTGATTGTCTTTCTGTATTGTAACCAATATGTAAAAAAAAAATTCTACATAAAAAAAAATGTGTTGGACTTTTTAAAAACAAAATAAATCTGACAACAACATGCGTACGGAATATAGCAAAAAAATCAAGCATTTTAACCTTTATTTAAACATTTATTTTGTGATTGCTGTGATTACAAAACACAAACAAATAGGAACACAACATGCGTTCCAAATTTAGCTGATAAATCATGGCCATTGAAAATCACCTTCTCGCAAGTGATCTAATTATTAGGTGATTGGTCTTGTGCCTTGTAAAGGAGAATAGCAAAACATCGATTCGCTAAGGGAGCTACGAAGAGACCATCGTCTTTGCGAGATCCAATACCCTACCACAAGCTGAACGAGCAGTCATAATGGAAACTGGATCACACAGTGACGTATCCAAAATAGCGTCCAAATTGGACGTTCGCACAAGATAATACATGTACGCCAAAAAAACGGCTTGCCACGCCTGCGTTTTCTCATCTCCACCCCCGTCACCACCCATAAACTGAACATTCTGTCAATCAAATGACATAGGTCACTTCCTATTCGCTGTGTATACGAGCGAACAAAAAATGACTGCAATGATCCGGCCGCGCATGCGCAATGAGAACCGGACATGCATGCGTGGTTTAAAACAATCGAATGCGTACAAGCGAACGGCTGATTGCGTCCGGCTCTGAATCAGGCCCTCAGTTCTCAGGAAGTTGCACAATAAGGAAATTCTTAAAGACAAATTGTTTTTCTCCAAAGCTGCTGGACCGTATAGAGAGACGCACAGGCCTATCTAGTCCTCAGCAACCCTCCACTGCTAGGCTAGGACATTAGACATCCTCACCCAGGGATTGATATGGTAAAGAGCAATTTGTCTCCAAATGTCAATACTTTTTTTTAAAACAAAATACCTTATACATTCCTCACAAGTGTATAGTCTGTACATTCCAACATGTCCTTATATCCCATTCTTACACACATACACAGGGATCGCATGGCCTCCTTATATTCCATTCTTACACACATACACAGGGATCACATGGCCTCCTTATATCCCATTCTTACACACATACACAGGGATCGCATGGCCTCCTTATATTCCATTCTTACACACATACACAGGGATCACATGGCCTCCTTATATCCCATTCTTACACACATACACAGGGATCGCATGGCCTCCTTATATCCCATTCTTACACACATACATAGGGATCGCATGGCCTCCTTATATTCCATTCTTACACACATACACAGGGATCACATGACCTCCTTATATCCCATTCTTACACACATACACAGGGATCGCATGGCCTCCTTATATCCCATTCTCACACACATACACAGGGATCACATGGCCTCCTCATATCCCATTCTCACACACATACACAGGGATCGCATGGCCTCCTTATATCCCATTCTCACACACAATACACAGGGATCGCATGGCCTCCTTATATCCCATTCTTACACACATACACAGGGATCGCATGGCCTCCTTATATCCCATTCTCACACACATACACAGGGATCGCATGACCTCCTTATATCCCATTCTCATACACATACACAGGGATCGCATGGCCTCCTCATATCCCATTCTTACACACATACACAGGGATCGCATAGAGGATGAGGTCGGTCAGTCAGTGTAGTAGTAGTGGGTGTAGCAGAGGATGAGGTCGGTCAGTCAGTGTAGTAGTAGTGGGTGTAGTAGAGGATGAGGTCGGTCAGTCAGTGTAGTAGTAGTGGGTGTAGCAGAGGATGGGGTCGGTCAGTGTAGTAGTAGTGGGTGTAGTAGAGGATGAGGTCGGTCAGTCAGTGTAGTAGTAGTGGGTGTAGCAGAGGATGGGGTCGGTCAGTCAGTGTAGTAGTAGTGGGTGTAGCAGAGGATGGGGTCGGTCAGTCAGTGTAGTAGTAGTGGGTGTAGCAGAGGATGGGGTCGGTCAGTCAGTGTAGTAGTAGTGGGTGTAGCAGAGGATGGGGTCGGTCAGTCAGTGTAGTAGTAGTGGGTGTAGCAGAGGATGGGGTCGGTCAGTCAGTGTAGTAGTAGTGGGTGTAGCAGAGGATGGGGTCGGTCAGTCAGTGTAGTAGTAGTGGGTGTAGCAGAGGATGGGGTCGGTCAGTCAGTGTAGTAGTAGTGGGTGTAGCAGAGGATGGGGTCGGTCAGTCAGTGTAGTAGTAGTGGGTGTAGCAGAGGATGAGGTCGGTCAGTCAGTGTAGTAGTAGTGGGTGTAGCAGAGGATGAGGTCGGTCAGTCAGTGTAGTAGTAGTGGGTGTAGCAGAGGATGGGGTCGGTCAGTCAGTGTAGTAGTAGTGGGTGTAGCAGAGGATGAGGTCGGTCAGTCAGTGTAGTAGTAGTGGGTGTAGTAGAGGATGAGGTCGGTCAGTCAGTGTAGTAGTAGTGGGTGTAGTAGAGGATGGGGTCGGTCAGTCAGTGTAGTAGCAGTGGGTGTAGCAGAGGATGGGGTCGGTCAGTCAGTGTAGTAGCAGTGGGTGTAGCAGAGGATGGGGTCGGTCAGTCAGTGTAGTAGTAGTGGGTGTAGCAGAGGATGGGGTCGGTCAGTCAGTGTAGTAGTAGTGGGTGTAGCAGAGGATGGGGTCGGTCAGTCAGTGTAGTAGTAGTGGGTGTAGCAGAGGATGGGGTCGGTCAGTCAGTGTAGTAGTAGTGGGTGTAGCAGAGGATGGGGTCGGTCAGTCAGTGTAGTAGTAGTGGGTGTAGCAGAGGATGGGGTCGGTCAGTCAGTGTAGTAGTAGTGGGTGTAGCAGAGGATGAGGTCGGTCAGTCAGTGTAGTAGTAGTGGGTGTAGCAGAGGATGGGGTCGGTCAGTCAGTGTAGTAGTAGTGGGTGTAGCAGAGGATGGGGTCGGTCAGTCAGTGTAGTAGTAGTGGGTGTAGCAGAGGATGAGGTCGGTCAGTCAGTGTAGTAGTAGTGGGTGTAGCAGAGGATGAGGTCGGTCAGTCAGTGTAGTAGTAGTGGGTGTAGCAGAGGATGGGGTCGGTCAGTCAGTGTAGTAGCAGTGGGTGTAGCAGAGGATGAGGTCGGTCAGTCAGTGTAGTAGCAGTGGGTGTAGCAGAGGATGAGGTCGGTCAGTCAGTGTAGTAGCAGTGGGTGTAGCAGAGGATGGGGTCGGTCAGTCAGTGTAGTAGCAGTGGGTGTAGCAGAGGATGGGGTCGGTCAGTCAGTGTAGTAGCAGTGGGTGTAGCAGAGGATGGGGTCGGTCAGTCAGTGTAGTAGTAGTGGGTGTAGCAGAGGATGGGGTCGGTCAGTCAGTGTAGTAGTAGTGGGTGTAGCAGAGGATGGGGTCGGTCAGTCAGTGTAGTAGTAGTGGGTGTAGCAGAGGATGGGGTCGGTCAGTCAGTGTAGTAGTAGTGGGTGTAGCAGAGGATGAGGTCGGTCAGTCAGTGTAGTAGTAGTGGGTGTAGCAGAGGATGGGGTCGGTCAGTCAGTGTAGTAGTAGTGGGTGTAGCAGAGGATGGGGTCGGTCAGTCAGTGTAGTAGTAGTGGGTGTAGCAGAGGATGGGGTCGGTCAGTCAGTGTAGTAGTAGTGGGTGTAGCAGAGGATGGGGTCGGTCAGTCAGTGTAGTAGTAGTGGGTGTAGCAGAGGATGGGGTCGGTCAGTCAGTGTAGTAGTAGTGGGTGTAGCAGAGGATGGGGTCGGTCAGTCAGTGTAGTAGTAGTGGGTGTAGCAGAGGATGAGGTCGGTCAGTCAGTGTAGTAGTAGTGGGTGTAGCAGAGGATGGGGTCGGTCAGTCAGTGTAGTAGTAGTGGGTGTAGCAGAGGATGGGGTCGGTCAGTCAGTGTAGTAGTAGTGGGTGTAGCAGAGGATGAGGTCGGTCAGTCAGTGTAGTAGTAGTGGGTGTAGCAGAGGATGGGGTCGGTCAGTCAGTGTAGTAGTAGTGGGTGTAGCAGAGGATGGGGTCGGTCAGTGTAGTAGTAGTGGGTGTAGTAGAGGATGGGGTCAGTCAGTGTAGTAGTAGTGGGTGTAGCAGAGGATGGGGTCGGTCAGTCAGTGTAGTAGTAGTGGGTGTAGCAGAGGATGGGGTCGGTCAGTCAGTGTAGTAGTAGTGGGTGTAGCAGAGGATGGGGTCGGTCAGTCAGTGTAGTAGTAGTGGGTGTAGCAGAGGATGGGGTCGGTCAGTCAGTGTAGTAGTAGTGGGTGTAGCAGAGGATGGGGTCGGTCAGTCAGTGTAGTAGTAGTGGGTGTAGCAGAGGATGGGGTCGGTCAGTCAGTGTAGTAGCAGTGGGTGTAGCAGAGGATGGGGTCGGTCAGTCAGTGTAGTAGTCAGTGGGTGTAGCAGAGGATGGGGTCGGTCAGTCAGTGTAGTAGTAGTGGGTGTAGCAGAGGATGGGTCGGTCAGTCAGTGTAGTAGTAGTGGGTGTAGCAGAGGATGGGGTCGGTCAGTCAGTGTAGTAGTAGTGGGTGTAGCAGAGGATGGGGTCGGTCAGTCAGTGTAGTAGTAGTGGGTGTAGCAGAGGATGGGGTCGGTCAGTCAGTGTAGTAGTAGTGGGTGTAGCAGAGGATGGGGTCGGTCAGTCAGTGTAGTAGTAGTGGGTGTAGCAGAGGATGGGGTCGGTCAGTCAGTGTAGTAGTAGTGGGTGTAGCAGAGGATGGGGTCGGTCAGTCAGTGTAGTAGTAGTGGGTGTAGCAGAGGATGGGGTCGGTCAGTCAGTGTAGTAGTAGTGGGTGTAGCAGAGGATGGGGTCGGTCAGTCAGTGTAGTAGTAGTGGGTGTAGCAGAGGATGGGGTCGGTCAGTCAGTGTAGTAGTAGTGGGTGTAGCAGAGGATGGGGTCGGTCAGTCAGTGTAGTAGTAGTGGGTGTAGCAGAGGATGGGGTCGGTCAGTCAGTGTAGTAGTAGTGGGTGTAGCAGAGGATGGGGTCGGTCAGTCAGTGTAGTAGTAGTGGGTGTAGCAGAGGATGGGGTCGGTCAGTCAGTGTAGTAGTAGTGGGTGTAGCAGAGGATGGGGTCGGTCAGTCAGTGTAGTAGTAGTGGGTGTAGCAGAGGATGGGGTCGGTCAGTCAGTGTAGTAGTAGTGGGTGTAGCAGAGGATGGGGTCGGTCAGTCAGTGTAGTAGTAGTGGGTGTAGCAGAGGATGGGGTCGGTCAGTCAGTGTAGTAGTAGTGGGTGTAGCAGAGGATGGGGTCGGTCAGTCAGTGTAGTAGTAGTGGGTGTAGCAGAGGATGGGGTCGGTCAGTCAGTGTAGTAGTAGTGGGTGTAGCAGAGGATGGGGTCGGTCAGTCAGTGTAGTAGTAGTGGGTGTAGCAGAGGATGGGGTCGGTCAGTCAGTGTAGTAGTAGTGGGTGTAGCAGAGGATGGGGTCGGTCAGTCAGTGTAGTAGTAGTGGGTGTAGCAGAGGATGGGGTCGGTCAGTCAGTGTAGTAGTAGTGGGTGTAGCAGAGGATGGGGTCGGTCAGTCAGTGTAGTAGTAGTGGGTGTAGCAGAGGATGGGGTCGGTCAGTCAGTGTAGTAGTAGTGGGTGTAGCAGAGGATGGGGTCGGTCAGTCAGTGTAGTAGTAGTGGGTGTAGCAGAGGATGGGGTCGGTCAGTCAGTGTAGTAGTAGTGGGTGTAGCAGAGGATGGGGTCGGTCAGTCAGTGTAGTAGTAGTGGGTGTAGCAGAGGATGGGGTCGGTCAGTCAGTGTAGTAGTAGTGGGTGTAGCAGAGGATGGGGTCGGTCAGTCAGTGTAGTAGTAGTGGGTGTAGCAGAGGATGGGGTCGGTCAGTGTAGTAGTAGTGGGTGTAGCAGAGGATGGGGTCGGTCAGTCAGTGTAGTAGTAGTGGGTGTAGCAGAGGATGGGGTCGGTCAGTCAGTGTAGTAGTAGTGGGTGTAGCAGAGGATGGGGTCGGTCAGTCAGTGTAGTAGTAGTGGGTGTAGCAGAGGATGGGGTCGGTCAGTCAGTGTAGTAGTAGTGGGTGTAGCAGAGGATGGGGTCGGTCAGTCAGTGTAGTAGTAGTGGGTGTAGCAGAGGATGGGGTCGGTCAGTCAGTGTAGTAGTAGTGGGTGTAGCAGAGGATGGGGTCGGTCAGTCAGTGTAGTAGTAGTGGGTGTAGCAGAGGATGGGGTCGGTCAGTCAGTGTAGTAGTAGTGGGTGTAGCAGAGGATGGGGTCGGTCAGTCAGTGTAGTAGTAGTGGGTGTAGCAGAGGATGGGGTCGGTCAGTCAGTGTAGTAGTAGTGGGTGTAGCAGAGGATGGGGTCGGTCAGTCAGTGTAGTAGTAGTGGGTGTAGCAGAGGATGGGGTCGGTCAGTCAGTGTAGTAGTAGTGGGTGTAGCAGAGGATGGGGTCGGTCAGTCAGTGTAGTAGTAGTGGGTGTAGCAGAGGATGGGGTCGGTCAGTCAGTGTAGTAGTAGTGGGTGTAGCAGAGGATGGGGTCGGTCAGTCAGTGTAGTAGTAGTGGGTGTAGCAGAGGATGGGGTCGGTCAGTCAGTGTAGTAGTAGTGGGTGTAGCAGAGGATGGGGTCGGTCAGTCAGTGTAGTAGTAGTGGGTGTAGCAGAGGATGGGGTCGGTCAGTCAGTGTAGTAGTAGTGGGTGTAGCAGAGGATGGGGTCGGTCAGTCAGTGTAGTAGTAGTGGGTGTAGCAGAGGATGGGGTCGGTCAGTCAGTGTAGTAGTAGTGGGTGTAGCAGAGGATGGGGTCGGTCAGTCAGTGTAGTAGTAGTGGGTGTAGCAGAGGATGGGGTCGGTCAGTCAGTGTAGTAGTAGTGGGTGTAGCAGAGGATGGGGTCGGTCAGTCAGTGTAGTAGTAGTGGGTGTAGCAGAGGATGGGGTCGGTCAGTCAGTGTAGTAGTAGTGGGTGTAGCAGAGGATGGGGTCGGTCAGTCAGTGTAGTAGTAGTGGGTGTAGCAGAGGATGGGGTCGGTCAGTCAGTGTAGTAGTAGTGGGTGTAGCAGAGGATGGGGTCGGTCAGTCAGTGTAGTAGTAGTGGGTGTAGCAGAGGATGGGGTCGGTCAGTCAGTGTAGTAGTAGTGGGTGTAGCAGAGGATGGGGTCGGTCAGTCAGTGTAGTAGTAGTGGGTGTAGCAGAGGATGGGGTCGGTCAGTCAGTGTAGTAGTAGTGGGTGTAGCAGAGGATGGGGTCGGTCAGTCAGTGTAGTAGTAGTGGGTGTAGCAGAGGATGGGGTCGGTCAGTCAGTGTAGTAGTAGTGGGTGTAGCAGAGGATGGGGTCGGTCAGTCAGTGTAGTAGTAGTGGGTGTAGCAGAGGATGGGGTCGGTCAGTCAGTGTAGTAGTAGTGGGTGTAGCAGAGGATGGGGTCGGTCAGTCAGTGTAGTAGTAGTGGGTGTAGCAGAGGATGGGGTCGGTCAGTCAGTGTAGTAGTAGTGGGTGTAGCAGAGGATGGGGTCGGTCAGTCAGTGTAGTAGTAGTGGGTGTAGCAGAGGATGGGGTCGGTCAGTCAGTGTAGTAGTAGTGGGTGTAGCAGAGGATGGGGTCGGTCAGTCAGTGTAGTAGTAGTGGGTGTAGCAGAGGATGGGGTCGGTCAGTCAGTGTAGTAGTAGTGGGTGTAGCAGAGGATGGGGTCGGTCAGTCAGTGTAGTAGTAGTGGGTGTAGCAGAGGATGGGGTCGGTCAGTCAGTGTAGTAGTAGTGGGTGTAGCAGAGGATGGGGTCGGTCAGTCAGTGTAGTAGTAGTGGGTGTAGCAGAGGATGGGGTCGGTCAGTCAGTGTAGTAGTAGTGGGTGTAGCAGAGGATGGGGTCGGTCAGTCAGTGTAGTAGTAGTGGGTGTAGCAGAGGATGGGGTCGGTCAGTCAGTGTAGTAGCAGTGGGTGTAGCAGAGGATGGGGTCGGTCAGTCAGTGTAGTAGCAGTGGGTGTAGCAGAGGATGGGGTCGGTCAGTCAGTGTAGTAGTAGTGGGTGTAGCAGAGGATGGGGTCGGTCAGTCAGTGTAGTAGCAGTGGGTGTAGCAGAGGATGGGGTCGGTCAGTCAGTGTAGTAGTAGTGGGTGTAGCAGAGGATGGGGTCGGTCAGTCAGTGTAGTAGTAGTGGGTGTAGCAGAGGATGGGGTCGGTCAGTCAGTGTAGTAGTAGTGGGTGTAGCAGAGGATGGGGTCGGTCAGTCAGTGTAGTAGTAGTGGGTGTAGCAGAGGATGGGGTCGGTCAGTCAGTGTAGTAGTAGTGGGTGTAGCAGAGGATGGGGTCGGTCAGTCAGTGTAGTAGTAGTGGGTGTAGCAGAGGATGGGGTCGGTCAGTCAGTGTAGTAGTAGTGGGTGTAGCAGAGGATGGGGTCGGTCAGTCAGTGTAGTAGTAGTGGGTGTAGCAGAGGATGGGGTCGGTCAGTCAGTGTAGTAGTAGTGGGTGTAGCAGAGGATGGGGTCGGTCAGTCAGTGTAGTAGTAGTGGGTGTAGCAGAGGATGGGGTCGGTCAGTCAGTGTAGTAGTAGTGGGTGTAGCAGAGGATGGGGTCGGTCAGTCAGTGTAGTAGTAGTGGGTGTAGCAGAGGATGGGGTCGGTCAGTCAGTGTAGTAGTAGTGGGTGTAGCAGAGGATGGGGTCGGTCAGTCAGTGTAGTAGTAGTGGGTGTAGCAGAGGATGGGGTCGGTCAGTCAGTGTAGTAGTAGTGGGTGTAGCAGAGGATGGGGTCGGTCAGTCAGTGTAGTAGTAGTGGGTGTAGCAGAGGATGGGGTCGGTCAGTCAGTGTAGTAGTAGTGGGTGTAGCAGAGGATGGGGTCGGTCAGTCAGTGTAGTAGTAGTGGGTGTAGCAGAGGATGGGGTCGGTCAGTCAGTGTAGTAGTAGTGGGTGTAGCAGAGGATGGGGTCGGTCAGTCAGTGTAGTAGTAGTGGGTGTAGCAGAGGATGGGGTCGGTCAGTCAGTGTAGTAGTAGTGGGTGTAGCAGAGGATGGGGTCGGTCAGTCAGTGTAGTAGTAGTGGGTGTAGCAGAGGATGGGGTCGGTCAGTCAGTGTAGTAGTAGTGGGTGTAGCAGAGGATGGGTCGGTCAGTCAGTGTAGTAGTAGTGGGTGTAGCAGAGGATGGGGTCGGTCAGTCAGTGTAGTAGTAGTGGGTGTAGCAGAGGATGGGGTCGGTCAGTCAGTGTAGTAGTAGTGGGTGTAGCAGAGGATGGGGTCGGTCAGTCAGTGTAGTAGTAGTGGGTGTAGCAGAGGATGGGGTCGGTCAGTCAGTGTAGTAGTAGTGGGTGTAGCAGAGGATGGGGTCGGTCAGTCAGTGTAGTAGTAGTGGGTGTAGCAGAGGATGGGGTCGGTCAGTCAGTGTAGTAGTAGTGGGTGTAGCAGAGGATGGGGTCGGTCAGTCAGTGTAGTAGTAGTGGGTGTAGCAGAGGATGGGGTCGGTCAGTCAGTGTAGTAGTAGTGGGTGTAGCAGAGGATGGGGTCGGTCAGTCAGTGTAGTAGTAGTGGGTGTAGCAGAGGATGGGGTCGGTCAGTCAGTGTAGTAGTAGTGGGTGTAGCAGAGGATGGGGTCGGTCAGTCAGTGTAGTAGTAGTGGGTGTAGCAGAGGATGGGGTCGGTCAGTCAGTGTAGTAGTAGTGGGTGTAGCAGAGGATGGGGTCGGTCAGTCAGTGTAGTAGTAGTGGGTGTAGCAGAGGATGGGGTCGGTCAGTCAGTGTAGTAGTAGTGGGTGTAGCAGAGGATGGGGTCGGTCAGTCAGTGTAGTAGTAGTGGGTGTAGCAGAGGATGGGGTCGGTCAGTCAGTGTAGTAGTAGTGGGTGTAGCAGAGGATGGGGTCGGTCAGTCAGTGTAGTAGTAGTGGGTGTAGCAGAGGATGGGGTCGGTCAGTCAGTGTAGTAGTAGTGGGTGTAGCAGAGGATGGGGTCGGTCAGTCAGTGTAGTAGTAGTGGGTGTAGCAGAGGATGGGGTCGGTCAGTCAGTGTAGTAGTAGTGGGTGTAGCAGAGGATGGGGTCGGTCAGTCAGTGTAGTAGTAGTGGGTGTAGCAGAGGATGGGGTCGGTCAGTCAGTGTAGTAGCAGTGGGTGTAGCAGAGGATGGGGTCGGTCAGTCAGTGTAGTAGCAGTGGGTGTAGCAGAGGATGGGGTCGGTCAGTCAGTGTAGTAGTAGTGGGTGTAGCAGAGGATGGGGTCGGTCAGTCAGTGTAGTAGTAGTGGGTGTAGCAGAGGATGGGGTCGGTCAGTCAGTGTAGTAGTAGTGGGTGTAGCAGAGGATGGGGTCGGTCAGTCAGTGTAGTAGTAGTGGGTGTAGCAGAGGATGGGGTCGGTCAGTCAGTGTAGTAGTAGTGGGTGTAGCAGAGGATGGGGTCGGTCAGTCAGTGTAGTAGTAGTGGGTGTAGCAGAGGATGGGGTCGGTCAGTCAGTGTAGTAGTAGTGGGTGTAGCAGAGGATGGGGTCGGTCAGTCAGTGTAGTAGTAGTGGGTGTAGCAGAGGATGGGGTCGGTCAGTCAGTGTAGTAGTAGTGGGTGTAGCAGAGGATGGGGTCGGTCAGTCAGTGTAGTAGTAGTGGGTGTAGCAGAGGATGGGGTCGGTCAGTCAGTGTAGTAGTAGTGGGTGTAGCAGAGGATGGGGTCGGTCAGTCAGTGTAGTAGTAGTGGGTGTAGCAGAGGATGGGGTCGGTCAGTCAGTGTAGTAGTAGTGGGTGTAGCAGAGGATGGGGTCGGTCAGTCAGTGTAGTAGTAGTGGGTGTAGCAGAGGATGGGGTCGGTCAGTCAGTGTAGTAGTAGTGGGTGTAGCAGAGGATGGGGTCGGTCAGTCAGTGTAGTAGTAGTGGGTGTAGCAGAGGATGGGGTCGGTCAGTCAGTGTAGTAGTAGTGGGTGTAGCAGAGGATGGGGTCGGTCAGTCAGTGTAGTAGTAGTGGGTGTAGCAGAGGATGGGGTCGGTCAGTCAGTGTAGTAGTAGTGGGTGTAGCAGAGGATGGGGTCGGTCAGTCAGTGTAGTAGTAGTGGGTGTAGCAGAGGATGGGGTCGGTCAGTCAGTGTAGTAGTAGTGGGTGTAGCAGAGGATGGGGTCGGTCAGTCAGTGTAGTAGTAGTGGGTGTAGCAGAGGATGGGGTCGGTCAGTCAGTGTAGTAGTAGTGGGTGTAGCAGAGGATGGGGTCGGTCAGTCAGTGTAGTAGTAGTGGGTGTAGCAGAGGATGGGGTCGGTCAGTCAGTGTAGTAGTAGTGGGTGTAGCAGAGGATGGGGTCGGTCAGTCAGTGTAGTAGTAGTGGGTGTAGCAGAGGATGGGGTCGGTCAGTCAGTGTAGTAGTAGTGGGTGTAGCAGAGGATGGGGTCGGTCAGTCAGTGTAGTAGTAGTGGGTGTAGCAGAGGATGGGGTCGGTCAGTCAGTGTAGTAGTAGTGGGTGTAGCAGAGGATGGGGTCGGTCAGTCAGTGTAGTAGTAGTGGGTGTAGCAGAGGATGGGGTCGGTCAGTCAGTGTAGTAGTAGTGGGTGTAGCAGAGGATGGGGTCGGTCAGTCAGTGTAGTAGTAGTGGGTGTAGCAGAGGATGGGGTCGGTCAGTCAGTGTAGTAGTAGTGGGTGTAGCAGAGGATGGGGTCGGTCAGTCAGTGTAGTAGTAGTGGGTGTAGCAGAGGATGGGGTCGGTCAGTGTAGTAGTAGTGGGTGTAGCAGAGGATGGGGTCGGTCAGTCAGTGTAGTAGTAGTGGGTGTAGCAGAGGATGGGGTCGGTCAGTCAGTGTAGTAGTAGTGGGTGTAGCAGAGGATGGGGTCGGTCAGTCAGTGTAGTAGTAGTGGGTGTAGCAGAGGATGGGGTCGGTCAGTCAGTGTAGTAGTAGTGGGTGTAGCAGAG